>CAIGQQ010031496.1:2980009-3037421 GCA_903798035.1 Danio albolineatus
TGTGTGTGTGTGTGTGTGTGTGTGTGTGTGTGTGTGTGTGTGTGTGTTTAATGTTGCTGGAGGCAGCTGTCTTTAGTCACCCAGATATAACCAACAGGAACAAACAGGACCAAAACAAACTGTCCCACAAATGGGTTTCGTAAGGTCATTGACCCCATGGTCTGGCTGATTTACCTCGCTTGAAAGAAGATGGTCTCAGGCACAAATGCATCTTTCATTTGTATACAATCCTATAGGCTCGGGAGCTTTTGACGCATACAATGGTAATTACTCCTGAGACACTATCTTTCAGCTAATGCATTGTTTGAGTGCAAAATAGTGATAAGAGACCTTTGTTTAAAATGAAGCCAGAAGTCTTTAGGTTTCAGCGAGGATGGTTTTGCAGTAAATCAAGCAGGGTTCTTTTGGATAGCATCCAAGAACATCCGATTCAGTGCATGTCGAAATGCTCCTCACACGTGTTTTTGCACATAAGGTGATGTTTGCTTTGAAAAGGCAGTGGGGTTACTGGAGTTCACAAACACAAGATTGTTTCTCTAGGTCAGAAAACCCCAAACACAATAAGTAAAACAATGTTACACAAGCAAAATATAGACCAACTTTACCAAGTTTTGTTTTTGAAACGATAGAACAGCAGATGTAAATGTATGTTTTAGTAATATCGTACTTTTAAATAATTAAAAAACAAATAAATACAATGTTTATTAATATATGTATATAATTTAACTGTAAAATGTACATTATATACTATACAGTGCTCAGCATATATAAGTACAACCCTCAAAACAGCCTATACATCCCATCCTTTAAATTCATATTTTTAACAGGAAGCTCTACATTATTATTTGTGCATATACATTAGATTGGTCAGTACTGAAGCCAAATCTAGGGCTTATCTAACAAAATAAGTTATGATAAGTCCAAAAACTAGTACAGCCAAATTTTTATAATAAAGAAAAACATTAAATATACATTTTAAAAAGAGGAAAATTCAAGAGAAAAAATTCATTGAGATTTTGTAGGTTTTTTTGTAAAATTCTGCTTGATATTAACTATATTATCTTTCGATTTCTAAATATGTTTGGTGACTAAAATACTATTTTTGTAAATATATCTGTTTAATAAATCTGTTTTGTGACTTTCGATTCTGTTACTGTGAGAGTGTATGGGTGTTTTCCAGCACTGGAGGGTTTACAAGTTAATGTACTTTCAGTGCTGGGTTGTGGCTGAAAGGGTATCCGCCAAGTAAAACATAAGCCAGAGTAATTGGTGGTTCATTCCTCTGTGGTGACCACCAATAAATTAGGGACTATGCCGAAAGACAGTGAATGAGTGAGAATTTGAAAATAGATGACTATAGTTTTATAACAATAAAAGTGCCAAAAGAAAAGTTATATAAAGTTAAGATATTCCTCGTATGTGTGAGCATACCTGGCAATAAAGCTCTTTCTGATAATAAAGCTCTTTCTGATATATTTCGTCACCTTAGAATTATAAGGTTATATCTGACATTTTTGTCAAAATTGAGTTATTGACATATTCTTATTAATTGACAACTTATTTACATTATGGAATGTTTTTTTATTAGTTGTTTACATTTTAAAACTTTTTTTTTACATTTTAAGACTTTCTTATTAAAAAAACAAACAAATGTGACGCATGTACTGTTTGCTATGAATTGCAAAAACTTTGAAGTTCAATATCTCAAAATCATTCAAAACGCAGATAGAACCTTATAATTCCAAGGTGACGATATATATATATATATATATATATATATATATATATATATATATATAAAATATGCTGACTAATTCAGACATAAAGAAGTGACGAAAGTTCAAAAGTATATAAATATATATATATAGTTCAAAGTATATATATATAGATAGCTTATGCACCCTGTGTGCCTCACGTTTTAACCGACTGCTGCGCCTAATGTGTTTGCTGTTGCACCGTGTGCTCTCAGTTGAAAAAACTCAACTCTGAGCAGAAAAAGTGCATTACGTCACTCATTACGTCAAATGTAAGCAGAGGCGGGGTTTCCAGTGAGGTGATTGCAATGTTTGTGTTATCAAGACGACTACGGAGAAATTTGAAGATGGAGGAGAGACTTGTGGTTGCTATTTTGAGTGATCCAGAGCTGTATGAATCACAAATCTTGAATTTCACAATATTATTACATTTTAAAATGACATTAATATCAACAGCAACTCTCGCACGCAATAGGCAGCTGATTCAACTGATCTGTCGTTGCCTAGCGACATAAAAAGCGCAGCGCACTTCTATTTTTCTTGTGGACATAAAAGGCAGTGTGATGCTCCTCGCGTTTTTGGAACGTAAAATCGCTTTCGGTTTGATCGCCCCCTTCAGACACTTTTTACTGAAAATATTGCATTGTTACGGCATGTAGCTGTGATCTATGAAAACAAGCAACACATTTTATAACTAATGAAAAATTTAACCATTCAATTATTTTCCTTCAGCTTAGTCCCTTTATTTATCAGGGGTAACCACAGCGGAATGAACCGCCAACTATTCCAGCACGATTAACGCAGCGGATGCGCCCATACACTCTCATTCACACACACACACACACACACACACACACACACACACACACACACACATATACACTACGGCCAATTTAGTTTATTCAATTCACCTATAGCTCATGTGTTTGGACTGTGGGGTAAACCGGAGTACCCGGAGGAAACCCACGCGACCACGGGGAGAAACTCCGCACAGAAATGCCAACTGGACTCCAACCAGCAACCTTCTTGTTGTGAGGCGACAGTGCTAACCACTGAGCCACCGTGTCGCCTATATATTCATTCATTCATTTTCTTTTCGCCTCATTCCCTTAATTAATCTGGGGTCGCCACAGCGGAATGAACCGCCAACTTATTCAGCAGCACATGTTTTACACAGCGGATGCCCTTCCAGCTGCAACCCAGCTGGGAAATCGCCTATATATATTGTATACAATTATTAATATATAAATTATTTAAAAGAATTATATATAAAAATGTACAATATATTATAGCAAATTCTAGAACATTTTAATGTATCAGATATTTGGGTCAAAGGGCAAAACTACTTACAAAAACATCTACCGCAGCTATTTTTATTCTCTAGTGTTGACCAAAACAATATATAACATGTATAATAATAATAATAATAATAATAATAATAATAATAATAATAATAATAATAATAATAATAATAATAATAACATAAAGACACACAACAACCCAGTGGTATCCTAAAATATTATAGTCACTATTGTTGAATTCCCCAAATTAGCCTTATAGTCATATCAAAATCAGTCCTACCTCCGTCTGTGCTGGGAGGCCATTTGTTCCCTTTTCAGTGTTGTCACAAAATGAAACCATGTAAACTTTGTACACATTTTATGCAAGCATTATTCACCAGCTTATTCCCTTATTTCCCTCCCAAATACCTTTGTAGGTCCTTTCACAATAGCAGAATACTTACAGCGGTGTGGAAATGCGGGCTGGATCACTCAAGACACAAGAAACTCTCTGATATTTTCTTCAAGTCTTCAGTTTAAATCCTCTCTGTATCCCGAATGGTTTCACTGTGTTCCCACTTTATAGACACAATTTATAAGGGTGTTTCTCTTTGCGTCCTGTCATATGACCTTGCGGCAGCAATTCAATTATGTGCAACAACAAATAAAAAGAGAGTAAAAATTCTGATTAAGTTATGCAACAAATAATTGTGGCCTCAGAGTTTGGCTTCATTGTCTAAAACCTGCACAGTTGCTTACATTTCCAACAGTTTTCATTATTTCTAGCTAACGCCGTGGACGAGAAACCTCAGAGAGTCTCCAGCTCTTTAATTTTTGTAGACTAAACCTTAAATTAGATTCCCAGAAGGCCGTTTTACAAGGTCTTCACGGAATCACATGATGCATGAAATGAGTTCAGCTTAAAACCGCAGGGAACCAAAAGGTGGAGCTCAAAATGTTTATTAAACGCTGCTGGTCAGCAATTACAGGGCGAGCACTTTTCAAACTTTCTTTTTTGAGGGGGGTTATATTTAAATGCGTTTAAAAACAGAGGGGGCGAGGAAATGCGTCACGTGGTCTTTGTACCAGCAGATGAGTTGCACAAGTTTAGACACAACAGGAAATTAATATGTTGAGGAAAAAATATAAACATTTCAATGTAAGTTGAAATAAACAAACAATCTCGTGGAAAAAAAAAATATATAAAATGTTTTGTTTAAATATATCAAATGTTATTGGCTATAATCACTGAGAAATGGATAAAATTATTAGTTTTCAAGAGGAGGTGTATTCATTTATGCTGAGCACTGTATACTTTAGTAGTGCTTTTAATTGTACTTTATTAGTGTATTCATTCATTTTCCTTTGGCTTGGTCCCTTTATTAATCAGGGGTCGCCACAGTGGAATGAACCACCAATTTATCCAGCAGATGTTTTACACAGCGGATGCCCTTCCAGTCTTTGTACTAGCAGATGAGTTGCACAAGTTTAGACACAACACCAATGGAGAATATTTAGTTTTTTCCTCCCAAACAGGCCTTGAAAAAGACCACAAGCCCCTGATAAACGACCCACTGGTAATCTAAAGCACCCCATTCATCATGTTCAGAATAAATGAGTTCACCCTTCACAGATCTCGCTTTTAAATATACACTCAAAAAAAAGGGCAAAACTACTTACAATAACATCTACCGCAGCTAATTTAATTCTCTAGTGTTGACCAAAACAATATATAACATTAATAATAATAATAATAATAATAATAATAATAATAATAATAATAATAATAATAATAATATTTAAATGTGTTTAAAAACAGAGGGGGTGAGGAAATGCGTCACGTGGTCTTTGTACCATGAGTTGCACAAGTTTAGACTCAACACCAATGGAAAATACAATGTAGAGGAAAAAATATAAAAATTGTAATGTAAGTTTAAATAAACAAACAAAATATAAAAAATATATAAAATGTTTTGTTTAAATACATCAAATGTTATTGGCTTTATTCACTGAGAAATGGATAAAAATATTAGTTTTCAAGAGGAGGTGTATTCATTTATGCTGAGCACTGTATAATTTAGTAGTGCTTTTAATTCTGCAGTGCTGTACTTTATTAGTGTATTCATTCATTTCACTTTGGCTTAGTCCCTTTATTAATCAGGGGTCGCCACAGTGGAATGAACCACCAATTTATCCAGCATATGTTTTACACATAACCTTCCAGCCGCAACCCAGTACTTGGAAACACCCATACACTCTTACACTCATACACTACATCCAATTTACCTATAGCGCATGTGTTTGGACTGTGGGGGAAACCGGACCACCGGCCAATACAGGGAGAACATGCAAACTCCACACAGAAGCCAGTACTCGAAACAGCGACCTTCTTGCTGTGAGGTGACAGTGCTAACCACAGTATCCGCTGTGTAAAACATATTGATAAGTTGGTGGTTCATTCCGCTGTGGCGACCCTTGATGAATACAGGGACTAAGCTGAAGGAAAATGAATGAAAGTATGTTGGAAACCTGTAACCATTGACTTCCATAGGAAAAATGAAAACAATGGAAGTCAATGTTTAGCAGTTTTCAGCATTCTTTAAGTTATCGTCTTTTGTGTTTGACAGAAGAAAAAAACTCAAACCGGTTTGTGACAACAAGTGAAGGTTAAGTAAATTTTCAGATTTGGGTGAACTATCCTTTTAAACAAACTAAAAACAACAAAATTACTAAAACGTAAACCATACACTTAAAATAACGAGTAAATACTGTAATCATTTATGAAGGACAAACAACACATTCTTTTTTTAGATTTTAAGATTGATAGTTCATCTAGATTAAAACTTCAACTCTGCAGAGTATGAAGTTTTAATTAAAAAACCTATTAAATAAAAAGTATAAATGCAAAAAGAGCACAAGACTTGACCAGTACAGGGCAAATGATGCACAAATATAGGAAATGAGTTTGAACTGTGGAATATATAAATATAGTGCAAAAGATGTAATGACATGCAGAAGTGGAATAGAGTTCATATGCAAGCACTTAGAAAAAAGACATTTACAGGCTTTATTTAGGGATTAGAATGACAGACAGTGAGGATTACAGTTTCATTCATTAATTTTTTGTAAACAACAAAAGTGATATTTTTCTGTATGAATATACAACCAAGAGGCCACTGGGAAATCATGTTTTGCTGAATTTCTTCTAAGTAAAACTTTTCATTTTTTATCTGCAAACATTTCATATTTCTCTCAAGGTAAATATACCTATAAATGTCAGATTTTTTAAATATAATTATGTTTATTTGAATGGAGTTTTGTTTATTTATAAATTTGCCACTTTCAATAAATAAACTATTTACATAAAACTCTTAAATAGTGTTTGGAACAAATAAATCTGAATAAACCAATAAATATAAACTTATTTATGTTATATTTATATTATATATTTATATATTATCTTAACCTCTTAAGGCCCAAGCTGTTTTTTTTTTACATGTGTTTTTTATTTCTCTTTGCCATTTGGGCTTATTGGAACCTAATTAAAATAAAACCTAAGTATCACATTTTGATTTGATGAACTTTTAGAGAATAATTATGTCCATACATGTAGACTCGTAGTTAATAACACATACACACATTTTTTTGAACATGTTTTGACTATCAGAGAGTTAAAAACTAAATATTTTGCCCATTTTGGACAGTTAACAATAGTGTTTGGGACATTTCACATGCTACAACACAGTTGCAGGATGACACTGTAATGTCTGTAACAAAATATAAAACATTCAAAGTATACAATTGTGGACATAAGAGCTAAAATGTGCCGTCCACATATGTGGCCACTAAGTCCTGGGGGGATAGAAATAGGGCGCCACGGTGGCGTAGTGAGTAGCACGATCGCATCGCATCACAGCAAGAAGGTCGCTGGTTCGAGCCTCAGCTGGGTCATTTGGCATTTATGTGTGGAGTTTGCATGTTCTCCCCGTGGTCGAGTGGGTAAGCTTAATTGTCCGTAGTGTATGTGTCTGAATGAGTGTGTAGGGCAAAAAAAATGCTGGATAAGTTGGCGGTTCATTCCTCTGTGGCGAACCCTGATTAATGAAGGGACTAAGCCGAAAAGAAAATGAATGAATAAAACTTCATTTACTTTTTCATCTGCAAACATTTTATATTTGTCTCAAGGTAAATATACCTATATAATCTACCTATATAAATGTTAGATTTTTTTATAATTCTATTTTATTTGAATAGAGTTTTATTAACCAACATTTGCCACTTTCAATCAATAAACTATTTAAATAAAACTGTTAAATAGTGTTTGATACAAATAAATCTGAATAAATAAATATAAACTCATTTTATTTATATTATGTTTATATATTATAATAAAATAATAATATAAATTGCATTATTAATTCATTATCATTTATTATTATAGGTTATAGGGGTTACACACCTTAAACATGTAAAAGAAAATGATTTAGAAAGATAGAAATGTTTCATGTAATTGCAGTAAATCAATAAATGTGTAAAGCACTAAAAATAAAAGTAAAATAAAAAACAGCTACCACTAAACATAAATAGGCCAATCACTTCCAAACATATACTATCATATTGAAAATCAAATATATAAAACATTTTAAGGATATTTAATAAAGAGCATTCAATGAAGTATTCAATGTTAGTTTCTTCCTATAAGTAGGGCCACACGGAATCTGTGCGCGCAGAATTCTGCAGATTTTTAGCATTAATTGTTTATTTACTTTGTGTACATGTGTGTAAATGTATATTTATTCAGTTTTTTCATTAATTTCAGTAATAATATTGACTAATATGAAAATATCCATATGATTTATTTAAAATACAGTTTGTAAAGTAATATTTTCTGTCTTTTAGTAGATATCTTATACGAGAGGCTTGCTTTGTTTACCAAATAAAGTGGATCTAATTGGATTCACATTGTAAACATTAAATATAAGTTAAAAAGGTATTACTTTTTATTTCATATATAAAGGTTTTAGTTATGATACTCACAAAATCATTCCGCATAAATCCGCAGATTTTAAACAAAATTATGCGCAGAAATAGTAAAAATTGTCAGCAGATTCCGTCTGGCCCTGCCTATAAGTAAATAAAACCATTATTACTTCATTTTACAGTAGACTGAAATTCTGCCTCTCCACAAATGGCGGCGCGGCTTTGACGGCTTCCACTGCGGATTGCAACTAAACCCGCGCCTGCGCATTAACCGCGTCCGAGTGCCCGATACAAGATGGCGGAGTCGGTGGGGAGGGAGAGGCGGAGGCGGGTCCGAACCGAATAGCGCAAAGCCTATTGAGGACTCCGATCAAACCTCTCCAAGGTAAGGGATTCAGCCATTGAAGAGCAGCGCTAGACCTATAGGCGTGTGGCGGAATGCACCGGGCACACAACTGTCCCCGCGGTTGCTGCAAACGTGCCGAATGCACGCAATAAACAGACATTATAATGCGCAGTGAGCGCGGCGACACCATCCTAGAGCGCGCGCCATCTTGTCGACCGCTTCCACGAAGAAAAATGCGCGCCTAAAATTTGTGGCCGAAACAGTCGAAGATTGACTGGGTTTAAACTCAATAAATGAGCAGTTTGACACACTAGGGTGATGGCCATGTCTGTCCTGGTCCTTTCTGTGCCCAAATGAAGCCAGAAGCTCCGCTGTTTGGTGTTATTTTACCCGCTCTCTCCAGCACATCGGGCTTGTGCTGCCGTAGCTCTTTGTTGGCTGTTTTTCTCCTCCTCCTTCGGGTTTGTTTTCGGGCGGCTCGATCTGGGGTGGGCGGCGTACAGGCGCATGCGTGTCCTTCTTTCGCTCATTTGCGCTCTTATTAACCGAGATAAACGCAGTAAACACATTTGTCTTGTGCAGATATAGTTTGCTTCGATAGCCAGCGATAGTACACATAACATCAATGCATATTATGTGGTACAGTCGTTTTACTACGCGATGCCATCTCTACTGTAGCGTTCGTATCATAATAATGTACTTTTTATTTTGGTAAACTTCTATTTGTTTTGTTTGTTAGCCGAGATAAACGCAGTTAACTCATTTTGTCTTGAGCAGATACATGTTGTATGCTTCGACAGCTAGCTTTAGTAAACATAGCATCAATAGTGATTTATGTGGTAACGTTATAGTCGTTTTACTACTCGATGCCCTCTCTACTGTAGTGTGTATTTGAAGGGAAACGGTGATAGTTGTTTTGTTTTCTGACACAGCGATAAATTACTTAATATTAGCATTTAAACCCTCGAAAACCCGGGGCAGACCAATACATATTGCAATTCTTTTACATTTACCGTGGTAATACCATGGTATACTTAAAAGTTTCTTATATTCTATATACACAAGTTGAAACACCACTTAAAACTTGGGTTTTTAGGCACGAGTTTAAGTAAAATGTTAATATTTTATGTTAGTTTGTAAAGCTCTGATGCCATATGTTTAATATTTAGCTGTTAACTCATTTGTCTTGAGCAGATACATGTTGTATGCTCCGACAGCTAGCTTTAGTAAACAGCATCAATGGTGATTATGTGGTAACGTTATAGTAGTTTTACTACTCGATGCCCTCTCTACTGTAGTGTTCGCACTGCTTTACTTTTGCAGGGATTATTTGAAGGGAAACGGTGATAGTTGTTCTGATACAGCGATAAATTACTTAATTTTAGCATTTAAACCCTCGAAAACTCAGGGCAGACCAGTACATATTGCAATTCCTTTACGTTTACCGTGATAATACCATGGTATACTTAAAAGTTGCTCATATTCTACACAAATGGAAATGTCACTTAACCTGGGTTTCTAGCCACGAGTTCAAGTAAAATGTTAATGTTTTATGTTAGTTTGTAAAGCTCTGATGCCATATATTTAAAATTTAGCTGTTAACTCATTTGTCTTGAGTAGATACATGTTGTATGCTTCGACAGCTAGCTTTAGTAAACATAGCATCAATGGTGATTATGTGGTAACGTTATAGTCGTTTTACTACTCGATGCCCTCTCTACTGTAGTGTTCGCACTGCTTTACTTTTGCAAGGATTATTTGAAGGGAAACGGTGATAGTTGTTTTGTTTTTTGATACAGCGATAAATTACTTAATATTAGCATTTAAACCCTCGAAAACTCAGGGCAGACCAATACATAATGCAATTCCTTTACGTTTACCGTGGTAATACCATGGTATACTTAAAAGTTGCTTATATTCTATATATACAAGTGGAAACACCACTTTAAACGTGGGTTTCTAGGCACGAGTTTAAGTAAAATGTTAATATTTTATGTTAGTTCGTAAAGCTCTGATGGTATGTTTAAAATTTTGCTGTTAACTCATTTGTCTTGAGTAGATACATGCTGTATGGTTCGACAGCTAGCTTTAGTAAACAGCATCAATGGTGATTATGTGGTAACGTTATAGTCGTTTTACTACTCGATGCCCTCTCTACTGTAGTGTGTTCGCACTGCTTTACTTTTGCAAGGATTATTTGAAGGGAAACGGTGACAGTTGTTTTCTGATACAGCGATAAATTACTTAATATTAGCATTTAAACCCTCGAAAACTCGGGGCAGACCAGTACATAATGTAATTCCTCTACGTTTACCGTGATAATACCATGGTATACTTAAAAGTTGCTCATATTCTACACAAATGGAAATGCCACTTAACATGGGTTTCTAGCCACGAGTTCAAGTAAAATGTTAATGTTTTATGTTAGTTCGTAAAGCTCTGATGGCATGTGTTTAAAATTTTATCTTTTTAAAAAATTTTTAGAAAATGACTTGTTTTCATTTTTTTTTGTGATTGGAAATCAGGCTAATTTTGTCCAATGTTGGTTTCTTAACTTATTTTTTATTTGAAATTTTAAAGGAAAGGTTGTCAGACCTTAAGAATAGCACAAGAATCTAGAAAATCTGGTAAATCCTGAAATAAACTGGTTTAAAGTGTATAATTTGTACATATTTATGTTTCTGTGCAAGTACTACTGTTCTAGTACTAGTGTTCATGTTGTGCAGTCATATCAAGCAATTCATGAATGTTTTTGTTCAGTTGTTTCTAGTTTTTGTGAAGCACTTTAGTGTTCTGTTAGTAAATGTGTAACTAATGTTACTTTCACTTTCATTACTACGTGTAAGCTTCATTATTTTCCAGCAAAGTTTTTCCTTCACTTTCACCTAAGCAGAATAATATACATCGTTCATCATAAAAATATTATTTTCACCATTCACGTGTAGGCATCGGACGACAACCCTTTTCAAAGTATACTGTGGTTTGGAAAAGTCAAGGTTTTAAAACCGCCAAAATGATATATAATACCGTTCCTAAGGTATTATTTTATTTATTTATTTTTAGAATTTTTATTTTAGGTTTTTTAGGACAACAGTATCTCCAGCAGAAAAGTTATCCAAAGATGCCATTTTGTAAAGACATCTGTGTTATTGAAACTAATGAAGACAGCAGAAGTCGATGATTCATTGTATTTATTTAACCTGACATGTTTACTGCTCCAAAATATAAATCTTTCAAAAAAAATTAAATATGTTGTATTCAATGGGGGAAAAAAAAGTTTTATTTTTTTACCCAGACATTTAAAAATAATATATTTTAGAGCAGTAATCACAAAACCGTGATACTGTGATATTTTTATCCAAGGTTATCATACCGGCAGAAATTTACTCTGGCCCATGCCTATTCACGTGTAACATATTTTCCCTACAGGTGTGTGACCACAGCTATTATTCTTCTGTGATTTATTAAACTTGAAATGAACTGACTTGTACCGTGTTGTTAATTGGTGCAGTTACGTCTCCGTTTTATCAAACCCTTTTGATATCTCTTAGTAAGTGTGTTAATTATATGAGATCCAAGGTTTCACTTTCATTTTTATGATTGTTTCATTTTTCCCCACAATGTTTTCCTTTCACATCGAGTAGATTAAATACATGTTCATGTAATGCTGTAATAATAAAAGTTTTTTAAAGTCTCATTTATGGCTTACATTTTAAAAACTTTTTGTTACTTATCAATGTTAAATATTTGTGTGACCAGAACTAAATAATTCCTTCTTGATTAATAAAGTTAAATTGAACCAAGTTGTACTGTAGTTTTTCTTTTCTTTTTTTTTTCTTTTTACATTTTTGAGGGGCAAAGCAACCCAAATACTGTGTAAAAAGTCATTACAGCAAACTTTTATTTTTTATTATCTTTTTTTTTATACCTGTTTTCGAGTATATGGGGTTTCTCAGACTCTGAAAACAACTTTTAGAGTTACTATACTATAACCATACTGTAGTTGTAGTACACCTTAGTATACATTTAGTCAAAATTAAGGCTGTACAATAATAGTATAGGAGCAAGTCCATGCAAATGTCAATCTTGCCAAGACAAAAATAGTTTGTAGGTTTTTTTTTTGTGTGTGTGTGTAAGCAAGTATTTTACAGTACTTTAGAAATACTCAATGTCTCCGTCAATGTTTTCAAACTTTTATATTTGATTTACCAAAGTAAAAGTTGCAAATTCACATCCGTCACATCCATAATGACACTTTTTTCCCCTCATAAATGCAAAAATATTACATAAAATAAAATCAATCATGTTTGTTCTATAGTGATCAGACTCTTCTACTTTTGATTATCATGATTTATTTTGGATTGTGCAGTTTAATTCACAGAATTTCTAAAAAAGTATGTTGTAGACTGTAAACTTGCAGACTTTTTTGGTCACATCCATAACGCATGTTTATTTCCCTCATTTAAAGTACAAAACCTGTTTACAGATTGATATTTTTCTGGACCCTTAACTCTGTGGTCAGTTGTTCTGGAAAATATAAACAGGTGTTTCAATATAATGTTGACATATAGTTTCTATTTGAATTATGTTTTGCGTTTTTACTGCAAATGTCACATCCATAGCGCTGGAATTGCTTATAGTATACTTGTAAAGTTGTTTAACCACATTTGACCAATCAGATGAGGACTTACTTTCCTAAGACCCGCCTCTCCATTAGTTGATTACTTTCTTATTGGCTAGAGCAGCCCGAAGGTGAACCTAGAGCTGAGTTGAGACACTAAAGAAAAATCACATCAGCCAAAAAGAACGAAAAATATCTGCTGCAATTTTAATTCAATCATAGTGTTTTAAAGTCTAAATATTTGCCCCTTGACTTTTTTTTCCGCTAAATTAGATGTAATTAAATCAGTAAAATACCTATTACCTCTTATTTGTGCTGCACAGTAGTAGAAAATACTGACATAGCGATAGTTTGCTTTCTGTTATAAACGTTACGATATGAATACAGTTTCACCAGATGTGTTTTCTTTAGCTCTATTGTAAACAAACCAAACTAAAATATAATCAAATTATAAGCATAGCTAAACGCAACAGAGCAAATTACACAAATGTACACAGTGCTAAATGATTTTCTAGAGAGTATATAAAGTATTCATGCACATAAATTGAATAATCAAATATAAAATAACCATGCATATGCATCTTCATTGTGTAAATTAATTGTATACAATTAATATTTAAGTAAACTTTGCAATTATTCTGAACTTTAGTGTGTGGTCAGCTGTAATCCCAACTCCACATTGCAGATCCTATGATGTGAATATTGCAGATTTGTACATTTGAGTTTTAATGCTGAATGACATGTGCAGCCCTACTGTTTATTGTAGTATCATCATTGCATAAATAGTGATTCAAAAATTGCATTTCTCCAGGGAGATCTTAAATTACAAGAAGCATTAGTGCCATCTTAAACAACATTGCGTATTTTCCCAGTATCAATAAGTGTCGTGAAAATAAAACTTTTTCAAGCGCACATGGCACTGTACCTGCTGTATAACCTTATTTGTATATGCAGGGGTCAATACTCGAAAGGGTTCAAAACCTTTCATCAACCTTGTCCTTAAACTATTGAACAACACTCATTCTTTCCTTTGGACAATTTTGAAAAAGACTTTTGATGCATGTTAACCGCTGTAGTATTTGGTCACACTTTATTTTGATGGTCCGTTCGTTGAATTTAAGTTACATTGCATCTACATGCCAACTAATTCTCATTAGATTATAAGTAGACTGTTAGGTTAGGGTTTGTGTAAGTTGACATGTACTTGCAAAGTTTCTTATAGTCAGTTAAATGTCTGTTGAATGTCAGTATCAACAGATATTAGGCAATCTACTAATACTCAAATGGACCATCAAAATAAATTGTTACCTAGTATTTTTGTGTATTTTGTAATTTCATAATTCTGTATTTTTTTCTCCATCTTAATTCTTACTAAAATGATTTGGATTTATTGTGCGTTCACGTTCCTATTTGAATGTTTTTGTTATATGTATTGAGCTTATTCTTCACGTACGAGCCGGCGCATCCATCCATTGTAATCTTTTTGGCTCAACACTTCTGCTCTCATTCACATTCATCGATTTGTAGACGTTAAAAATGGGCTGGTTATACTGCGTGATGTTGCAAGCTGATATTTTCTTATTCTGTTATTGTACTTTTATGCGTAGTCATGAACACACATGATTGTAGAGCAAGCATTTGACCATTTTCTGCCGTTTATTATTCCTAGTCGTTTCTCCCATAAGCCGCTTTTCTACTGCACACGACATTCGGACACGACTGTCGGTATACGCCCCCTTGTGGCAGTCGCACAGAATATTCAGTTTTGCCGTGCACCATGGGAAGCTGATTCTCGTGGTGCTGTCCGTAGTAATAATAATAATAATAATAATAATGGAGTGCAAAAGCAAGAGCCTTTATTCTCCGTGCATTACTGTGGTTGAGTAAATGAATGAATGAAACTCATCAGAATGCAAAACATTTTGGAGGAAATATGGAGACAAGATTAAAAATATTATTTTTTATTACTCATTTGTGAATTTAATGTTTTATTAAATATAGACCTGATTAAAAAATAACCGAAAAACTCCTATTTCTCATCTCGCGTGCATGGACCTGCTTGGACAACACTGGAATACATTTCATCCAGTTGGCCGGTTGCATACGGTCTAGTCCAGGGATGTCAAACTCAATTCCTGGAGGGCCGCAGCCCTGCACAGTGTTGTTCCAACCCTGCTTCAACAAACTTACAGTGCATTCACACGAGGCTTCAGCATCAGCGCTTGACAGAGGGCGTGTCTGAAGTTGGGGCTGACGCGATTGTCATAGCAGCGTCAGCCAATGAAATTAGTCAACAATCGGCTACTGTCTGAGCTGGTGTATTTGTATACAGCGATCTTATTGGCTGACGTTTTCGTAGACGCTTGAAAAGTTGAGAGAGTCCCAACCTCTGCGGCGAGCAACGCCACTGAAGCGGTGCCGACGGATCCACAATGCAGTTTGGCAACGCCTGACATCACCCATTCAAAGTGAATGGGAAACGTTGACACTGTGTGAATAGGGCTTTCACTGGTATTACTAGTAGGTTTCAAACAAGCCTGAAGGACTCAATTAGTTTGATCAGGTGTGTTTAATTAGGGTTGGAACTAAACTGTGCAGGGCTGCGACCCTTTAGGAATTGAGTTTGACATTCCTGGTCTAGTCGCAGGAGTTCAAATATTTTAACGAATCCGCAGCTCAAATCAGATCAAAATTTTCCACATACGCAGATGATCGGAATTCCACGCAGCTCCTGGACTACTCTCCATTGGAAATAAATGAGTTCTGGTCTGTCGCTTGTCGTTTGGGTTAGGGCTAGTGGAAGATGACTAGATGCGACTGAATCAGAAGTCCTAAAACAATCGCAAAAACAAGTTTACTTCTGCATTGTAGAATAAGCACAATACACCTGATGTCTGAGAGTAACAATTTTAATTCTCTGTATGTCTGTACGTGGCAGAATTGACAATAAGTTCGTCTTTGACTCCTATTTTAAGACAGGACAAATGAGGAGCTATGACGAGTGAAAACCACGCAACAATTAAGGCAGACTCGGCATTGGTCATGTCGCCCACCGGGTCCACGTCGCAGGCGGCTCCGTTCTCACCCACGACCAGCAAACCCATCCAAGAGCTGCCAGGTCTGTATCTATGAAAAATGATCAATGTGATTGTCATTTCGTCAATTGGTCTACACCGGTCTGAATCCTAGTTTCGCTTTCAGATGAGCTGATCCAGGCTGGATGGTCAAAATGTTGGAGTAAAAGGGAGAACCGGCCGTATTATTTCAATCGATTCACTAACCAGTCGCTGTGGGAGATGCCTGTCCTGGGCCAGCATGATGTCATTGTAAGTTCAGGCTTAACTGAATAGGCGATAATTAGAATCAAATCATGTAAACACGATTAAAGTCTGTGTGAAATCAGAGCTTACAATGTTGATTTTGCAAGAGCAAATTGTTATTGTTTAGGTGAAAAATTAATCCGTGCAAGTCAATCAACTGTTTTGGTAATCAATCAAATTCTGAGCATGTGCGTCTACGTTTTAGAGTGGCGCTCCTCTGATGTCAGTTTGATGCTTCAGCCACTGTTTTCTTATCCACACTCCTCTTACTGTTAGTTTGCTATGAGGAAGCACCCCCATCCCCCCCACCCCCCACTCAATATTCAGTTTACACAATGGGGGGATCTCCTTTTCGGCCACCAGTGTGCAGTATCCACCTGGATGACGCAATGCCAGACCACACACCACACACCAACTAATTGGTGGAGAGGAGACAGAAGCCAATTGAAGCCAATTATGATATGGGGATGGTTAGGAGGCCATGATGGGCAGATTGGCCAGGATGCCGGGGTTAAACCCCTAAGAACATTCTGGGATTTTTAACGACCACAGAGAGTCAGGACCTAGGTTTAACGTCTCATCCGAAAGACGGCGCTCACGGAGCAGTATAAAGTCCCCTTCACTATACTGGGCCGTTAGGACCCACACAGACCACAGGTTGGGCGCCCCCTGTTGGCTTCACTAACATCACTTCCGGCAGCAACCTAGCTTTCCCATGTGGTCTCCCATGCAGGTACTGACTGGGTGCAGGCCATCTTAGCTTCAGTTGGTGACCATGCGAGAGTTGCGGAGAGCTGGTTAAACAGGTTATGATCATTACTGAATCGATACCAAATTGTTGATGTCTGCATCGCAGTGCATCGAAGAAACAATTAATTTTGAAACCTCTGTGCTTTTGCCCTTTTTATTATTAAAAATAGCTTTAACTTTTACTCCATTTTTAAAGCTTTGTTTTTATGGTTGTTTGTATTGATGTGACTTGTTTTACTGTCAATTGCTTTGCCATCAATCCTTCATTGTGTCTTGGCATGAAAATAATCTGTTAAAGGGATAGTTCACTCAAATCTAAATTTACTCAGTCATAAGTGTTTCCAAACCTTTAAGAGTTTTTTTATTCTGTTGAACACTAAAGAAGTTATTTTGAAGCCAGCTGAAACCTGTAAACATGGGCTTCTATAGCAGGAAAACAAATACAGTGGAAGTCAATGGTTACAGCTTTCAAACTCTCTTGAAATGTGTTTTTTTTGTGTTGAACTGAAAAAAAAATTCATTGAGGTTTGGAACAAGTGAATGGTGAGTAAACAATGGCAGAATTTAGCCATTTTTGTGTGAACGATCCACTTAACATCTAAATTTATCAAGTTATTTCAGTTTCTTAATTATTAGTTTGTTGCGTTTGGAAAAAAGTCTTTTTATTGTTCTTTATTTCATTTTTTTGATTGCTAAAATTCATTTCTACTAGTTTTTCATGAACATTAACAACACCCCTGTGTTTGTGTGTTTTTATCTTTTTAGTCAGATCCTCTGGGGTTGAATGCGGCTCCGGCCTCTGGTGAGGCGAATGCTGATGCAGGTCTGGGAAACGGGCAGCGTAAAAGACATCCATCAGAGGATGCTTCTCAAGCGGGTCCGAACAGCTTCAAGAGGCCAAAGGTCAGTGTCCTTCAGAATAGCGGAAATAAAAAAGTAACACGCCTATTTGATATTTAACTCTATGTTTTTATTCACTGGTTTCTTAATTTGGCCACAACTTTCTCTGTGTTTTAGCAAATGGAAAGATCTTTGGTGGCAAACCTTATTTTGACACATATTTTGGGAAAATTCTTTTGAAAACTAAAAAAAAAAAAAAAAAAAACTCCACAATAGGCTCTGGACAACTTTACTACCCTTTCGTTGTGTTGGTGGCTGTTTTTGCTCCATTGACTTCCATTGTAATGACATTTATTTATTTCAAAACCATGACACCATCTTATTACGTATTCTTTATTGGTGGTGGTTTTCCCTGTTGGGAAGAGTTGGTCATCAGTTACAGTGCAAAAAAAGCTTAGTTTTATATGGTGTATAGTGTGTGCGTGAGAATGTAAGAGACCTTTGCTCACTTACCTTGATATGTCTGGAAAAATCAAAACATGCAGCTCAGCTCATAGTAAGTGTATTACATACCAATAAAGAATACATAATGATATGGTGTCATGGTTTGCAATTAAAAAATTTATATATTGGAAGTCAAAGGGGCAATAACAGCCCCAAACATAACGAAAGGGTAGTCCATTTGAACAATACAGAGTTTAAAAAGGCATGCTGTAGTGAACAATGTTTCTGAATTTGTTTTGACTTCAGGTTGAGATTCCGGCCACTCCAACAACTCCCACTGTCCCCATTTCTCCCAGTACACCAGGGGTCAAACCTTGGGTTAACACCACAGATGAGAAACAAGGCCAGGCCAGTGTGCCTGCACCGGCTCCGTACCGGCCCTCTATGTGAGTTAGGACTTCGCTTATTCTTATACAGTGAGCCGCAACCCAACCAAGTGCTATTAATTATTAGTTATGGCCCGTTTCCGCTGAGTGGTACAGTGCAGTTTGGTACGCTTTTTTTTGGCCGTTTCCACTGTCAAAAGGTAACAAAAAGTGAACTGTACCACTTTTTGGGTACCCTTTTGAAAGGGTATCTTGCACAACAAAACCCAGCACAACAAAAGGGTACCGGATGCTCAGCTGAATGCTAGCTGAAATCACTAGCATGTGCACAAGCTAGGAGAATAAAAACAAAACACAGCTGAGACATTACACTGTAATAATATATACATATAATAACGAACCAGGGTCAACCCGAGCTCAAACAAACCTCGTCGTCGTCTTGATGACCAGACACAAAGCCAAAAAGAGCTGAATCTTTCGTATGTCCTCTTGTTGTTTACAAATCCATCTAAAAGTGCGAGTTGTACCATTGGTGTCCATTTGGCAGTGTAGACACAAGCCTGATAAAGGTGACCTATATTGACCCGTACTGTACCAATGAACTAGGTAGGTTTTATTATAGGGCACCTGTGCGCTCTGTAGCTTTGACACGACTCTGTGCTGTGACGTGTCTGAACTGGACTTTATGTTTCAGAGTGTATTGGGACCTGGACATTCAGACCAACGCTGTGATTCGAGAGCGAGCCCCAGCAGACCACCTTCCTCCACACCCTGAGATCGAGTTGCAGAGAGCTCAACTCACCACCAAACTCCGGCAGCACTACCATGAGCTGTGCTCTCAGCGGGAGGGTATGTGCTCCACATGCTGCTTTCTTGACGCTTCATATAGAGCAGTGGTGCCCAAATGTTTTCTCGTGAAGGGACAAAAACCAAACTTAATTGAGGCTTGTGGGCCAAAGATATATAAAGTTGCCATGAGTAAATTCCTTATTTAATAATATTTAAAAATGACTAGAACACATTGATTTAAATGAACTAATACAGTATTTTTTTTTTACATGTTATAATGAACCTATTACAGTAAAAACAAGACAATCTCATTTATACAGAATCACACTAGTTTTTGCCTTGACTTGCTCGCCAGTGTCTTCTGCATAGTCCTCTGTCTGTTGAATGACAGTGTTTATATAAGAAAAAAAGTTTTAGACTATTTCAATTTAAAAATCAGATTCATTTATAAGATTTAAATGAAACATATAATTTCAGTTTGCTTTTTTTTTTTGTAGCTCAGCAATAAAACCAACAAATTAAGGCTGCAAGCAGCGATGAAAGGGACCTCGTGCTAACAAAAAATGTTACGTCAAATTAGAAATGATAATCTCTGTGTTAAAGGTGTTCGCCCCAACCCTCTCCATCATTCTCACTATCTTCCAAATCAGGATGGTGGGCCAAATCAAAGGTTAAAATGGGCCAATTTTGGCCCGCGGACCCTACTTTGGGCATCTCTGATATAGAGTGTATTTGTGCAACATACTATCATGCTACTGAACATCTTTTACACATGAGGACATACAGTCAGTGTTGGGTAAGAAAGTAACTCTATACTTTTAAGCCAATTTTATTATTTTAAATGCTAAGATTACTTTCACAACACATTTAGTTACTTTTAAAGGTTCAAGACACCCTGGGGTACTTTTTGTGAAATTTTTAGATTTGTGTGTGTTGAGCATTAAGACAGCGTCAGCTCCTGTCAGCTTTAATTGTGGGGAAAACTGGATCATTTTGAGCTTCTGTCAGCTAATTTCATCATCTGGGTTTAAAATAATTTCTGAGCCAGGATCAAAATCGGTGACATACAGCGAATCAGCAAGTGGAGTGATGACGCATCGGTTTCTCATTATTATTCATAGTGAAGAAAAACACTCAACAAACCCAGTGGATCATGGAAACAAACACATACGACGGCACGGGTCGTATGTGTTTGTTTCCATGATCCACTGGGTTTGTTGAGTGTTTTTCCCAGCAATGCTGTCAGGGATGATTAGGCATGGGATGATAACCATCTTCAAGGCATAGCGTGGTTTGGAAAAGTCAAGGTTTTAAAACCGCCAAACTTTTCTTCTATACCGTTCCTAAGGTATTCGTAAGATTATTTTTATTTACAGTTTTTTTTTTTTTTTTTTTAGGACAACAGCATCTTCAGCAAAAAAGATATCCAAAGATGTTTATGATTAATTTTCATTAATTAGCCTAAAAAACTATATATTTGAGAGCAGTAATCATAATACACAAACTGTGATATTTTTATGCAAGGTACCATCATACCATCATAATCTTATACCGGCCCATGCCTAGGGACGATACAGACAAGCTGTTGGTTTGCAGCAAACGTTTTTGTTTAGAGAGCTTTGTGAGAATTGGAGAATGGTGGACTTTGTCTTTTATCAGTTGAGTTTATTACCATTCAGACACATCGCCTATATCTGTGCTTCTGTGTTCGCACATGTTTAAAATCCTCCAGATTACCGGCAGGGCTAATGGTTGAAATTGACAGGGCAAGAAACCTGCTGCACTGCTATCCACTGTGTCTGCATTCAGACCTGGGGGTTTAGGAGGAGAGAAGTCCTCCTCATTTATAGTCTTTATATAAACACGATTACCTTTATAGTGATAGAACTAATTGTGGTTATGTGTATGTGAAATTACGAATAACAAATGTAGCAGGACGTTAAATAATTTACTGTTTATTTCTTTGCATTTAAACTTTGTAAACTATAATCATGGGTCTCCTCACGGTTTGGGTCTCATTTTGTGAGCCGATCTCCTCTTTTTCCCCTGCTCTGCCGGCTACTCCCTCTGCCCACAGAGCTTCACGCCCATCTCGGAGCTTTTTTTTTTTATATATTCTGAGGTAGACTTGAACTGAAAGAGGGGCGTTTCATGGCCCTTTAAAAAGTGACTTAAGATGATAATGTATAACTTTTTTCCATTGCATGCAGTTGAGCAAAATGTTGTGTCTTTTGGGTTTTCGGGTTTAGTAGTTTATGAAATAAATGTATCAAAAGTGACTGAAAAGACATTTGTAATGTTCAAATTATTAAAAGAAAATCTCTGAGATGTTTAATTCATATATACTGAAAGTTTGTTCATCAGATAACCATAAAAAACAAAGATGTCTTACCGACCACATCATTTATGGAAAGATTTAATCACACACGTTAATTATTAATTATCTTATAATTTGTCTGGCTGTGTACAGGCATTGAGCCTCCACGGGAATCCTTCAACCGGTGGCTTCTGGAGAGGAAAGTGGTTGATAAAGGTCTGGATCCTCTCCTGCCCAGTGAATGTGACCCGGTCATCTCCCCGTCCATGTTTAGAGAGATCATGAATGATATCCCCATCAGGTACTCTATCATCAAATGTTTCGATCAGTTACCTTATTAAAACAAGTTTTGAATGAAATATTCCAACATTATGCCAATTTTCCCCCTTAATTTTAGGCTCTCTCGCATCAAATATAAAGAAGAGGCCAGAAAACTCCTGTTCAAATATGCAGAGGCAGCCAAGAAAATGATCGACTCCAGGTAAATATTCTCATCACTTACTAGGCATGGGATTATAATCGGTTTCAAGGTTTACTGCTGTTTGGGAAAGTCAAGGTTTTTAAAGTGCTAAAATTATATGTAAAATAATAATACATGTAAAAAATAATAATAATAATTACTAGATTTTTAGGACAACTCCAGCTGAAAAGAACCCTCCCCATCAAAGCTACTGGTCACTATTCAGCAAACTTCTGAAAAACAAATCGCTTATACACCAACATTCAAGCATGCTACAGACCTAAACAGTGCATGGGCTTTACAGGGTATCTGCAGGGTCTTAAATCTCAAAAGCTAAATTTTAGGCCATAAAAAGTCTTAAATCTACTTAAATATTGGGTTATAGGTCTTAAATCATTTATAACAGGTCTTAATTTTCCTTTGTTCTATATAGCCACCCATTCTGGCCATTAACACTCATACAATCACCAACAAAAAACTTAGCATTTAAATACTTTCCTTACAGTAACATTTGATTAAAGTTCTCTGTTTATTTACTGCTGAGGATACTGACCTGACCTATATTTTGATTATTAAATTATTATTATTATTGTTTTATTAAATGTATTAAATTATAATCAGTTTTATATAGGGCAAGTGAAAATCTTTTCAACTGGGTTATTTGAAAAGAATCCTTAGGATTTAGCTCTGTACAAGTAAAAGTTTCTTTCATAATGGTCTTAAAAATGTCTTAGTCTTAAATTTAACTTGGTGTAAACGGCAGAAACCCTGCTTTACTTTGCAGGGTTCAACACTAAGGATTTTTTCTACTGGCCCGATTGGACCAGTGGTTTAGATTTTTACTTGCCCTGCCAACATTTTTTACTGGCCCAACCAAAAAAAAAGTGAATTGCTATTTCTTAGCCACATATTTTAAATAATGTGTCAAAAATCATTTTTAAAAATGTTAAGGAAAATGTGCAGGTATTTTATTGCAAAACAAAACCTGGCTGACTCTAGAAATGACAGCAAAACATCACAAAACTGACTTTTTTTTTTCTCTCAACTTAAAATTTAGTGACTAGACAGCACTGGCCTGATTGGGCCAATAATGATTATGTCTACTGTCCCGAGCATCTCTCACACTGTCCCCGGGCCATCGGGCAGTCCTTATCATTGAGCCCTGCTTTGTATCCAAAGAAAAGAAATATATCCAAAGATCCCATTTCAAGTTGTAAAGAAGTAAGTGTTTTGGAAACTAATGAAGACGGGAGAAGTCAAGGATTTAGTTGAATAATTTAGCCTGACATATTTACTGTTCCAAAATATTATAAATGCTTCTTAAATTAAATTATATTGTGTTCAATAGGGAAAAAATTGATTGCCTAGACATTTAAACAGATCTCAGGGTATCCCCAGGGTCTATTAAACATTGATAAACCCATTTAGAGAAAATTAAGACCCTTCAAAAGTATTTAAAAAATCTTAAATGCTATTTTAAATGGTCTTAAATTTTAGATTATACAATGTCTAGTTGTATTATAAAGTTTGCCTTTAATCTGTCAATTCTGGGGTGCTGTGTAGATTATGAAACCAATAAAATCCTGATAGATTTAACATCAGTAATTAAGGCAACATCGTTACTCTTGCTATTCTAAAGTCCCTTTAAGGGAAGTCACTTTACGCTGACATCTTTGAAACGCCTCCCGGCCAGTATGCTCGGGCATTTCATTTGAATGGCCAAACATTAAATTCTTCAAAACTGCTTGCTAAGCTTACGATTACATTTTAAATTAGGAATCAATTAAATTAAACAACACTGGTCTCTTAGTTTAGTTTAAAGGTCAGAAACTCACTTCTGGTCTGAGCCATCATTCAGTCGTCATTCATCATCATCAGAATCATCAGTCTATTTGTGAGTGATGACTGGCTCTGGTACTACAAGGCGGGGGCTTCATTCACCATATTGACGTTACACTTTTCCCCATTCAAAACTGTACAAGTGATGTGTACTCTATAGTCTTTGTCTATAGGGGCCCCCTGCTGGATTAGCATGTTATTTCATTATACTGTATGAATAATGTTTCTTACAATCAGTATTTAGTAAATATACTGGAAGTTAAAATGTCGCCAGTTTTACCGGTTGAAACCTAAAGTAGTGATGAGGTCTTAAAATGTATGGAAAGTGTCTTAAAAAAGGTCTTAAAATGTATTAAATTTCTCTCTTAGATTACTGTGTATTTCTTGGAACTTATTTTAGTAGTAATCACAATTCAGTGAAACCGTGATATTTTTATCCAAGGTTATAGCATCAAAATCTATGCCTATCGGTTACAGTGGTTTTTAGTTGAACACTGTGGTTGAAAGTCTATTTCACGTTCACACAGAAATGCAACTCCGGACAGTCGGAAAGTGGTGAAGTGGAACGTGGAGGACACGATGAACTGGCTCAGGCGAGACCATTCTGCCAGCAAGGAGGACTACATGGTACACTCTCAGTCTTTTAACTACATGCTGGACTACTTTCATTACAAGACTAACACATGCGTGGTCTTTTCCTCAGGATCGACTCGAACATTTACGGAAGCAGTGCGGCCCTCATGTGGCATCGGTGGCGAAGGATTCTGTCGAAGGCATCTGTTCAAAAATCTATCACATTTCAGCAGAATATGTACGCAGGATTCGACAAGCTCACCTCACTCTACTGAAGGAGTGCAACATCACGGGTAGGAGGAATACACATGGGAAGAATTACTGATTATTTTAAATTTGTGTTTCTATAGGTTTTTAAAGCCTAAAAATCTAATGCTGCTTTCACACCAGGTGCGGATTAAGCGTCAAGAGCAAGTGATTTACATGTTAAGTCAATGCAAAGCCGTGAATAGACATTCTGTGGCGTAATGCGCACGAATGAGGCGGCACGAATGACACAGTTCATGCAAATGAAGCGGTGTGAGTTAAGCGTTTTGCGCCGTTAACACCCTTAACATGCATATCTTGTGTTTCGCACCATTGACGTGCTTAACGTGCATATCGTGCGTTTCGTACCATTGACGTGCTTAACGCGCATATCGTGCGTTTCGTACCATTGACGTGCTTAACGCGCATATCGTGCATTTCGTACCATTGACTAGCTTAACGTGCATATTGTGCGTTTCGTACCATTGACTAGCTTAACGTGCATATCATGCGTTTCGTACCATTGATGTGCTTAACGCGCATATCGTGCGTTTCGTACCATTGACTAGCTTAATGTGCATATCATGCATTTCGTACCATTGACTAGCTTAGCGTGCGTATCATGCGTTTTGTACCATTGACGTGCTTAACGTGCATATCATGCATTTCGTGCCATTGACTAGCTTAAGGTGCATATTGTGCGTTTCGTACCATTGACGTGCTTACCTCGCATATCGTTTCGCAGTAATCACTCGAATTGGAAAATCAAAAACTTCAGTGAACATTCGTGTCGCATTAACCAATCAGGAACTTTCTCTTTTAGGGGCGTGTTTATGACGTAGCGCCTGTTGTTGATGTCCCATGGGAAAACCTTGTTGTTGACACCAGACAACAGCTCATCAAACTGGGCTCGGCTCAGTCGGTAGCACCGCTGAAATCCTCCATCGTCCAGGTATAGATTCTGGAGGAATTGATGAACTCACAGAGCGCGCTGCACCTCTGAATGGATCTAGTAGACTCAGACACTGCTCCAAATTCAATCGATGCTGTTTATCAGTCTTCCTAAAGCACATAAACACTACCATCCCCTCAATAAAGTCCATGTTAATCATTTAGCAATGAAGCTAGAGTCACTGGGCAGACAGAAAGCCCTGCCCATGACGCGAATCAGTGTCTGCTATTTGATGCGCGAGTAAACTCAAAACGTTTGAGCATCTATTTACGCACGAATAGCTCCATTTATTTGTGCATTGCATGTCTGGTGTGAACAGCATTAAACTTTTTAAAATCAAAAACATTTCTTAAATTTACTGAAGTATTGTGTTCTAGATATTAAATCATTTTAAAAATCCACACCTGTAGATGGATTTTTTTGTTCTGAAACAGGGACTAAAATTATGACAATGTTGCCCTTTATTTCTTGGTGCGGTTCGCTTTCACATACAGAGCCTAATTTCAAATGTCAAGCATTGTAAAAAAAAAAAAAAAATTATATATATATATATATATAAAATTATAATTATATATACATTTAGATGAGAGCTCATAATTTTGTCTTCAACTCTACAGTGTGTGCCGTTTAATACACTCAGAATTTTTCTTTCTGCTTTAAAGTGGACGGCACAGAGTCAGCGGAGGTCCAGGACCGCTTGGTTTACTGTTATCCTGTCAGACTGTCCATCCCGGCTCCTCCTCAAACCCGTGTTGAGCTGCACTTTGAGAACGAAGTCGCTTGCCTGCGGTTTAAAGGAGAAATGGTGAAAGTCAGCCGTGGCCATTTCAACAAACTGGTGTGTAAACGCTAACAGTGACTTAAGACATATTAAATGTGTCACAAAAGAAGATATTTTGAAGAATGTTGGAAACTGGTAACCATTGACTTCCGTAGTAGGAAAAACAAGTGGTATAGTTACAGTTTTTCAGCTTCCTTCAAAATATCTTTTGTGTTCCACAGATAAAAGGAACTTGAAACTTTAAGAGCAGAAATATACACTGTGTTGGGCTACTTTATAATTTGTTGTATAATATTTTTCTCAGGAACTCCTCTATCGATACAGCTGTATTGATGACCCAAGGTTTGAGAAGTTCCTTTCACGCGTGTGGTGCCTTATCAAAAGATACCAGGTATGATGCTATTTAAAAGCTGTGTTTGGTCTAATAAGTTTACTGTTAAGTAAGGGCATACTCACACTATATACAGTTGCCTGGAACCGGGCCGAAGCACGCTTGTCTCCCTGACGGCCTGCACTCACATTACATACGGGCCTGAGCACGCTAACGTCATCGATGATGCGTTGTTCAGTTTAAGAGATGTGCTCTCGCTCAGCACAGTGGACATTCCTTTATATCATTATATGGTTTTAGTGGTTTGATATGCAGTGACACACAGTCAGATATTCCCCTGTACAGATCAGCCACTGCTGACACACATAAACAATCATAAAGTCCTCGTGCTGCAGGAATTAGAAGGTTTACTAAAGGCGCATCTGTCGTGCAGTGAGGGGTTTGCGTCTTTAATAATCTACGACAGTTAGCGTTCATTAAACAGTAAGAATGATTAATAAATCCATATCAAACAGTCCCCAAAAGTCACGTCTCCTCTTAAGTTTCGGGCTCAGGCGTGCTTTGCACTCACACTACAAGCGTACCGCGCCAAAGCCCAAGTGAACCGCACTCAGGCACACCTCTTCCATCCGGGCCAGGGCTGGCTAACTGTAGCGCACCTGAGACCAATTCAGAGCACTGTTAATGTAATAACAGTATTTTCTGCTTGCAGTAAGGGATTACTTAATTTTTTTAGATAATTAAAAATATTTAGCTCATACTTGACTTAAAGTACATATATTCAGCACTTCTGTATAAATCAATTCAGAGAAGCAGAGGAACTGTATAATTGTTATAGAAATGCATTGTACTGAATGATAACATTTTTCATCTAAAGTAGGTTACATTCATCAAGATGCTGGCATATGGTTAAGAAAAAATGAAGTTAGTGGGTGAAAATATGTAGTATAAATTTAGAGAAGTAGAGTAAATATATATATTTTATAAATGGTGGGAACCCTGATATTAGTAATTAATTACTTTTTGGAAGTAACTTATCCAACACTGTTTACCAGCATTCATGACCATTTAAGAAACCATGAGCAGTGTTAACTAGTGTCTCCCTGTGAATCGCAGGTGATGTTTGGCTCTGGTGTGAACGAGGGGTCTGGTCTACAGGGGTCTCTTCCTGTTCCCGTTTTTGAGGCGCTCAATAAACAGTTCGGAGTGACGTTCGAGTGCTTCGCTTCTCCTCTGAACTGCTATTTCAAGCAGTTCTGCTCTGCTTTTCCAGACATTGATGGCTTCTTTGGCTCTCGAGGGTATGTAAATGTTCCAACATTCTTCAAAACATCTTTTTTATTTCAACTTAAACAGATTTGTGACAAGTGCAGGGAGAGCAAATGATGACATAACTGTTGATTTTTAATGAACTGTCCCTTTAAAATGAGTCTTGAAACGTCTTAAATAATTTTTTTGATTTTTAAGGTCTGAAAATGTCTTGAATTCTGTAATTTCCTGTAATGAGGTCTTAAATTTCATGTCCGACTCGTCATTTTTATTTTATTTTTTTCAATCGCAATTTGACCAGCGCAACATTTGAGGGCAGCACTTCGTGGGTGCAACCTGCATCATTCCATAGGTGACATACGAGTAAGTGATTGATGAATGCGTTGCGTTGATGGTTCGCCATCACGCCATTTTGTGAAATCGCAAGCATGGGCAAATGTTTGTTTGATTACAATTGGCTGGAGGACGAAAAGTATCGGGGGTGGCTGAAGAAAACAGTCAGTAATCATGAAGGGAGGTGTGCTTTATGTAAAAAGACGATAAAACTGGGGACAATGGGCCACAAAGCGCTCGATTCACACATGAAAGCAGAGAAGCACAAGAAATATGTGTCTTCGCAGGCAAGTAGTTTGCCCATAAGTATGTTCACATTGAGCACTTCGACCTCTCAACCTTCCACAAAAAAAGCCGTCGACTTCAAGCAATGCCTTCTGCAGCTTTGCGAATGTAGTAACACTTAATGTCGAAATACTGTGGGTATTTCAAACCGTGCGCCGCCACCACTCGTACACTTCAAATGAGGACATCCACCTAGTTTTTCAAGCAATGTTCCCTGACTCGGAGTTGAGGTAAAGTCTTAAATTTTTTAAGGACTTAAAAAGGTCTTAAAAGTTATTAAACTCGCTGTTAAAAAATGTGCAGATACCCTGTAAGACAGCAGTTTCAAACTCATCTACTTTATTACCAGACCACCATGGCCGTTCACAACAACTCCAGATGTATGCTAAACACACACAAAAAATTATATCATAACCAAAAAGATAACTGTTTGGACGTGTGAGACGTCACAAGAGTCAAACATAAAGACAAACGAGGGACATTTTCCCCCCAAAAAGTAGATAATTTTAATTATTATTAACATGAACATAGATAGCTAAACGGGTTTTAGAAACACCTAGCAATTTTTGTACAATTGCTTAATGGTTGAAATGTTCCCACTCCCACTAAGGTGCTCGCGACGACCCGAGTTCGGTTCCCGGCTCGAGGTCCTTTGCCGTTCCTTCCCCTATCTCTGCTCCCCACGCTTTCCTGTCTGTCAATCTCCACTGTCCTATCAATAAAAGGTGACCCCCCCCCCAAAAATAAAACAAATAATATATGAAATATGCTTTGTTTGTAAATTCCGGTTTTGATGTGTCAATAAGAACGTTCATGTCACAATCAGTGTCCCGATATGTGCTGATCCAAGCTCATCAGTGCCCGATTTCGTGTACACTACCTACTGATTCATGGTCTTGGGAGCTAGGCAGCTGATTGAGACGGACCCTATGTTTCTATATAAGCTATATTGCATCACTTCCTCATTTCTGTCCTCACAGGCCATTTCTCAGCTTCTCTCCGGCCAGTGGCTCTTTTGAGGCGAATCCCCCTTTCTGTGAGGAGCTCATGGATGCCATGGTGACACACTTTGAGGTGTGTGACTCTTCATTTGATCAGATACCGAAAGTGTGCAAACACAAACTATTTTTTAGTGGTTTACAGGAACTCAGGGTGCATACATACAATTCTATTCATCTTTATTTGTATAGCGCTTTTACAATGTAGATTAGGTCAAAGCAGCTTCACATATATTATAGTAAATGTAAACCGTGTCAGTCCAGTTTTCAGAGTTGAAGTTCAGTTCAGTGTGGTTTAATATTCACTACTGAGAGTCCAAACACTGAAGAGTAATCCATCGATGCACAGCCCTACAAGTCCCGAATCATGCAAGCCAGTGGCAACAGCGGCGAGGAAAAAACTTCACCAATTGGCGAAAGCGAATTTAAAAAACCTCAAGAAACCAGACTCAGTTGGGCACGACCATTTCTCCTATGGCCAAACGCCTTGTGCAGAGCTGCAGTCTAGGCGCCGGAGGCTGGAGAACACTGGACGTCCATCGTGGAGAAGCCGCAGGTGGGGTTGGTCACCGGCTGGGGCTGGCCCTTCAGGAACAATGCGAGAACTTGTCTGTCAGGTCTTACAGGGATCTGTCTCAAGCTCTCCACTCCACCATGACCACCACAGCAGCTGCTCAGGATACGGCCTGGTCCAGGATTATGGAAACCTCGGGAATACATACGGGCATACATGCATATCAACAGAAGGAGACAGTTTTATACACACAAACACGGTGGGGTAAATAAGTATTAAACACGTCACCATTTTTCTCAGAAAACATATTTCTAAAGGTGCCATTGACATGAAATTTTCACTGAATGTTGGTAACAACCAAAGAACTGCATATATGCAAAGAACTTAGTTTATAAATGAGGATATGTGTAATAAACTGAAATGACACAGGGAAAAAGTATTGAACACATGAAGAAAGGGAGGTGTAGAAAGGCAGTGAAAGCCCAGACAGCAGCTGAAATCTCTCAGTAGTTCTTCAGCAGCCCTCTGCCCTTCATCAGTGTAAATGAATATCAGCTGCTTCAGTCCAACATCTACATTAGCAGGAGGATGAAGATGAAACCAGGGTGGACATTTGAGCAAGGCAATGATCCAAAACACAGCCAAGGAAACTCGCAAATGCTTTCAGAAAATCTAGCTGTAAAATGGCCCAGCCAATCACCTGAACTGAATCCAATAGAAAATATAAAAAGTGCAGATTTAATAGATGAGACCCACAGGATCATCAAGATATTAACACTCTGTTGAAGTCTTTGAAAACCAGGCCCAGACAGAATCTGTGGACATTTTGTGCTATTTCTGCACGAAATTTTGTGAAGAATCTGCAGATTTATGCTGAATGATCTTGGGAGTATCATAACTTAAAAACGTAATATATAAAATAAAAAAATAATACCTTTTAACTGTTATTTAGGGCTTACAATGCAAAAGACTGAAAATATTAATTTACAAAATGTATTGTCTGTATGAAAAACTATATATAAACTATGTACACGCTGTATAAAAACTGAATAACTATACATTTTATACACATTACACAAGTAATTAAATAGACTCAATGATGGGTTAAAAATCTGCGGATTTTTGCTTGCGCTGATTCCGTGTGGATCTGTTGAAAACACACCTGAGCAATGCATGAGACTTCATTCTCCATATGAGAGGCGTCTTTAAGCTGCAGCACCAAAGCCTTTGATATAATGTATTAAATATTTTTCAGTAGTTCAGTGCTTTCTTTTTCTTTTTTTGTGTCATTTCATTGTAATTACACACACCAATTTTGTTATTTTTTATGTTTGTATTTTTGGGCTTTTTACTAAAATCTGGTTCAATTCCATGTCAACAGCTCCTTTAGAAATATTATTCCCTGGAAAATACTAGTATTATTCCCAGTAAAGATTCTAGTATTCAGCTTAAAGTGACATTTAAAGGTTTAATTAGGGTAGTTAGGCAAGTAATTGTATTAGAATGGTTTGTTCTGTAGCCATTTGAAAAAAAAAATTGCTTATGTGGGATATTATTCACCTTAAAATAATAATAATACATTTGGAAGCCCTTTTTTGAATGTCTAAAGACTGACCAATGATAACTGAGTGATGGGGAAGATATCATGAATCATAGCAATGTGTACAAAATACAAATTTACAATAACTGGGCATGTATAGGTAATCATATATCCAAAAAAATCCTCAATTTTTAAAATTTTTATTTTATTCATTTATTTAATTTTTTTATTATTTTTAGAAAAAAAGATTTTATTTATTACATTATGTATGTATGTGTATGTGCATATAGTTTCTTTTTAAATGTCTTTATTGTTTATTTTATTACTTCCGCTTTTTTCTAATAATTATGTATATATGCACAAATGCATGTATGCTGTATATGTAATGTACATATGCAGATGTTTGATTGGGCAAAATTCAAACATGGAGGAATATGATTAAGTATCTGTATAGTTGTGGATGTACATGTGCATATGTATTTACATTTTACATATGTTCATTTATTTATTATTAGCTGGCATGGGAGGGATTTGGGGTTTTGTTCTTTAAAATGTGAAAAACTTTAAATAAAATATGAAAAATAAATAATAATAATAATAATAATAAATAAAATTATTCTAGATTATTCTAAAAAAGACTTTCTCCAGAAAAACAAAATCTGTGAAAAATTCCTTGCTCTATTAAATATCACTTAAGAAATATTTGAAAAATTCACAGGCAAATATTTTTGACTTCAACTGTATGTCATACACACGCATTTATTTTGTCAACAAACTTTTATTTTGGATGCAATTAACTTCTTGAAATTGTTGTAATCGCTCTGTTTCAGGATCTCCTGGGCCGCTCCAGCGAGCCTCTGTCCTTCATCATCTTTGTGCCGGAGTGGCGTGACCCGCCGACTCCTGCTCTGACGCGGATGGAGGCCAGTCGCTTCCGCAGGCACCAGATGACTGTTCCCGCCTTCGAGCACGAGTACCGCAGCGGCTCGCAGCATATCTGCAAAAGGTCAGACATTTGCTGCCGTTTCCTCGTTCTAGAGTTTTAGTTCCCTCTTTACTGCATTAAGTTGTTGGACGCTAATCTGAAGAGTTTTTGAAATGTCTTTTATTCTACTTGGAGATCGAAACACATGTTAAAAACAAAAAGAGGATGAAATGTCTTAAGCCGAGTTCAGACTGCATAGTTGTTACAAACTGTCCACTTTGTCTCTGTTTTAGAGAAGAGATGTACTACAAGGCCGTCCACGGAACGGCAGTCATTTTCCTCCAAAACAATGCTGGCTTCGCCAAATGGGAGCCCACTACAGAGAGAATCCAGGAGCTCCTGGCAGCGTATAAAGTGTCCGGGCGTTCGCTGCCCTCACCCGGTCCATCTTCCACCAATACTGGAGAAAAAGACTCTAAACCGGCCCAGGAGCGCTCCGCTCCGAGTCAAGACAACAGCAGTCCTGTGGACAAGACTGCACAGGACACAACAAACATTTAGACCGCAGCGCTGGCCGTGTGGACACCTGTATGTATGTATGTTGATCAGAAGAGTCTATGATTGTATGAGAGGTTTATTATTGCGCTGTCGGGTTATGATGGGCATGTAAATGTTCACGCAAGAAAGAAAGACCCATATTTGTTTACTTTCTTCCGCCTCTATTATTTAATATTGTTTGTCTTAGGTTATATTGAGCATAATTGTTGGGTTTTATATCAGTGTATATTGATAGTTTGGTCACCTTTTGTTGTCATTTTTTAAAATGTAGTCGAGTATAAATGATTCTCTTTTTTTTGTTGGCCTTTTTAAGGGTGAGTCTCGCTGAAACTCGTCCTGTTTCACACCAAGATCAACAGATAAATAGTTATCTTAAAGATTTTTTTTTAGTAGCTATTATGCGTTTATTCAATAATTAAGCAAGTTTTGCTTCAGTTTAATTTATTATTTATTGATATTCCCATTCTTAGTGGTCAAATATTTTAATTTCTTATACAGTAATTTACTGTATTCCTGTTAAAGTAATGATATTTGTAAAAACCAGCTTAAAGAACTCAATGCAATGAAGGTAGTTTTCATTAAACGGTGCATTTTATTTTGCATTGTAAAAAAAAAATGCAAAACAACAACAACAAAAGATTGTTTTCTTAAATTTGCATAATAATTTCTGTTGATCTTTGCAGTGAAACCTGACCAGCTTCAGTGCCATTCACTCTTCAACTTTGTGCATTTCTCACTGGCAGGACAATAACACTGTCAGAGTTGATGCACGGATGCTTGTATATTCTTCTTTTAGATGTCAGAAGACGATCGGCGATCAGGCAGCTACGTTTAACAGCCTTCATCATGACATGCATTAGCGCTTCTCCAAGCATTAGTTCGTTTTTTTTTAATTCTGAGGTCACGTTTGATTTCTTCATGACAAACTATATACTATATGTACCAACAATGAGGTCAGTGAACAAGCAGAAGTATACATATTTATATTCTATTTTCCACCCGGTCATCCGTCTGCAATGAAACCCAGTCCTTATGTTCCTAAAATATTGTACAGAAAACAATAGCAGATCTTAAAAAAAAATAATTAAATGTTAAGGATTTTGTATCTTCTTTTCTGTACAGTACAAGCCTGTGTGAATCTTTAGTCCTAATGTGGCATTCTGGGTCACATCAACTGTAGCATTGATATCTAGCAAAGTGGAAAAAAATGAACGTCAATTTAATTTAGTCATGATATGAAAGCATTAATTGTGATGTTTTAAGGACAGATCTTCTAAATATGCCGAACGCCGCTCATTTTTGTTTCCTCCAGTGAGTCTACCTCCTTTCGGGTGTTTTACAATTGAGAACGAAAACACTTTGGAAAGCAAATGAGTGGCTTTAGAAACCACATTGGCGTCCGTTTTAGTAGAATCGGCGGCTATTGCCTTGATTTCACCGTTTCGTGTATGTGAAAAGTGCTTTAAAAGATGACTTTTTTATCGTGATCATATAAATTTGTTTACATAATATTGAGTTTAAATCGTATCACTGGGCAGCGTTTTGAATGTACATTTTAAAAAAGGAAAACAGATCGAATTTGGACTTTAAATGTCGCATTTATGAACACTACAATCGTTCTTTTCGTTTAGTTTGTTTGTTTTTGTCATGCTTATATGCATGGAGAATTCATATACAGTCATTAAACCTGATCACTTCCATCTGTATGTAATCATAGGTTTGCTTTGCTGATTTTTTTTCCCACTGGACTACGCAGCCAAACATAGGAAATGGCTTTTATAATTGAGTTTAAAAGCATTCCAGTGGTCATGTAACCCAGTTTGCCATTTTAAAAATCCAACTCTTGGTTTGAGCATCGGGCACTTGTTGGATCTCCTAATCCCAGAGAGGATCACCAGCAAAACTGTAGATGTTGTACAGAACATGGATATGAAGTTTGTTGTTTTCCTACACGGCTGTCGCGAGTTTATTTGAGAGAGAGATAAAAAAACTAAAACGAAAGATGTCTTTTTCAGCATTTTATTTTTTAATTTAACTTCTGGGTTCTGAATAACTGTTTAAAATGATAGGATTTATGAAAATAGTTGTTTTAAACTAAACCAAAGTGTTATTAAAAAGAGGAGGAGTTTATCTTGTATCTTTAAGTAGAATCGTGTACGATTGCATTAGACATGCATAAAGTGTAACCAGCAAAAACATCCATTTATCCATAACTTTATTTTTATAATTCTTTCTTTTTTTTTCATTTGTTTGTTCCTTGTTTTCTTACGAAACTGTTTTGGGGGTTTTATTTTGCATGATATTTTTCATTACAAAACTATGATAAATTGTACAGACCTGTATTGTTGAATTAGTTGTAAGCTTTGCCACACTAGGCTTTTAACCGATTTGCATTTATCAGTCATGTTGATTGATTTATATCGCGTTTGTGTCCTCTAAAATGCCATGAATGTCTCTCTCCTCCCCCCCCCTGTAATCTTATTCTGATAAAGACAAAGATTCAGTGAATGTAAATATGTCTGTGCTTATATGATTTGTTTCTTCTACCTGTATATTATCAGTGTTGTGGCATTTCCCATCACCTGAAGTGGTATAAAGATTTTCCTCTGAATCAGAAAAGCTCTCAGTAAAATATTGAAATCATGAATCCTCTGGCATTTTATTGCACTGCATGTATTCTGCTGAAAGTATGCAGCGATGCAAGCTTGATACTGTTTACAGTTATGATCATGAATACTGTAACATGTAATACTGTGTAAATGTAATGGATGAAAATATCCAGTGAGCGGCAGTTCTGTGGCATTGTTGATGCCAGAGGTCAGAGGAGAATGTCCAGACTGGTTCCAGCTGATAGAAAGGCAACAGTAACTCAAATAACCACTCGATACAACCGAGGTCTGCAGAAGAGGATCTCTGAACGCACAACACGGCCAACCTTGAGGCGGATGGGCTACAGCAGCAGAAGAACACACCGGGTGCTGCTCCTGTCAGCTAAGAACAGGAAACTGAGGCTACAATTCACGAATTTCACCAAAATTGGACAATAGAAGATTGGAGAAACGTTGTCTGGTCGGATGAGTCTCGATGTCTGCTGCCACATTGGGATGGTCGGGTCAGAATTTGCTGTCACCAACATGAAAGCATGCATCCATCCTGCCTTGAATCAACGGTTCAGGCTGGTGGTGGTGGTGTAATGGTGTGGTGATATTTTTCTGGCACACTTTGGGTCCATTAGTACCAATTGAGCATTGCGTCAACACCACAGCCTACCTGAGTATTGTCACTGACCATGTCCATCCCTTTATGACTACAGTGTACTCATCTTCTGATGGCTACTTCCAGCAGGATAACACACCGTGTTATGAAGCGTGAATCATCTCAGACTGGTTTCTTGAACATGACAATGAGTTCACTGTACTCAAATGGCCTCCACAGTCACCAGTGCTCAATCCAATAGAGCACCTTTGGGATGTGGAACGGGAGATTCATATCATGGATGTGTAGCCGACAAATCTGCAGCAACTGCGTGATGCTATCATGTCAATATGGAGCTAAATCTCTTGAGGAATATTTCCAGCACCTTGTTAAATCTATGCCACGAAGGATTAAGGGAGTTCTGAAGGCAAAAGCGTCCAACCCGGTACTAGTAAGGTGTACCTAATAAAGTGGCCGGTGAGTGTATTTACTGTATCTTATATTTACGCTGTATACAATATTATTTATATTGTATTTAAATAGTTATTTTCTGTCGGACCTAAGATGAAACGAATTCAGAAAAGGCTAGACGCTGTATTTATGACAAACTTCGCACTTTTTTATTTAATATTTACCTTTAGTTTAGCATCGAACAACAAGCGTCCGCGCCACAACAAAGATGGCCGCTCGATCAGTGTGGTGACTCAGAAGCGTGACCACGCCTATATTACGAACGCGCATGCGCACTCTTCACCTCAGTCTTTTATTTTGAAATCTGACAGAAAGTGCAATACATTTTTGTTTACGTCACTGCATTATTGAGCTTCAGGAAGCGATTGACAACCCAACGAGCTGTCGAAATTTGTCAAAAAGTGGCTTTCCTGGATGTGTGTGGGTGTGTGAGTCCGTGCCGTTAGTGTATCTATTCTCAGGGCATGTTTGTAGCGAGTTTTGAAGAGTCTGAGTGTGTGTATTGAGTTGCTGTCAGCACTGAAGTGTACACTTGTCGATCAGCATCCAGAAACCCCGGGGCTCGTTTATTGATCCGTATTGAACACCTTTTACCGGGGCTGAGAGTGAATAATGGGGGCCCATACCAGTGAGGGACGCCGGGATTGGCTCCAGCAGGACTTCAGTGAGCAGCAGGTCCAGACGGTGGTGAGTCAAACTCTGCTCATCATCATCATATTCAGCATCAAAATAAAAATACTGTAGCATATAATGCTGTGTTTTCGAACCATACTGTAGTAAACTGTATTATACTATACTTACTATACAGGATGTAAAACAAAAATAAGCCAAGTTTCATTATTACTAAATTTGGATACTCAATAGTCACAATGATACAAGACTCTGTGCGCCCATGTAAAGAAAAAGTACTATAGTAATAACAGTAAATGCTATATGCTTCTGAACCGTGCTAAAGTACTTCTGATGTGGTAATTCAATAGTTGCTATGATAATACAACAAAAGTACGGTTTCTACATCTATTTACACTACAGTACACCACAGTTTACTGTAGTAAAATTAAAAAGCATCTACAATATTTATTACGCTTCGTCATTTCACTATTTAGTACTACAGTATGCTGTAGAATTCATTAACAAAGAGTTGTCAAGTATACTGCTGTATGATACACTTTAGTGTGGTTAAAAAAAACATACATTTGTATGATAATGACTTGTTTGTTATGTAAATCTAGCTTTATGAAACCAAATGTCCAGGCACAAATGATATTTTTAAATGTAATCGCATTAGGAATGTGCAGACCCACATCCAAATACTTGATTTGATATATAGCTAAAAGGCTTGGGCGGTATCCAGATTTTGACATTGTCAAACCTCCTCCCTATTTTACCCTGGTATACGATATTACCGTGAATAATAAATAAATAATGACGTAAGGCTCAGACAGCATCACCAAACTGTTGGCTTGTGCCAGAAACTGAACGCCAAACACTAATACTGAAACCATAACAAAATGACATGCACAACAATATTAACAACATTCATTCATTTTCTTTTCGGCTTAGTCCCTTTATTAATCAGGAGTCGGCACAGCGGAATGAACCGCCAACTTATCCAGCATGTGTTTTACGCAGCGGATGCCTTTCCAGCTGTAACCCATCACTGGGAAACATCCATGTACACTCATTCACACTTATACACTATTGGCAATCTAGCTTACCCAATTCACCTATACCGCATGTCTTTGGACTTGTGGGGGAAACCGGAGCACCCGTAGGAAACAAAAGGGGAGAACATGTTAACTCCATGCCGATGCTCAAACCAGTGACCTTCTTGCTGTGAGGTGATTATGCTACCCACTGCGCTACTGTAAGACCCATAATATTAACAACTTTTAGATTTTAGATATTTTTAGATACCGCGGTAAACCATATTACCGTATTACCGCCCAAACCTAATAGAGAATTTTTTTGTGTTCATATTATGTTTAATTTAATTATGTTAAATTAATATCATTTAAAATTTTAATATAAGTTAAAATCAAATTGTTGAATAATTTAACTTATATAATTTAATTATGATTTGTAAATCTTTTTTTTCTGACCCTTAATTTTTTTTAAAAACTACGTATTTGCAAAGGACACTTGAACATATCATGTTTTGACATTTGATTTCATAAAGGTTGTTTGAAACAGTCATCTTCATCATCAAAATGAATAATACTACAGCAAATGATAGTGTTTTTGAGTCATACTATAGTAAAGTCTATTATACTGTACTTACTATAGTGTTTCCAACTAGCAATGCAATATGGCTGTATATCAGCACTGGTGGGAGGCCTGCGCTGTGTCACCAGTGATGATTTACAGCCTTATCGCACTGCTACTCGTGATATTGCTCTCATAAACGGTTTAACAGCATAATTGTGTTTATTAAGAAGAAAATCAAACACAAGTGTCTAAAAATCTTTTTTTTAATGAGGAAATACTTTCTTCTGCCGTTCATTCACATCTGCTGCTGACGTCAGAACAGCAGAAACCATTACTAATTTACCAACTTAAACAAATAGAAATAATCATGCAAAAAGAGGGCCATTCGTTTGATTTCATTTGGTAGTTCGGCTGATGCATTTATTTTACTATGTCTGTGCAGGCTTTAATGTTTATTTATAAATGTCATTTATTTTTTTGTGATTGCCAGAATCCCTGGAACATCATGATCAAACACAGACAGGTGCATCGCAGAGGACGACGCTCTCAGATGGCAGTGAGGTCAGTGCACTGATCAGTATTTCAGCACTGCTGATGAACTAAGTTTTCATAGACCGTTTCGATGTGGTCATGTCAGTGGCCCTTAAACATTTCTTGCTTGTTATCATACTATTTCACAACTGTAACCAGTAGAGATGCGTGGATGGGCTTTTATTTCATCCGCAACCGCACCACAAAACTCATCATCCGTCCGCCATCCATCCGCACCAACATTTTTGACCAATTTTTAAGACCGCACCCGCCCGCCATCTGCTGATTGGGCTCTTTATTTGAATGGATTATTCCTTTTTATTATTAAATGAATGTTTCTTTATTGATTATTAGAGAATAGAGAATGACTTTAATGTAGGCATGTAGGTAATCCAAACGTGCAAGCCAAATCCAGCATTAATTGACGACGCTTTGAAGTGATGTATTTGTATTTATGTATGTATATGTATTTATTTTTTAAAATCTGTTTAATTAACAACATTCAATTGAAACATTTAATTTAATTTTTGTCAGTTTTTTGTTGCTCAACAATAAAACAAACAGACAAAAGTTTACATTAAAATACAAATGAGAATCTCCATTAACAACTTTCCCCAACCCCTACTAATAATTTTCACTCTGGCAGGCCAAATCAAAGGATACAAAGGGCCAACTTTGGCCCGTGAGCCCTGGTTTGTGCATCTGTGATCCAGCAGGTTGTCATCTTTAAGGTGTGCTTGTGATTTGAGAAGGCGTGGCATTGGACAACAGGGGAGGGACTGTGTTTCGAAGAAATTATGCTAACGGATTTTGGCAGATCACCTGCTGCACTTTGAGAAATATTTGTTTTGGATAGTCTATAGAACAAACCAGTTATGCAATGATTTGCCTAACCTCTATCATAATCTATGCAAAAGTGTGCTATACCTATGTTCTATACCTTTATTTATGTAATTTCCGCCTACCAAACTCTGAAAGTCTTCCATATCCAAATGCAGTGGTATAAATGACAAATTCCAGTGTTATTGGACAGAAAACCATTTGAATTTACAAAAGAAACTGCTGAAAGAAACAAATAATATTTGTTATGTTTTCTGTTTTATGATGAACCACTTCAACATTGGGCACTTTTTTAATTTTTGTTTTAAAATGCTTTTTTGAAAATGTGTAGATAATCCCATAAGAGAATAAGACTCCAGACAGTTCTGCTTGAAACCAGCAGATAGCAGCAAACACCAGGAAAAAGAATTTTGTCTCTACCATAGAGTATGCAAAGGTTATTGTAATTCAACTGAATATTGGGAAAATAACTTTTTGATCATTCATATCAAATATGACATATTTGCTTCTGCATAGTTCTTACATGATAAGAACATGAGTTTCCATTACTTTCTCATTTCTCCTTCCCATTTGTATCATAACATTATATCAAAAAAGTCAAAGTCAGCTTCTCCAAAACTTCCTCAGCTCCTAGAAAAAAAGCTTATTTTGAGGCCGTCTTCTTTTACTGCGCCATAAAAAAAAAACACGGTGATTCATTCGATAACTGTTTGATATGTGAATATAATTCAGTAAAGGAACGCTAGAATCAAGAGCTTTTATTAGAGCTATGACTTGTACATGTGTGTCATATATGAAGCATTTAAAAATATTAAAATTACAGCTCGGGTATCCAGTATTTTGTTGTGTAATTAAATGTTAATAACTTTTGTACAGTAAAATAAAAACCTAAGTGATGCATATGTGCATAAAATATAGCTTCTACGCTTTCAAACGGAACCACTTATAGGGTTCTTGCGCAACCATGGACCTTTAAAAATGAAAGGGAAGTTGATGACGTCACCGGACCCGGTACCGGGTCTGCAGAGTTTAAGAGGTTAATTACCCTAACTTGCTTAATTAACCAAGTAAAGTCACTTTGAGCTGAATACTAGTATCTTGAACAATTCATTCATTTTCTTTTCTGCTTAGTCCCTTTATTAATCTGGGGGCGCCATAGTGGAATGAACCGCCAACTTATCCAGCACATGTATTACGCAGCAGATGTCCTTCCGGCTGCAACCCATCACTGGGAAACATCCATACTCGCACTCACACAGACACATACAGGCACCCTAGGGCCAGTTTAGCTTACCCAATTCACCTATAGCGCATGTCTTTTGGACTTGTGGTGGAAACCGGAGCACCCGTAGGAAACCCACGCCAACACGGGGAGAACATGCAAACTCCACACAGAAATGCCAACTCACCAAGCCGAGGCTCGAACCAGTGACCTTCTTGCTGTGAGGTGATTGTGAGGCCCATCTTGAATGATATCTAGTCAAATATTATTTACTGTCATCATGGCAAAGATAAAAGAAATCACTTATTAGAAATGTTTTGTGAAACGTACAGTATTTTTCTGTATATTGTAGTTATACAGATCCAGTCATTTCCATGGATCTCCTGCGGACGGTCCTGCAGCCCAGCTTCAATGAAGACATCCGTGCGGTTTTCAGGAAATATATGAAGGTGAGTAACCGATCACATCTACAGTACCTAATTTATGAGCGTGTGTGTTTGATTCGGTTGCTCTGATTGTGTTTTCTGCAGTTCTTCGAGAAGGCCGCCAGTAATGTGAAAGAGAATGTTGGAGGAGACACTCAGCCCGATCAGCTGATCAGAGACGCTTGCAGAAACTGCCTGGAACATGTACAGCAGCGTTTATTTTGATATATTTTACATACATCATTATTTCATTAATCAACCTGCAAGTTATATTTCGGAAATGTTCCGTTTCAGGCCAAGCAGCTCTTTCCTGAAGCAGAGAAAACGGCTCCGAAACCTGTTGTCGATTCAACAGTGAAGGTAAATGTTATCAGATTTTTATGCCATTTATGTGACACAAATACACTCACCGGCCACTTTATTAGGTACACCTGTCCAACTGCTCACCAACGCTAATCAGCCAATCACATGGCAGCAACTCGTTGAGTTAGGCATGTAGACATGGTCAAGACGATCTGCTGTAGTTCAAACCCAGCATCAGAATGGGGAGGAAAGGTGATTTCAGTGACTTTGAACGTGGCATGGTTGTTGGTGCCAGACGGGCTGGTCGGAGTATTTCAGAAACTGCTGATCTAATGGGATTTTCACGTTCAACCATCTCTAGGGTTTACAGAGAATGGTCTGAAAAACAGAAAATATCCAGTGAGCGGCAGTTCTGTGGGCGCAAATGCCTTGTTGATGCCAGAGGTCTGAGGAGAATGGCCAGACTGGTTCCAGCTGATAGAAAGGCAACAGTAACTCAAATAAGCACTCGTTACCACCGAGGTCTGCAGAAGAGCATTTCTGAACGCACAACACGTCCAACCATGAGGCAGATGGGCTACATGGGAAGATTAGAAAAATGTTGCCTGGTCTAATGAGATATTTTCTTGTCACACTTTGGGGCCATTAGTACCAATTGGGCATCATGATATGGTATTGTTGCTGACCATGTCCATCCCTTTATGACCACAGTGTCCCCATTTTCTGATGGCTACTTCCAGCAGGATACTGCGCCATGTCATAAAGCGTGAATCATCTCAGACTGGTTTCTTGAACATGACAATGAGTTCATTGTACTCAAATGGCCTCCACAGTCACCAGATCTCAATCCAATAGAGCACCTTTGGGATGTGGGGAAACGGGAGATTCGCATCATGAATGTGCAGCTGACATATCAGCAGCAACTGCGTGATGCTATAAGGACCAAAATCTCTTGAGAAATATTTCCAGTAGTATTGAATCTATGCCACGAGGGATTTAGGCAGTTCTAAAGGCAAAATGGGGTCCAACCCGATACTAGTAAGGTGTACCTAATAAAGTGTCCAGTGAGTGTATATGGTAACATACATACTTAATATATTATTTTGTTGTTTATTTTTTCTGAAGCGTGCACGGCAGCCAGATGACACCTCAGGCCAGAGGGATAGTCCCGTCCCTAAAAAAGTAAGAAAAAGAAAACGTCCATAAATAAAATGTATCAGAGCTGCAGCAATGTTTTGTTAGCTTGTTAACCTTTGAGAAAATGGTTGATGGTTGCCTAGCAATGACAGGCGACAAAGAAGCACGAGCACTTTGAAGGAAGTGACCCGGAATGTCCGACCCCCAAGTTCAGACCCCCCCTATTTTGAGCTGCCCGTTACATTACAAACCACAGGAGAGGGCAGATTCTCCAGCAGGATAGCGCTCCTGCTCATACTTCAGCCTCCACATCAAGGCTTCTGAAAGCAAAGGAGGTCAAGGTGCTCCAGGATTGGCCAGCCCAGTCACCAGACATGAACATTATTGAGCACGTCTGGGGTAAGATGAAGGAGGAGGCATTAAAGATGAATCCAAAGGATCTTGGTGAACTCTGGGAGTCCTGCAAGAACGCTTTCTTTGCCGTTCCAGATGATTTTATAAATAAGTTATTTGAGTCATTGCAGATGTGTGGAGATGTGTGGATGCAGTCCTCCTCCAAGCTCATGGGAGTCATACACAATATTCACACTGCAGCATGACTTTATATTCTATACTGGACATTATTTCTGTTCAGTGACGAGACTTTTGTCTACGCAAAGTCAGACCTTCCTGTTTTAATGAAATCATTAAAAGTCAAGGCATGATTATATTTTATTGTGCTAAAATAAGTGTAATCTAGAGGCCTTTGCCTTTCATATAAGCCACTTCTGATACCAAATGATCAACTAGAAGTCAAAACTTGGATATGCGACAAGACTTTTGTCAGGTAGTGTATATGTTATTGTTTTAATAGAAAGACATTAGCAACATCACATTTATAGTATTTGAGTTTTACCATTTCTCATAACATAGAGTGATTATATTTGTGCTCATGTTATACATTTAATTAAATAGCTTCACATGAGCAAGAGTGCTCTGAATACTAACCAAAATACATATTTTCAGAGGAAAGGTCGTCCTCCGGGTTCAGGATCACAGTATGACAGATCGGCCCCGTACAGCACTCCGTAAGTTATACTAACCTTTCGTTTATCAGATGCCACCACATAAAAAACATTCAAGCCTCTGAAATGTAACCACATTTTCTGCAGAGCAAAACTCAAAGTAACCGAGCCAATAAAGCGAGAAGGACCGAAGGTATTTATAATGTGCAATACGTTTAAAATGGAATAAATAATCAATGATGTAGTAATTACTTGATAACAATTCGCATTTGCTGATGTCTGTACAGTGGGATCCATCCAGGCTGAATGAGAACAGCACATTCGTTCTGGGATCCAGGGCTAATAAGTAAGTGTACAGGGGTTTGATCAAACGTTTCTGAGTTGAGTTAGGGTGCATGTCCACTGAAGCTTTTTCAGGTTTTGTGTTGTTTTTAGTCCAAATATCCAACAATTCTTAAATCATGTCGGGTTTTTTTGACATGTAAAAAATATTGTCTTTTTTTTAGAATTACAAAATGTCAAAATTAAGTGAGTTTTTCCCTAAAAAAAGGAAAATAATCTGCCAATGAGGTAAGCAAAGTAATCTTATTTTAAAGTGAAACTAGATTGTTTTGCTTACCACGTTTACTTTAAGGAAAAACTCGTTTATTATTTCTGAAAACAAGACAGTGGGTCTCATTCACTAACCATGTGACTGCACAAATGAGTGCATGAAGTATCCCTATGGATGTTTTCACAAATAAATCATGTTTCATCAATTTTCATACTGAAATTTAGTCTAAATCTGTGGAAAAAATTCGAGAACAACTTAAACCACACGTACGCAAAAATCATGAATGCCCTGGGCCTTTGTGAGAAGTGAGACTTCATACTATATCATAATATTGAACACGTCACCATTTTTCTCAGAATACATATTTTTAAAGGTGCAATTGACTTGAAATCTTCCCCAGATGTTTGTAAAAACCAAAGAACAAAAAATCCATATATGCCAAGAAAACAAATGTAATCTGATAACAAAAGATGTTTTGTATACTAAAATGAAATGATGGAAGGAAAAAGTATTGAACACATGAAGAAAGGGAGGTGTAGAAAGGCAGTGAAAGCCCAGAAAGCAGCTGAAATCTCTCAGTAGTTCTTCAACAACCCATTGCGCTACGTCATTGTAAGTCATATTAGCTGCTTCAGTCCAACATCTACACAAGCAGAAGGATGAAGGTGAAACCAGGATTTCTACAAAACAATGATCCAAAACACAGCCAAGGAAACTCTCAAATGCTTTCAGAGAAAGAAAATCAAGCTGTAGAATGGCCCAGCCAATCACCTGACTCCTATCCAATAGAAAATACAAAGTAAAGCTCGGATTTGATAGAAGAGAGCCACAGAAACATCAAGATTTTTACACTGTTGAAGCAGTCATCACCAAAGGAGCCTTTCATATAAAGTATTAAATACATTTCAGTAGTTCTTCGCTTTCTCCTTGTGTCATTTCATTGTTATTACACGGAATTTATTTGTTTTGTTGTAATTTTATGTTTATATTGTTTGAGTTTTTACCAAAATCTGGTTCAATTGCATGTCAACAGCTCCTTTAGAAATATTACTCCCAGGAAAAACATATGCAATTATTAGTGAATGACACCCAATATTTTTTTTTACCTTTTTAGAACTTAGAAACAAGACAGTTTTCAGTGTTTTCTCGAGCTGAGCTTTGGTTTTGGTCAATATTAGCACCTCGCTGCGTGACACTACCATTAGCTACGTTTCCATCCACCTATTTTTATGTGCATTTTGAATATGCGTATAAAAATCAGATGCAAACGCCAAAATGCGTATACGTTTTGAAAATGCACATAAAACACGTATGCTACATAACTAACATAACTGATTAGGATAAACTTTTTTTATTCAATAAGAAAAGATGCGCATAAACTGCGATGGAAACACTTTTACTGAACAAATTCCAGTATGCGCATTAAAAAAAGTTTATTTGATTTTGTTATAAGAGATCATGTGATAATAAAAATGTGTGTGAATGGACAAACCAGCAGGCTGAGCACATCGTAAAACATCTGAAATGTTGTTTTGGTCATTCTAAAACGCCTTACCGTTACAGTATTAGTGTTATTATATTATTAATGACCTCCAGAATAGTCAAGAGCGTCTGTGCTCCGCATCTCATGCATTCAAAGGCCACCACACGTTCATTGCATGTCGGCGTTGTCTTCTGAGGCGCAAGTCATTTATTAAATGAGGAAAAGATTCACGCAGCTTCTCCTACTGCAGCAAATTCTGTTTTTACTGTTGATATTTGACGTTCTTTGACTCATAGGATGGAGATGCTGCTTCATCCATACGTCTTTTATGCGATATTCCAGTTTTGTGCATAAATTTAATTAGCAGCTTTGGATGGAAACACAGCTAGTGACAAACTGAAAACAAATTGCAAATAAAAAAGAGACTATCAGTATCTCTTTTGAGCAAATAATAATCAAACAAACAATAATAAACAAATAATCTGCTAAAGACTTTTAACGGTGCAGTGGGGATGCTCTGTATCATAGCAACCGACTGAAAATAAAAATGCTGTGCTACAAAATTCCTCACAGCTGAGCGTTTTCAGAACATTGCTCGCTTTTCTTCAGCTCATAAACACTTCGGTGGACACAAAACAGCCTAATGCTTACTCTTTGTAAGTTTATTTACTAACTCATGCAATGTATTGTTGGCTAGTCCTACAAATGTGTAGTTCAGAGTCACAATTGTATAATTACATGTATGTGTAATAGTGCAACTCAAAATATTTTTAAAGCCCACTTAAACCAGAAGCTACGACTGTTTTTATTGTGACACAGTTCCTAGAGAAACTGAATATTAAGGCCCAATCCCAATTCTATTTTTGTACCCCTACCCCTTCCCCTGGGCCCTTACAACCGAGGGTTAAGGGGAAGGGCTTCAAAACTTACCCCTAAGAGTTGGGACAGCACTTCAACACCTGCACACGTCATCATATGTCATCGCGATCTCTTGCTTCATATGAGATCAGACGATCACGACTGCTGGAGTTATTCCAGTTGTGTTATTGTTTGGTGTTTATCTTCAGGAAATCCCTGAAGACATATATAGTATTATCATAATGATGTAATGTGGCAATAAGATTTTAAATATACTGTTTATTTACTCCGTGGCCATATTTATCTATGTAAACACACGGAAACAACATTAACATTATAGCAGGCACTGTAAAAAGCTCATTCCCAGCCATTAGACATTACTGACAGGGTATTCCAGTGTCATCGTGTGTCAGAATGTTGTGAGACTGCTGTACATGAGTTATGATTATGGATTATAGATCGCCGAATTTAGCGGGTTTTTTTGCGTTTTTTTTTAAAGCATGACGGTAAAACACGAACGCGTTTATGAATATAGTAAAACGTGTTTGTTTGTCGTAAAAATTCGTAATAATGACAAAAAATACTAATTTGTGGATCTCCTTACTTCCGGGTTCAGTTGTGGCAGGTGCATTCTGGGAGATTTTCTTACCCCTCCGTTTTAAGTGTGGTCCTGAAAAATGTTCGTTCGAAGGGGTGTATACCCCTTGCCCTTAGCACTACGCCTTCAAGCTAAAGAGAATTGGGACACCACTACCCCTTGACGTGAACGCGCAAAACGAGGGGTAGGGGTAAGGGGAAGGGCTAAGGGGGAGAATTGGGATTGGGCCTAAATGATAAAGCAGTGGGCGTGGCTTGTTTTTTTTCCTACTGCGAACTGATTGGATGTAGTAAAGAAGGCATTTCATTCAGAAAGATTTGGAAAAGGGTTTAGAGAGAGTTATTACATCCTTACAGACTCCTCCTCCTCACCATTTCTGTTTATACTCAAAACTGACAGTTTAAGGGGCGTGGTTAAGTATGTTAGCCACACCCCCAATACATCAGACAGACCTATTCTTGCTCCCAATTTGCATACTTATACTACACCCAAAAAGTATGTACGGTTTTGTTAAGGAAAAATATATACTTTTGAGTGTGTAACACAGGGATCACCAATCTCGGTCCTGGAGGTCCGGTGTCCTGCAGGGTTTAGCTCCAACTTGTCTCAAAACACCTGCCTGGATGTTTCAAGTATACCTAGTGAGAGCTTGATTAGCTCGTTCAGGTGTGTTTGATTAGGGTTAAAGCTAAAATCTGCAGGACACCGGACCTCCAGGAACAAGTTTGGTGACCACTGGTGTAACAGAAGAGTATGCAAGCTTTGGGACATACTACTTCCTCGTTAACAGATCGTTGTGTTGCTTAGTTAAGAGCCCTGTCAATCATCCACATTTCTGTCGTATTTAATGTCCTACCTTATTGGAGAAGCAGCAGCAGGAGAATCTCTCATTTACAAGTCTTTCATGCTGAGGAATCTCCTCAGGTGTTTGGATAATTCTGCATTCAGACGTTAATGTCCAAACACGTCTTTATAAAAGTTCAGTATTGTTGTTGCAGATGAAATATAACACAGACAACGGCATTTAAACATTCTCCAGTGGGCTAGATATTAACTAACAGTCATACAAACATCTTTACCGAAGCCTCTCTGCTTGACGGTTGGTCTCACGCGTCCATCATGTTTGTAGTTTGTTTACACTTTTCACCCGCGTTTTGTAGTTCTAATCAAATTCACGTCCAACACGCAATGTACTGTGGGCAATGTCAGCGGTTAGAGTATGGACGCTGCTACACTCAAAGTTTTGACTGGAAATAGTAAACCATCCGGGGATGTTTGTCATACTCTTCAACATACTACGATTTGGGACATACTAATTCTGTTTTCACATATTGTTTAGGATGGATAGTATGTGGATTGGGACGCAGCATTAATTTGAGAATGTAACTCAAAACAAACAAGAAGTGCATCTTCAGATTTCAGTTTTAGATTACAGGAGCAAACTATTTTTTCTAGTGTTCACCACAAAACTAGCAATGTGAGCTAACTAAATTAGTATGGTTAGTTTTGATTTCAGGTGTACTTTTAAAATATAAACCTTTCACCTCAACACTAGTCATAACGTAATGCACAGCTGATCCTATTGCCTCAGTCTATTTTATAATCCCTGGTATGGATGGGCTTTGCTACACTACAAATGATTTAAATGTGTACATTCAGTTTAAGTTAATGATGGATTTGTTTTCAGGGCGTTGGGAATGGGCGGTACAAGAGGACGGATCTACATCAAACACGCAGAGCTCTTCAAGGTACACCCACAGGTTTATCATCATTGATTACGGTTTATAAAAGGGCTTCTCTTACTTAGAGTTTTTGTTTAATTTCTAATCCGAATATGTACAAATTCTTAAATCAAGAAGCATTTTCAAGACGAGTATAACATTTTATTTTGTTTTCAGAAATAAAACGCCAAAAATAAGATTCTGTTTTTTTTATTTTTTTTTTTAAACAAGCAAAATAATCTGCAAATGGTGCAAATGGTCTCGGTTGTGACAGCTGAGCGGGACTCTCAAAATACAGCGTGAAATTCTGACCAATGTGAGGAGAGTTTACTCGCACATGACTTGTTTTAGCTGTTTTGGTCTGTTTATGGCCCGTTTTCACTGAGTGGTACGGTACGGTACAGGTCGGTACGGGTCACCTTTATCAGGCTTGCCTTTCCACTGCTAAAGGGTACTCATTTGGTGGGCGTAGTGTACGACAAAGTTTCAGTCGACGTCATTCTCGCTCGAGGAAATGTCTGCAGTAAAGCTGTACGGGTCGCTCACATATCATACGAGAAGCACTTCTCACAAAACAGAGGCTTTATTATACACATAAACACTGGTGTATAATGTTCATTACTGACCTTTCTATGAACATGATCTGATTATAACTGCAGATAAATGATGAGAAATAGCCTACTGTCCGCGATTATATAAAATAAATAAACAAATGCAGCATATATGAACACATACAACCTCTTACAGTCTCTTAATATGTTACCAGTTACAGAAAAACTACACACAGCAGACATTTAGTCCTTATTTAGGTCCAAAAACAACACGAAATATAGCTCACGGTCAGTGCAGACCTCTCATCTGTGTCTGTAATCTTCACCAGCACATGTAGCCTCTCGTTAGAGAGTAATTTCGTCATTCCGAGTTCATAATAGTCCAGAAGGTGATGATGATAGTTAAACATGGCAGTTTGTTCATGTTTGCTGAAGGAATCATTTGCTCCTTTGTTTCTTCCAGCTTCTCCTTTGTTTTTGCTTGCGTCCTTCTCGCGTTTGTCTGTTTCTGAAAGGATCGGGTTTCAAAAGCACGTCAATAATCAAGCGCACAGGATCGGGTTTCAAAAGCACGTCAATAATCAAGCGCACATTATTTTTATTTAGTTCAAGAAGTTTCTTTTTTCAAATATAGACGTGCAGCGAGCGCAAGCTACAAAGTGAAACCGCTCGCGCTTCAGATGGGCTCGTAAAAAACTATTGGGCGCAGGTTAGAATCTGCTCTTCTTCTTAGCTTTGTGGCTGTTCATCAAGACGACGACAAGGTTTGTCGGGTCGACCATGGCTCGTTATTATATGTATATATTATAACGTTGTAATTAGGGCTGTCAAAAAATTAATCGTGATTAATCACATCCAAAATAAAAGTTTAACATAATATTTGTGTGTGTACTGTGTATATTTTATTATGAATATATAAATACACACATGCATATACTTGATAAAATGTTGGTTTATATTTAGATATATAAAAAATATATGTGTATGATACAAATTTTACATTTGAATATGATGTAACTACTTTGATGTAACTTTTTTATATATAGTTTTGGCTTCTATGAATGTGTTTATCACATAAACGTAATAAATATATATAACACACACACATATTATGTCAAAACAAACTTTTATTTTGGATGTGATTAATCACGATTAATTCTTGGACAGCCCTAATTGTAATATCTCGACTGTGAACATGGCGGTTCCTTTGTTTTCATTCTGGCTGGTTGCGTGAGTGAATGACGGATCTCTGTAACCAATCAGCGTTCAGCTGCACGTGTAGCTCCACCTTTTGGTACCCTTTGTCGTCTTTGGTCCCCTTTCAAAAGGGTACCCAAAAGGTGGTTCGGTTCGGTATGCTTTTAGACAGTAGAAACGGCAATAAAAGTGTACCGAACCGAACCGTACCGTACCACTCAGTGGAAACAGGCCATTTAAAACTTTGCCTTGTGAAAGCGAACTGCACCAAGTACAAAGTGCAACATTGTAACAATCTAAATCCCTGTTTCGGAACAAAACAGGTGAGAAAACACCCTAAGTTGACCATATGTATGTGTGTGCGAATGAGTGTATATGGTTGTTTACCAGTACTGGGTTGCAGCTGGAAGGGCCTCCCCTGTGTACAACATATGCTGGATAAGTTGGTGGTTCATTCCAGTGTGGTGACCCCAGATAAACTAAGCCGAAGGAAGATGAATGAATGAACATATTTGGTCTAGAAACAAGACAAAAACTCCTAAGAGAAGCAGTGTGAAGCGGTTTTATGTATATCTGAAGGTAACTGCTATACTTTTACACGTCAGTATGCGGCTGACGCTCAGGACAAACACTGGCTATCAGAAAGACAGCACATGAGAGCCACAGGTGGAAAGATGGTGAGCACTTCGTCTGCTTGTTTTAATATAGGATTCAATAACCCAGAAAGATCAACTCTTCATTGTCTTATTAACCCGTTTCCCTCCTCAGGCCTATCTGCTCATAGAAGAGGACATTCTTGATCTCGCCAGAAGTGATGATTACAAGTAAATAAACATTTTCTTAGTCTTAAGAGATTGATGAACGGAGTTTCCAGTGAACATGCATCATGTTATTTACTTCTTTTTTTTTTTATTAATACTTTATTTTTATTCGTTTTTGTTTTTTTAGGAAGAAGGAAAACAAAAAATATATATACAAATACAAATAATAAGTAAAATAAAATAATAATAAAATAAAAATACAATAACACATCGAACTGAATGAACAGTTGACTGGTCACGTATTTCCTTACAGGTCACATTAAAAAATACATACAAAGATCCATGTTATTTACTTCTAGGGACTGTCCGGAACTGAAAATGGATGAATTGAAACCTTTTAGCGTGCCCATATGGATGGTGGAGAAGATGCAGAAGGCAATGGAGGTGCAGAAATCGGAGAATGAACTCGCCATGTAATGCCAAGCCCGTCAGGCAAGTCGTTGGACCACAGACACTCTTTAAGTGTTATCAAATTCACATAACTGTAACTTCTTTTTGCTGTTTATTTGTTCGTGCGATGATCATAAGGCCTGGGTTTACTGTACACGAGTCACCCAGGAGTTGTTATGCAGGAGGTTTACTTGGGAAATCAGATTTTTACGTTTCATCTGTTATGAAATCTGTGTGAAATGGTAGAAATCTGATTCCCTTTTCTCCTCTAATCTCAAATGCGTGCTTTTTTTTCATGACTAGTACTTGAATATCTCGAGGCACACACATATATATGGATATATGAGGCCTTTATGACTTTTTAAACTCTGCTTATGGGACATTTTGTATGTTTTGTCTTTGTCAGTGTTTCTCTTGATCATTTGTAGTGTTATTTTTTTATAACAAATGAGTTTAGTCATATCTGCTTTCATTTTTTTAAGTTTGAATTCATCCTCATTTCTCTTTGAATATACTTATATTATTATAAAGACAAAACAAAGATAGCAGAACTATAAAATGAGCCGTTATTTGTACAATTTTTGTTTAGTCTTGAATATTTTTTTTAAAGAAATGAATAAAAAAACATACATTTGTTGATTTTATAGCTTATTAAAAAATAATCTGGGAGGAGGGAGAGAATTATTTAAATTATTTTCTGAATGAATATCATACTGTTACATGTCGTATTACTGAAAATGATTAATTACTGTATGCAAATGTATTTACCAATAAACCGTTTTGTGCTATATTGTTTTGTTTTTGTTACGAATTAGAATGAAATACATTTTTTTTAATAAAAACAATGCTTGAATAATAACATAAAGGCATTAATACTTATCTAAAATTACACGAAAGACTGAGATAATTCAGTTCATGTTTATTTCTATATCGCTTTTACAATGCAGATTGTGTCAAAGCATCTTAACATACAAGTTCTAGTAAACTGAAACAATGTCAGTCCAGTTTCCAGAGTTGAAGTTTAGTTCAGTTCAGTGTGGTTTTTTTCACTGCTGAAAGTTCAAACACTGAAGAGCGAATCCATCGATGCACTGCTCCAAAAGTCCCAAACCAAGCAAGCCAGTGACGACAGCGGTAGGGAACAAACTTCACCAATTGATGAACAAAAAACATTGAGAGAAATCGTGCTCAGTTGGGCACAACCATTTCTCCTCTGGCCAAACTGCAGTCCAAGTGCTGGAGAACAATCACTGTACATTCACAATCTTTACATCCTCATTAATAATAATAATAATGATGATTAAAAATATAATATATAAAATGATAAAGAAAATTAAGTAGCAGGCGAGTCGACCTTCTCAAAATATGAAACCAAAATCCTCTACTGATGAATATAAATATATTGCTTTTTGACTTCTCATGTTTTCAAATATATCACATATTGTTTAAACACCCCTAGTCGTGGTCTACATTTATGAATATACAATTTTAATAATATCAACAAATTATTCATTAAGATATCTTTTTTTATCCTTAAGTGTTAAGCCAAAGTTAATTATTTCCCATGAGAAGATACACTCACCGGACACTTTATTATGTACACCTGTCCAACTGCTTGTTAATGCAAATTTCTAATCAGCCAATCACATGGCAGAAACTCAATGCTTTTAGGCATGTAGACATGGCTAGACGATCTGCTGCTGCTTTGAACATGGCATGGTTGTTGATGCCAGACTGAGTATTTCAGAAACTGATGATCTACTGGGATTTTCACGCACAACCATCTCTAGGGTTAACAGAGAATGGTCTGACAAAAAAGAAATATCCAGTGAGTGGCAGTTCAGTTTCTTGTTGATGCTGGAGGTCAGAGGAGAATGGCCAGACTGGTTCCAGCTGATATTAATGCAACAGTTACTCAAATAACCACTCGTTACAACTGAGGTCTGCACAACACGTACAACCTTGAGGCGGATGGGCTACAGCAGCAGAAGACCACATCCTGCCTTGCATCAATGGTTCAGGTTGGTGGTGGTGTAATGGTGTGGGGGATATTTTCTTGGCACACTTTGGGCCCATTAGTACCAACTGAGCATTGTGTCGAGGCCACAGCCTACCTGAGTATTGTTGCTGACCATGTCTATCCCTTAACGACCACAGTGTCCCCATCTTTTGATGGCTACTTCCAACAGGATAACACACCATGTCCTAAAGCGTGAATCATCTCAGACTGGTTTCTTGAACATGACAATGAGTTTACTGTACTCAAATCGCCTCCACAGTCACCAGATATCAATCCAATAGAGCACCTTTGGGATGTGGCGGAACAGGAGATTCGCATCATAGATGTGCCGCTGACAAATCTGCAGCAACTACGTGATGCTATCATGTCAATATGGTGAGGAATATTTCCAGTACCTTGTTGAATCTACGCCACGAAGGATTAAGGCAGTTCTGAAGGCAAAATGAGGTCCAACCCGGTGTTAGTAAGGTGTACCTGGTGAGTGTAAGTCTTACAGATATTTTCTGTTGTGTTTAAAGTAATAATTCGTCCCAAAATGTTTGTGCCAAATTTGTAAAGTATTTTGAATATTAACCTTAGAAATTCTTTTGCAGGATAAATGTGATTCATGAAAGTGCACTTCTTTATATTTAGAATTAACAGGATATGAAATAATTTGTTTCCTTAAATTATGCACATTTTTTTTATCATAATGAGACAAAATATAAGCTCTCTTAACAGGTAAACAACATTGAGTTAGACAATCTCTCAAAAATTTGTTTGAGCGTTTTTCTATCTGTAGAATGAACATTTTCTATCTTAAGATCAATTGTTTTGGGAGTTAACAGTGAATATTTTATTTGTTCCTTCACTAAGTTAAGCATTTGCTTAAGGTATATTCTTAATTATTTTATCATCTTTTAGGGGAACAACTTACTTGGTATTTTATACAGAAAGCACTATACGTATTTCATAAATTATCCATAATGTATTATTGACCATATACTTGTCTTCAACCATTGATCAATAAACTAAGACTTTCTATTCACCAAAATATACCTGTTCTTCCAAATAGATATGTTATGTGGAGTAAAACTGTTTCTTTTATATGAAAATATACTCTAGAGCAGAGGTGCCCAAACTTTTTCTTATGAAGGGCCAAAAACCAAACTTGATTGAGGGGGGTGGGCCGAAGATTAATATACCAACTGTTACACTAAAGCTGCTATGGTAATTTCCTAATTTATTATGATTTTATTATTAATTTTATATTATTTATTATTGTTTATCATTTTTATTATTTCTTAATTTTTACATTTTATTATGAACCTCTTACAATAAAATTATTTTTATATATATATATATTTTCCTTTTTCAAAACAGTTCAGAACAAAACAAACAAAACCAACAATAAAAAATACATACAAAAATAAATTAAAAAACAAAAAAACAATACAAGTGTCAAGGGTCACCGAATATAATCTTATTTACATTCGTACTTATCGCTGATAGAATGTTGCTATATAAATGATGTTAAGGGTTACGTATAAAAGATCAACAGGGTTCAAATATATCTATAAATATATATATAAAGTAGAAGCACCACAATAAGATTAAAACAATACATCTCTTCTCAACCATTCACCCCAGTATGTAGCAATTTTATAGGTTTGATGTCTCAAGGAAAATGTCAGTACCGTTCGCTTACAGATGGAGGATCTTCCTTGAGCCATTTCTTTGTAATTGCCTTTTTGCTAGTCATTGGTAATGTATTAAGAAGATATACATCATTTTTTGGTATTTCTGCAAAATAAATTCCCAGGTACATAGTTTTAAAATTACATTCCAGATTCAATCCCAATATTGCATTTATCTCTTTATTTAAATTTTATAAATAAACATTTGTAACACAATGGTATTCAATGCTGAATACACGAGCTGCACCAGCCTTTGCCTTGATTTGCTCATTGATGTCTTGAGTATTGTCCTCTGTGTTCCAGTGACAGTATTTACCTTGTTAAAAAATCATTTATGCACAACATTTAACTGAAACATTTTATTTCAGTGTACGTTTGTAGCTCAACAATTAAACAAACAAACAAAAGGTTACGTTAAATTACAAATGACAATCTCTGTTGAAGGCATTCATTCTAAATCTCTTCTCAGATGGGATGGCGGGCCAAATCATAGGTTACCATGGGCCAACTTTGATGCGCGGGCCCTACTTTGGGCATCTCTGCTTTAGACGCACACTGAAAGAAATGGTAAAGTCTAGATTGGAAATGGCTGCGGATATGCACATCACTAAAGCATCATTTTTGTGATGCTGTATAGCAATAATTAAAATTTTTATAGAAATGTGATGGTTGGGTTTGGGGTAGACGTTAAAAAATACCATTTATTTAGTAATTTAATTAATAATACTCTGTCTACCACAACCCTAAACCCAACCATCACAGTAATGTAAAAACAGT
>CAIGQQ010031496.1:3037431-3080236 GCA_903798035.1 Danio albolineatus
AATAACATTAATAATACTTGGCACAGCTACTGTTTTTACATTACTGTGATGGTTGGGTTAGGGGTAGACTTAAATAAAGTACAATTAATTGGTAATTTAATAAATTACATTAATAATACTCTGTACAGCTACTGTTTTTACATTATGGTGATGGTTGAGTTTATGGTTGTGGTAGGAGTAGACGTAAATAAAGTACAATTAATGGGTAACTTAATAAATAACATAAACAATACTCGGTACAGCTACTGTTTTACATTACTGTGACGGTTGGGTTAGGGGTAGACGTAAATAAAGTACAATTAATTGGTATTTTAATGAATAACATTAATAATACTCGGTACAGCTACGGTTTTACATTACTGTAACAGTTAGGTTTATGGTTGTGGTAGTGTACACGTAAATAAAATACAATTCATGGAAAATTTAATAAATAATTTCTCGTTAACTTTCGGAAATCTGATCTAGCAACTCACTGAAATGATGGACGGAAGTCAACGGTTTTGACTGCACCCACTTGGCTCTATCAACCAATCAAATCAAAGTGTTTTGTGCCAAGCGTCAGTGTTGATTGGTTGCTATGTGTTCGCTTTGTTCGTAATCTACGCTTCTGATTGGTTAATATTGTTATTAGGCGGAGCATTCCGTTTGGTAAGCTAAGTTTAAACAGGGGGCGGGATGTAGTTTAAAAACTCTTGAAGAGATCGGTTAGTGTTGTCGCCCGCATTGAACACACACACAGCCGGTAATGTGCAGCATATTGTATTAAATAATACTGCTTTGAATGTATGCTTCGGCATGATTTGTATACGTTTAGATCATGTTTTGCACTATATATATTTTTTCTTATTATTTAAATGTTAGCGCATTTATTTACTCGATACTGTCGATTGTTCATTTGTTGTCTTTGATGATATGTAAGTTAACGCTTTATGTGACATGAATTGTTCGTTATTAAAACTTGCTTGATCTTATTTGTCGTTTAAGTTTACGTTAAGTTTGTTTTGGTTGTCTTTGTCTGAGTAGCGTATTACTTTGTGTACAATACTTAAGTAACGTCGATTTAAAAAGTTCTGTCAGTTCATCACTGTTTAACTTTACTGCTTAACTTTAACTTTCTCAGTCGGATTAACCTAACGTTAAAGCTCTCTGACGCCCAATTGTGTTCGTGTTGTAAACCACTGAATACGTTAACGTTAAACGTGCGCATAAAAAAACAATTGTCTTTCCTCGTGTTAAATTATCGCAGATTTGACGCGATGGCCTCTCAGAATATGGATCCCGCAGCCGCGTCGACAGCAACCCTGAAGGGCAGCGAGACCAGCGCAACCGCGTCCAAAGGATCCGTCAGTAAAAGGTTTGGCTATCCTAATAATTCCTACATTACGCAAAGCTCTTCTGTGAGCTGTACATCGGTGCTCTAGTCATACTTAAAGGGATGGTTTCAACCCTAAATGAAATCTTCCTCACCATTTACTCACGCTCAGGTGATCTGTAAAGAGCTAGTTCACCCTAAAACTGAAGTTCTGTCATCTACTCACTCTTTACTTGTTCCAAACTGGACTTAGTTGTTTTGTTGAACACGAGAGGATATTAAATTGAGTATTGAAGATATAAAACTGTAACTTACCTTATTGACTTCCATAGTAAATGTTTTCCCAACTGTGGAAATTGGTTGTTACAGGTTATCAGCTTCAAAATATATTTAGTGTTCAGCACATAAATTAAAGTATACAGGTTAGGTTGAGTAAATGTTAAGTATTTTAATTTTTGAGTGAACTATCCTTTTAAAACTTATCCTTGTGCTGTTCAGCACAAAACAAGATATTGTAATGAATGTTGGAAACATAACATCCATAGCAGGAAAAAAACACACCATTGAAATCTCTTTACAAAAAAATTATCTTTTGTGTTTGACATTTTTTTTTGAGTGAACTATCCTGTGTACCTAGTGATTTTTTTTTTTTTTTTTTTAAATTGGTATTCATTATAAATGGATAAATACAATGTTTTATTTCCATTTGAGTCTGCAATCTTTAATATAGCAGTATTATTAAAATGTTGTGTATTGTTGTATGTAACAGCAATTTTCATGAGAATGCTATTTTTGCTTAAAGTCAGTAGGGTTGTGATGAGCAATTCCATGCAAATGTCAACCTTGCCATAAAAAAAAATAGGTTTGACCAAAATACGGAAACTGTTTCTATGTTTTTTGTGTGTAAGCGAGTGTTTGAAAGTACTTTAGAAATGCTCAAAAATGTCTCTGTCTTTTCAAACTATTATATTTGATTTACCAAAGTCACACAAGTGGCAATTTCACATCTGTCACACCAATTCCCACACTTTTCCTCAAATGCAGAAACATTAAATAAAATAAAATCAATTTTCGTTCTGTATAGAGCAACTCTTATGCTTTTGATAAGCATTATTTCTTGTGGGTTGTCTAGTTTAAGTCTACACTGTATACTCTAAACTCGCAGACCTTTTGGTCACGTCTTTAACCCATGTTTATTTCACTCATTTAAAGTTCAAAACGTTTACAGATTAATATATTTAAAATATAATAGTTGTGTATATATAAATAAAATATTATAGTTGTTTTAGAAAATTTTAACTGTTTTTAATATAACGTTAACATGCTTTCTATGCGAGTTTATGTTTTGAGTTTTTACTGCAAATGTCAACCATAACGCTGGAATTGTGTCTGTCTTTATTTTAAATTGTCCGAAACAAGCAAGTCACTATTTGTTTCTTGTTTATTCAAAGTAATGCCATAAATCTTTTTAGTAAACGAATTGTTTTCATATTGTTTGTCTGTTGGAGAAAAAAAAACACTTGTGTGGTATGCATTGTGAAAAGCAGTGCACACAAATAAAAAAAAAATGTCTCTGGAACGTTTGATAAAGGTAATCCTTACTGTCCGGTCGAGAGCTAGAATTGTAGTTTTAACCTGAAAATTCATCTTGAGGCACTTTTTTTTTGGGTTTCACTGGGAAATTGGGAATGAATTTTGGACTTTTGTGGCTAGAGGGCGCTAGTTTGTCAACTTATTTTTGCATTACATTACTGTTGTCTAGGAAAAACTTGCCTTAAGTTGTTAAAGTTTGCTTTTTTTAAAGTTTGTTTTGTTTTCACATTTATTTTTAGTGTCTTTTCTTTCCTTCCATAGGCTTCAACAAGAGCTGATGACGCTAATGGTAAGGCCTTTATACATGCATACATACCTTTTCTACTTGGTCTTTCTGACTGTAGTTCAACTCGATACTTCGTGTCCATGCAGATGTCTGGAGACAAGGGCATTTCAGCTTTCCCAGAGTCTGATAATCTCTTCAAATGGATCGGCCCGATAGATGGAGCTCAAGGAACAGTAGGTGGTGCTGTGGACTTTTTTTTTTTCTTTTTTTTTTTTTCTTCCTGATGTCAGGAAATGGGATTCTTAATTGGAGGTTTTCCAAAATTGAAAGTTTAATTCGATCCCTCAGTCCATGCAGAATGTAGGTGGCAAATGTATGAAGCAAAACTATAAAGAAGGTTTTTAGCTGAAACTGTTTTCTTTTATTTGTCCATAATGAAGGTTGTTTCCACTTTTGCATGAACTTTCCCTTTCACACTGGAACGACCAAAATTAACTACTAGAATGGCTGTAGTGTTCATTCACTATAATTTATAGCGAATATCAGTATCAAGCTGAATTGTAAGGGCTATTCAATTAGTTTGTCGAGGGGGCCAGTTCATGAAAAGCATCCCAAATGAAGGGCTCTGCTCATGACGAAGTTGAGCGGGAGAACCGAATAGGTAGTTTTGATTTACGTTAGTTTTTATTTATTGTTCTGACTGGAATTGAGGTTAGTTCATCTTTATTTTTTCCATGTTGTCTGTTTTTAACACAATTTATTACAGTTTTGTTTATCAAGCTGTTAGTACTACTGTGTACAGTATGTGTTTAACTAGCGTTGAGGTTAGTTTTTCATTTATGTTGTCTGTTTTAAAAGCAATTTTACTACATAAAACATTTCACAATGAAAGAACATAGTATTAAAGTTTATTATTTATTAAACTTTAATACTATGTTATTTCATTGTGAAATGTTTTGTTATGCGCTTGTGCACTGAATACATGTAGAATGTGTGTATGTAGTAGGCCTGTCACAATAATCAATATATCGACTTATCGCACAATACATGGACATGGCCTCAATAACTTTTGGTGATGCAATATATATTGCCCATATGTAAAAAAACAATACTTGCAGCATTTTAGCTGATTGCACAACCTCTCTATATCTGTTGGAGATGTCAGTGTCAGTATGGTTAGAAAAACACTATAGTATTTACCTTAAATGACTACAGTATATTTTGATGTGGGATGTGTGACAAATGAAAATAGATCTGGTAGCAGATATCGCATTCTCTGTTACTTTTTTTTTTTTTTGTTTGTTAATTTATTACTTTTTGATTTGGATATGCGTTTTCACATGCTGATTCCAATGCCTAATTATTTAATTATTAAAACAACAAAATTGAACAAAATGTGATGTGTTCTTTTGAAGAGTGCACTTGCGTTATGATACTATTATATTGCCATTCTGGCATTATAAAATATAAATTGAGTGGCCTAAAATGGTCTTAAAATGACAATAATATCGTTTATTGCGATATATTTTGGTGCAATATATCGTACAACAAAAAAATAGATATCGTGACAGGCCTAGTATGTAGCACATTTGAAAAAGCAAAAACAGTTGCTTAAATCGCAATATGATTAGTTTGTCCATGCACAGCCCTATTAGTAACTATTATGAGCTAATAGTAATTACCATAGTATACTTTAGCCTTTACTACAGTTATTTTTATAAATAAAATTATTATTATTTTTTTATAAATATAAATAAAGTACCACAACAAACTAATGTGAGTACTTTGTACCAGTCTGCTATACTTGCGTACTATAAATTACTGTAAAAAAAGTATTTTTTGAGCACAGCATCAGAATTACCATTATTGCCTCTCAACCCGTGCTTCATGAGGAATCCTGCTTCAGAAATAACTCCTCCCCCTCAGTCATTTTCCATTAAGCATATTTCTCATATTAGTGATGTTACTGACCGGAGCAAGAGGTGGCAGTAACTCACCAAAAAGTTTCGACCACCGAAAAACAGGACATCTGCATCACAGCTCAGTAGATGTCGGTGCTATCATTTATTGTTCCGTGATCTGTAAATGAAGCTTGTGTGGACGCTACTTGACTTGACTCTGGCCATGCCCCATCGCTGCACAGGGTTTATGCACGTAACCTAAAGGGTTTATGATCTCAGCTAAATCTCATTACACATCAACTAAAGTTTAAGACATGATATCGTAGTGGCAATTTTAATAGTAATAGTTAATAATAACTTTAATAGTAAGTTGATTAAAAGTAATGATGGCCCTTTTATTAGACGGTGTTTATTTAATGATTCGTTTTGTATTTGTACATTCTTGATCAAACATTTTGGCCTGAAGATCTAGCACACATGATAACACTACATCAGATGGATGGGGAAAACATTGGGTTGAATTTGTATAGTTTGAACACTGCGTCACACGCAAAAAGGATTAATTCTGAAAGTTGCTTCTTGATAGAAATCCACAGTTTTTTTTCTTCTAATTCTTCTTCTTTCTGTATTTAGGTCTATGAAGGTTTGAGGTACAAACTTTCTCTGGAGTTTCCCAGCGGGTACCCCTACAACGCACCTCGGGTGAAATTCATCACCGCTTGTTTCCACCCAAATGTGGACGAGAACGGCATCATTTGCTTAGACATTTTGAAAGACAAGTGGTCTGCACTCTATGACGTTCGCTCCATACTACTGTCCATTCAGAGTCTTCTAGGAGGTAGGTTGTGCTTTTCACATGTGCAACATTGATTTGAAATCTAAAACATTTTGCTTGCGTTTGAGTTTAATCGCTCACCGCCTTTTCACTGGGATTAAACAACCCATCAACAACTCCATTAATTTGACTGGTTAGTTTTGTTCGGGCTGTACGATATTGGAAAAACATTGTGATATGAATACAATTTCTCCAGATGGCTTGAATATCTCTATTTGGAAAGAGTTGATCATTTTAGACTGATTGGGATGATGGTGAAGGAGTGCGTCTGCATAACATCTCAAACCATCTACAAGCGTATACAATTAAATTAAACAATATTTTCAGAGTATAACAGTATCCAGATTGTGTATTTAAAGAATAAAAATAATTCAATAAAACAAATTGTTAAGGTGACACAGTGTTTCAGTGATTAGCACTGTTGCCTCACAGCAAGAAGGTCGCTGGTTCGAGTCGCAGTTGTGTGGAGTTTACATGTTCTCCCTGTGTTTGCTCAGGTGTGTTTGATCTCAGACAAACACAGAACACCCAAATACTCCAGTGCTTTGTATTTTTTCTCTATAAATAAAACTTTAAAGAGTTGAAGCAATGTTTTGTCAGCTTGTCATCCTCTGAGAAAACCATTGACAGGTGCCTAGCAACCTACGAATGCACCCCCTCACCCCTGGTCTAGCGTTGATCGGTCCGTGGTGATACATGGGTTGGGTTCCACCATATCTGTCAACATTGGGATGTGAAAATAAGGGATACGCCCACCATAAGGGATTAAAAAAGGGATTAAATACGGGAAAATACATTTAAGGAATGATAGTGGGATAGAACTGTAAAATATGGAAGAATCACGGGAAAAATGGGAGGGTTGACAGGTGTGGGTACCGGGTACCGCTGATCTACAACCAATCAGGAAGCAGTACAATGCGCCTTAAAAATAAGAACAAAAAAACGCATGTTAAATTGACCTAAAAAACATTTCACGAAAGGTGAACCACAACGTTATAGCAAGAGACCGCTCCATTCACTACTTTAGTGTAGCAAATAAAAAAGCAGCATGTCTTATCACATTTATAGTTTAGGACATTTGAGTCTTTAAAGTAGTTTACACTAGACTGGTTGTTTTGTAAATTATACTCATGAATTTTATTTTTTATTTTTTTTTAGAACCCAACAATGATAGTCCAATGAACTCTACAGCTGCTGAAATGTGGGATGACCAGGAAGGTAAGCGATCGGGTCAAAGTGCAGCATTCGTTTGAAACCGCAGTATGTTTAGAGTATTATTTCTCGTTAAAGGTTTATGAATTGTGTATAATAAACTAACATGTTGCAATTAAATTTTTGTTGCAGCCTTCAAAGCCCATTTACACGCGACCTACAAGAACTGACTATCATAAATGTCTGCCGTCTTGTTTTATTGGTGTCACTTTTCTTCTTGTTTATAATAATGTAAATTTCTCTGAGGGGTTCGTTTGTATATTATTTCTGTGTTGTATTAAACTTGCTTGAAGAAAAAAAAAACTGATTTAAATGTGCCTTTTTATGTGAATAAAGAAGGGGAAAATAAGATCATGTTAATGCTTTTTCTTTTATTTAGCATGTTTACAATATAGAGGTAGTGCATAGCTGATCAGTATTAGCATAAACAGTATGTTCTGTACTTTATAAAAGGATTGTTCACCCAAAAATGAACATTTGCTCTTAAATTACTCTCCCTTGAGTCATTCAGTGTTTTTTTTTTCTTCCCCATTTAGAAAAATTGAGTACTTTTTATTTATTTTTATTTTTTTAAGCCACTTTCTCAGTATCGCGCTCACAATCATGTGCTGTCATTTGCTTTACCACATAAGCCAGGTATGGCAGGGTACAACTTTTCAATTCATGTTTACTTCTATAGCGCTTTTACAATGAATATTGTGCCAAAGCAGCTTCACATAGACGTTGAAGTTCAGTTTAGTTCAAGTGTGGTTTAATTTTCACTGCTGAAAGTCCAAACACTGAAGAGCAAATCCATCGATGCGCTCCTCAAGTCCTAAATCAACCAAGCCAGTGCCAACAGTGGAGAAGAACAAAATTTCACCAATTGACTGACTAAAGTGAAGCAAACTACAAACTGTTTTCAACCGGAATTCTAGGCAAGGTTGGAACGCTAAATGTAATAACAACTTGCATATTTTGTGAAGCTGCTTTGGAACAGTGTTGAAAAGTGCTATACAATTAAACTGACTCAGATCTATTTGGCGCTGTATTGGAAAGGTCGTGGATATATTCGTTATATGAATCACCAAGGATCATGGTTTGAGTTAAAAAAAAAAAAACTTTAATGTTGAACTGACGGAAAATTCACCTAAATGAATGGCTGCTGGAGAGAATAATTAACAGCAAATTTCATTCTGATGGCTGAACTGACTAACTTCAGGTTAGTCGATTGGTGATCAGTAGGGATGCTCCGATCAGGAATTTTGCCACCGAGTACTGAATTTTTTTTTTTTTTTTTTTTTGTCATGCTAATCGGCCGATACCAATGCCGATTCTGAAGCTTCAAGTTTATATAACTGATATGTAAGCTCTCTGATCACCATTAACTTTTTTTTCAGATAAAGTAATACTATTGTTGTTGCCTTTGTTATATTTTTGTTACATTTTAACACCATATGTAATAAAACTATTGTTTTAACAGAGTACTAAATCACAAATAAGTATTTATTATACAGTGAATATTTTAATATGCTTTTACAATGGGGTTAATGCATAACACTATGCACATCAGGATACTGAGTTAGAGACAAAAATAATAAAAAAAAATTGAGCAGGCTGATGCAACCCACAAGGTTTATTTAAACATTGTCCAGTAGTACAGTGAACGGTGAAGGACAAAATAAACGTTTCATCTCCTAAAATGGAGGAGTCTGATTTAACTTAAACATTGTCCAATACAAGCCTGAGCAGGACAAAATAAAAACAAAACAATTTTTTTTTAAAACTTATAGAAATGAACAAATTTGAGTAGTTTGATGCAATTCATTAGATTTAATTAAATCAATTGTGATCGGTTCGTAAGATCGGCCAAGTTAGCGAGTACCGATCGAGTCATAAAATGTAATTATCGGCCGATACCGATCTTCGGCCGATCGATCGGAGCATCCCTAGTGATCAGTCTTTATTTACATTCAAATTTAACGGATATGCTTTTTTTGTTACAAAGTTGTGGCCAGTTTTATCCTAAGCAATTCATGCAACCAATCACAAGTGTTTTAGGCAAAAAAGTATCGAACCTGATTTGAGTGCACTGCAAAAATGATTTTCATCAAGTTTTTGTAAACTCTAGTCCAAAAGTGTTCAAAATGTATAAAGCAAGAAGCTTTTTTTCTAGAAAAGCAAAAAGTAGTAATCTTATTTCAACGTGAAAGCAACATTTGACTTGCCCCATTGGCACATTATTTAGCTTGCTTTAAGGAAAAACTCAATTTTGTCTTTCTGAAAACGACAATATTTTTGCTTTTCTTGAAAATGCTTCTTGATTTAATAATTTTTACATATTTGGACTAAAAAAAAAATGGTGATTTACAGGGAAACTTTTTGAGCAACGTTGCTTAAACATGGGCAACATGATTGTATGAGGATCTGGTTGCCCTAATCAGCTGCCCAGTGTCTTACTTGGTTTCCCGTTAACGGCGTTATTTCCCAAAGCTGACCGGCGGTGCTCAACCCTGTTCTTGGAGATCTACCTTCCTGCAGAGTTTATCTCAACCCTGATCAAGAGAATTTGGCAATTAAAGAAGGTGTGTTTGATCAAGTTGTAGCTGAACTCTACAGAAAGGTAGATCTCCATGAACAGGGTTGAGCACCCCTGCTCTAAATGTTGCCCCGTGCATTGACCTTATTCTGCAATGCGGAAGTGCGCTCATTTTTCAATTGTTTTAGAACTTACGATTCAGTCGCCTATGGGGGAAATGACTAGGAATAATATACAGCAGGAAATGGTCAAATGCTCTACAATCAAGTGTGTTCATGACTATACATAAAAAGTAGAATAAGATAACAAGAAAATATCAGTTTGCAACATGAAGCAGCATAACGAGCTGTTTTTGGGTACTTTCACATCTGTGGTTCGGTTCGTTTGGTCCGGACCAAGGCTAACAAATGGTATATCGTAGCCTTTTTCTGCAGTTTTGGGTTGTTTTCACACCACACTGATTGCTTTGGTCCGAACCAGTTGAAAAAACCCCAAAATGCAGTCATGTGACAAAATCCACATCACTCATTAGCCAGATGTTATTGAACGTATTTCTTAAACTGCTTTTCAATTCAATTTTTCAATTCACCTTTATTTGTATAGCGCTTTTACAATGTAGATTGTGCCAAAGCAGCTTCACATAGAAGATTATAGTAAATCGAAAGTGTTAGTCCAGTTATTAGTTTTGGAGTTCAGTTCAGTTCAGTGTTGTTTAATATTCACTACTTAGAGTCCAAACACAGAAGAGTAATCTTTTCGATTGGTCGGAATTAACATGTGGGAAAATGCCAATGGAACTCCCACAAGTACACAAACCAGCAGACATGAAATGTGGCTGCACTGGCTGATTGTGTCCCTGGTCATAGTTTACTATATAGTTTGTTGACATCTCTTTAGACAAACTATACCAAGGGTTCTCAACCCTGTTCCTGGAGAGCCACCCTCCTGCAGATTTCAGTTGCAACCCTGATAAAACACACCTGAACCAATTAATTAGGACCTGAGCAGCACTTGATAATTACAGGCAGGTGTGTTTGATATGGGTTGCAACTGAAATCTGCAGGAGGGTGGCTCTCCAGGAACAGGGTTGAGCACCCCTGAACTATACATTTGGAGAATGAAGCGCAGCTGCGGCTGGAAAACAATGTTTTAATGCATTGCAGTCGGCGAAGGTGTTAGGAGGAGGCGTGAATTAATTTAGCTAAACTATGACATGGTCATCTTTTGGAAATATTACCAACGATTAATCAGGTGATGTTTTTCCCTCTCTAACGGTGCTTTCACACTTGGTTCAATTGCCTGGACCAGACCCAAGTTCTATTGTCTCCCCCCTTGCCACCTCCTCGGTTAGTTTGTGACCACACTGTCGTTTCCTTCTGCACCCCGGTACGCTCGCGTCATCAAGCTGCTGTTTTGTTTACGGCTGTTGCTAGGTGACAGTCATGAAAGCGCCAAAATGGAAAGACATAAGCACATCAAATTCGTTCTCCTTTTACTCAATCTTTGGTTTTGTTACCAAAACCAAACTACAGAGAGCCACTTGCGTCTATCTGCAGCAAAATTATTAAAAATGCTCAGAGCATCACGCGATGTTCGCAGAAGCCGTTTTTGGAGGAGACAATCTGACATCATCACTGTGTTTACACTGGGTCAGTCGCGCTTGTCAACATGGTTGGTGAAATGTCTTGTTTATCGCGACGCGTCGACCAAATTATATGTCATCAACAGCGGTTCACTTCCGTTATTTGTACGATTGCATTCATACCAGAAGTGTACCGGACCTCAGACCACCTCTTTCAGCCGGACTTGGGTACGGTTCACGGGTGCGCACCCGAGTTCAGAAGACGTGTTCACACTAGCTAAACGTACCGTACTATGACGTCAAACGAACCCGGGTGCAGACCAAAAGTGCTAGTGTGAAAGCACCCTGAAACTGTTGGTCAGTGCTGTCAACCACTATTTTTCCTCCAAACCCTATAAGACGGGACAGCGCATCGGACTAGGGCAGCTGGATTAGTCCAAAAAGGTGCAGTACTTTTTGCGGTTGGGTCTGTTTTAGTTCGGATCCTATTCTCACCACAAACGAACCGCTCCAGAGTTTGTTTGAAAGTGTACCGAGACCACCTCTTCAAGTAGGTCTCGATTCGCTCTTTTGGTGTGCACTCGAGTGTGATTGCTACATTCACACCTGCCCAAACAAAACCGCACTAAGAGGGACAACAAACTCAAGTGCGATTCAACCGAACTAAATAAGGCTGGTGTGAAAGCTGACATAACATCAAAATATCAATGGAAGTGAATAAAACCGGAAGTCTCGAGCCAAAAAGATTGCAATGGCCTCACCTGCTCGTTCATGAAGAGTAAGGTCAATAAGAAAGAAAAGCATGTTATTTTGCAGCGTTTAACGATCAGACGCTAGCTCAGCAGACATAGCAGACAGCCTATTTTGCAGTTGGGATGATGGCAACAGCCTGATGTTTTATTTTGAGACACCACCTCCACTCCCATCATCTCCTCTAAGCTTTCATCCTCTTCTTGCCCAACACCTTGAGTAGTGCTGCCTTCTACCCAAGCTTCTTGTGTGGGTTCAACTGACCACAGTGGCACGTTAACTCTCTGAAGCATTTCTTCAAGGAGAACATCAATCTCCTCTATGTGGGATTTCAGGTCTGTGCTTTCAGTCTCCTCTACCGATAGCCAGGGTGTTTGTACCATTGCCGCCCGAGCTGCTACTTCTGAAGTTCCGCCTGCTAAACCTGTGTTGACCAGGGCCTGTCGATCCTTGCGCTGGGTCAGCGGGAATATCTCTTGCAAGACTTTGACCTTCTTTAAGTCCTGCTGGAGGTTTTCCAAGCTGGACAAGAAGATCACCCAGAGCCTTTCAACCTGTTCTTTGTCCTCTTGTCCTTGCTCCATGTCCATCAGCAATGAAAGCAGCCTCCGGTGAAGCCCTGCATTGAGATTCATGCAGATTATATGTAGTGTTAAGTCAATTAAATTAATTATTTAAATAATTAAGTTACTTTTTTTAGACAAAGTAATAAGAATTTTTTTTTTTTAAATACAATTCTCACTGTGTGATTTGTAGTTAATTACTATTTTAAAGCAACTTACCCAACACTGCACCAAAAATGTTCCTAGATTATTTGTATTTATCCAACTGCTCTCTCACCTGAGCATATCTTATGAGCTACTGTCCTGGTTTCCTCCATCTCCTCTCTAAGGAAGCTCCCGTCCACGTTGCTCCCCAAGGAGGTGGACATTTGCTGGAAACAGGCTGTGACTTTGCTCAGGGCGACCTGTGCCCGCTCGCATTCATTCACCTGCCGCTTTCTGGTTTGGATTTCCACCACTGACTTCTGCCAGCGATTCATTACCACTTCAGTGGGCTGGTGACCTAAACTTTGCAGAACATTTAGGTTAGATCAAGTGGTTTTTACTAGATGTCGCATTGGACATACTAGATTAACACATGGTCTTTTGCTCCAAGGTGAAAACCCTACGCAGTGTTTGTACTGCAAAATACCTCTATCTATAAAACACATTTTACTGGACTGTCCTGCTTTTAATGACTCCAGAAGGCTTTTTTATGAAATTAACTCTCTTAAGGTAATTTTTAACAAAGTGACACCAGAAAAGATTTTAGAATTTTTATCATGTATTAACCAAGCGGCAACCTCGCGCTCTCCCTCGGGAAGCCAATACGGAAGTAACTAAAACTTGCAATTCATCGAAAATTCCGCTAGTCCTGGCTGTCCTGGCTCCATAATAGAGCAAATCTCCAATGAGCCCACTGGTGAAATGGCCAACTTTACAGCAGAAAAAAAGGTGTTTACAGCCTGGTACAAAGAACGATTTTGGTTCATATAGCTTATATAACCCTTTATGACAACTGTGAGGGGGTGAATTTTTTTATAACTCCTCCGTTTCCTTTATATTAAGCTAAATTAAGTTTGCATAATTAAGGGCGTGGCCACTTGAGTGACAGCTAGTCCCGCTGGTCGCCGTCACCTCAACTGATTCCGCCTGATTCATCGTATTTTTGTGTTGTTTTATATGGCTTTAAACAGTCAGTAGCCCTTTGGAATTATTTCCTACCATTATCAGATAATATGGCATGCTGTGTGCACCTAATTGTGCTCACAAACCATTCACGTGGTCTCCGTTTCCCAGGTGAGTGAAATTATATACTTATACCATCTCTATAAATGTACTTGTTTTATTTAGGATTTATAATGTTCTTCAGACCTTTAATGCACTCCAGAATCTGACAGATTGATCAGCTGTAGTCTATAAAATCGTCATCTGAAGCGTTGTCATACAGTGTTCTGCCTGGATTTCATCAATAGTCCTGCATTTACAAACACAGACTATATCTGAAGTATTTGGATGTAATTCGCACTTTCTTCCTGTTGAAAAACGTCTTAAGAACGATGTTAAGTGGCTTGATGTATTACAGCAGTGTTTTCAACAGACTAAACACTTTATTGATATAGTGTACAACCAAGCACGTGTGGTCAGAACACAAACGAGTCGCAGATAATGAAATATGTGTTTCTCCCATAAGAAAGCTCTTAGCTAAATGCCAGCATGCGTCCTGTAGCTCCGCTCACGCTCTGCCTCTTTGCCCTTGTTTGGTATGCCTTGGTTGGTGCGATGACTCGCGAACAAAATGGCGACGGTTGGCCACGCCTACTAGTAGCTTCTTTTGGGTTCATCAGAAACCTATGGGTGACGTCACGGCTACTACGTCCATATTTTTTACAGTCTATGGTATTAACACAAAAAATCTTATTTAAGTTATGTATTCATTTGGTTGTTGATTTTTAATTGTATATCTATTATTGAAATGTTTACGCCATGAAAATAGCCTTGGTTGCTGACATGGCATTAAATTAAATAAAAATAAAAATGAACATTTAGGTTATAGAAAAGCCTATAGAATACAAAAGACATGTGACTATCATTTTGAATGAGGAAAAAGAGTAACGTCAATATGGCGAATGAAGCCCGCCTTCTAGTACATGAGCCAAATCAGTCACACAAAGGGGTTGAGAATGCCACAACAACATTACTGGACTTTGTGACGGGTCACTTGGAGGGTGACAAAACTCATGTGCAATTATGCTTTGTGGGTTTCTCTTCAGCTTTTAACTGTATGCATCCTTATATTTTGGCCAATTTCCAAGCATTGACCTGGGCAAGATATGCTGTCTGGTTAATTTTTAAACAGCAAGGCCTCAGAGAACACTAATTAATAAGACATTGTCTTTGCAAGACATTTTTTGCTCAACAGCTTCTCCACAGGGATGTGTTTTGTCACCACTATTGTTTGTACTTTATACTAATTACTGTCAGAGTAAACTTGAATCAAGGTATATAGTTAAGTATGCTGATGATTCTGTCATTGTCAGTCTTCTGCAAGATCATGAGGAGGGTCATGGCCCAGTGTTGGACAACTTTTGTTGCTTGGTGCAAAGACTCATGATTACAACTTAATATCTCAAAAACTAAAGAGATGCTTATTGAGTTTCACTGTAACTGTATTTCTGATGCTACTACTACTATAAACAGTACTGTAGTTGAGACAGTGAGTGAGTGAGTATAAATACCTTGGCACTATCCTGAATAACACTAACTTTATTTGTAAAAAGGCGAATCAATGATTGTTTTACTTGAGGAAGTTGAAGGGATTTAATGTGGATAGGCCTCATCTTTGGACATTTTATTCTTTTATTGAGTCTCTTTTAACTTTTGCAATAGTATGCTGGTACTTTGAGGGTGACAAGTTAAAACTTTCAAAAATTATTAATCTTTCTCAAAAGATTTTGAGCATAAATCTTAATAGTATCGGACACGTTTATGAAGTGACGGTCATAAAGAGGGCTATGTTCATTTTAGCGATTGTTGCTAAATCGGATACGGATGTGGCTGGAAGTGAACGAGAATTTTTTGTATTATTTATTAAATTTCCCATTTATTGTATTTTATTAACGTCTACCCCCACTCCAACCCTAAACCCAACCCTCACAGTAACGTAAAAACAGTAGTTTTACAGAGTATTATTTATGTTATCTATTAAATTACCCCAAAATTTTTATTTTTAAGGCCTACCCCGATCTAGACTTTACCCATTTTAGCAGATGAGAACCACCCATTTAATTTAAAGTTTTGTCTCCTGCTATCAGGCAGAAGGTATACTTATCCTAGACGGGCAAGGACCAACGGATATTTGTATTCATTTGTTCCAACTGCAGTTGGATAACTTAACAAGCTGAACAAGTTGTATGGTTTTTTTTTAAATATTTTGTTTGTTTGTTAGTTTTTTTACTATGATTAATTATACTTCTATGTTGTCGAGTGTGACCTGTTGCTGTTAACTGTCGGCTATTGCTGTAAACCTAATTGCCCTTCAGGGACAATAAAGACATTCCAATCTAATTTAATCAGTGATCGATGTAGACTTAGGGTTCTCCGGGGGAAAGGCTCCGACCAGACATGAGTTTCTACAGATTTTGTGTGATTCGAATGTTTAGAAATTAACCTGAAGAGATAGCTGTTGTTTATTTTTATTGGGGATTCCTAATATGAAATTTAATCGTAAGCTTGGCAAGCAATTTTGGAGAATTTGATGTTTCCCCATTCAAACAGAATGCCTGAGCATACTGCCCAAGAGGCATTTCAAATATGACCTTCAAGGGAAATTACTTGCCTTAAAGGGACTTTGGTTATAGGTAGTCTCCCACGCTCAGAATGGCAGTGCATTTAGGATATATAGCTCGAAGCTAACACAATCATGAATGTCATCATTAAGTGTTGTTCCCAACAGAAGTGCTTCAAAATGGACACTTCAAGGGTACACTTCAGGACCCCATGATCCTTTGCGCTGGGAAGTTGATTGGTGTTGCACATTTGATCTATTTGGAAGGGCTCATCCCTATCCCCTAATCCCTTCGAAGGTATCACTCTGGAGGGTAAGCCCTTCAGAGACCATAAGGCAGGGGTGCTCAACCCTGTTCCTGGAGAGCCACCCTCCTGCAGATTTCAGTTGCAACCCATATCAAACACACCTGCCTGTAATTATCAAGTGCTGTTCAGGTCCTAATTAATTGGTTCAGGTGTGTTTGATCAGGGTTGCAACTGAAATCTGCAGGAGGGTGGCTCTCCAGGAACAGGGTTGAGCACCCCTGCCATAGGGCGTGGTGATGATCCCTTCAAAATGGAACGTGGTGTGATTCTTACCATTTAAAATACTATATAGTGTAGTTTTGTTCTTAGATGGAAGACAAAGGCCCAATCCCAATTCTTTTTGCACCTCTTCCCCTTGGCCTTGAAACAAAGTGTGAAGGGGAAGGACTTCAAAATTTACCCCTAAGAAATGGGACAGCACTGCAGCACCTGCACACGCCATATGTCACGAGCTCTTCATATGAGATCACGACTGCTGTAGTTATTGGTGTTTATCTTCAGGAAATCACTGAAGGCGTATATTATAACGATCTAATGTTGCAATAATCTCGTAATTTGTCGTAATCGAAATTACTAATTTGTGACTTCCGTGTGCAGCCACTTTGCCATTGTAGCTGGTGTATTCTGGGAAATTTTCTTACCCCTTGGTTTATCTAGCCCTTCCCCTTAAGCCGCCTTTCCACTGCACATGACATTTGGACACAACTGTCGGAATACGCCCCCTTGTGGCAGTCGCACAGTATTTTCAGTGTTGTCGTGCACCATGGGGGACACGCTGATTCTCCCAGTGTCCGAAATAAAGGAGTGCAAGAGCCTTTATTCTCTGTGCGTTCACCATGGTTGAATGAATAGACTGCTAAAAATTTTGGAGGGAAGGTGGAGACAACATAAAAAATATTTTTTATTACTCATTTATGAATAGAAATGTTTTTTTAATATAGACTTTTTCTGATTAAAAAAATAACAAAATAAAATCCTATTTCTCATCTCGCGGGCAAGCACCTGCTTGGACAACACTGAAATACATCACGTCCGGTCGGCCGGCTGCATACGGTCTAGTCGCAGGAGTTCAAATACTTCAACAGATCCGCAGCTCAAGTCGGATCCGAATTTTTCGCATACGGAGATGATCGGAACTCTCAGCTCCTGGACTACTCTCCATTGAAAATGAATGACTTCTGGTCTGTCGCTTTATTGTTTGTCGTGTGCAGTGAAAAGGAGGCTTTGGCCCTACGCTTTCAAGCTAAGGAGAATTGGGACACCTCTACCCCTCGTTTTGCTCGTTCACGTGAAGGGATAGAGGAAGGGTTAAGGAGTAGGATTGGGCCAAAGTGTGAAATTTGATGATTTGTAAATCCAACCTCAGCTCAATTCATAGAAGAAACCATTTCATTCACCTGCTCAAAGTAATCAGTTGCTTTTTTTAAAGTTTAGGAACTTGCAAACGTGCATATCGATATAAATATTTAAAGGTATTCTTAGCATAGTTCATTGTTACAACGAAGTTCACATAGAAGTCTACACTACAACAAAATTGCTATAGAAAGAAGCCACTTACTGGTTATTGATCCTCAAGGATATCCCTGTGCTTTATACGTATATATATCCGCCACTGACCTGTTACAAGGTTCAGACGGCAGAGACGCCACATGTTGTCAACCGTAATTAAACAAGTGGAAGAAGACAAATAGTTTGGAGACATGGGTCGTCAGTGTTGCGTTTACAGATGTGCTGCAACAAAGATTTAGTTTATTATATTTACAGACTTCTGGTCTGTTGCTTTATCGTTTGTCATGTGCAGTGAAAAGGGGGCTTTAGCCCTACGCCTTCAAGCTAGGGAGAATTGGGACACCTCTACCCCTCGATTTGCTCGTTCACGTGACGGGATAGAGGAAGGGCTAAAGGGTAGGATTGGGCCAAAGTGTGAAATTTGATGATTTGTAAATCCAACCTCAGCTTAATTCATAGAAGAAACCATTTCATTCTCTTGCTCGAAGTAATCAGTTGCTGTTTTTTTAAGTTTAGGAACTTGCAAACGTGCATATCGATATAAATATTTAAAGGTATTCTTAGCATAGTTCATTGTTACAATGAAGTTCACATAAGTCTACAATAAAACAAAATTGCTAAAGAAAGAAGCCACTTACTGGTTATTGATCCTCAAGGATATCCTTTTTCTTTCATAGCCCTGGGAAACTTGTAATCTTCAACAGCAGTTCGCTTTCTCAGAGCAGCCGCATCTGCTTAAGACCTTACTGCTAACCTCCTTATATTTGTACTTTCACCGTTCTTTTTCCCCAAAGCTTTTCGGTCTTCAGGGATGCTTGTTAAAATTAGGCCCAAACCTTGCAGTCCATCCTCTCGGAGTACCTAGTGCTGTAGATCATTCTGTCAGGAGTTCTTTCCTTTCTCAGAACAAACACAGGATTCGCAGGACAGGGTTTTAGATCAGGAGATCCATGAGTAATGGCTTTCTCTGTGTGTTCTCTGTGTAAATGTGGCTGTGCGTGTAATAATGTGTGTGCTGTGCGCTGTGGTTTATGTGAAGTTAATTGTCCTCAGGGAGAGTGGTATGGTATTGTGGAGGAACAGACGGGGATCCTTTATTGACTCCCTTGTGATTTCTTGGGCTTGTTTGAAAGCTGTGTGTCGCTGGATCCAGCACGTATGCTCTCACGGGTCAAGTCTCCAGAGCAACACCAGTAATATTAGCTCATTCAGTTAGCAAAACACCAAAGCTGTAATAGGCACTGGCGTAGTTCCTTAGTCATAATAATTGTAATCTGGTTCACACTCAGTTGTGCTGTAGGGGATATTTCCTGTATATTGGGAAAAATTAATTACAATTAAGGCACCAGTTGGGTAACTCATACGGACTTTAAAGGGTCACGAAACACATTTTTTGAGATGTTTACAGTCATATAGGTGTCCCACGCTGCTAAAAACACTATTAGGACTCAACCAAAAAGTGAAAATTGGTTGTTTTTGCATTATTTCAAGCAATTTCGTTCTTCCAGTTTGAAACGAAATGTTGAAGCTGTGTCACGGCCATGAGATCCTTGTGTAAATTCCAGCATGTAGACTGGATGTGTGTCCCGGAGGGCACAACGTTACATTTTTGAGTTTTCATCTTTAAAGGGTCACAAAACACCAAAACACATTTTTTTGAGCTGTTGACAGTCATATATGTGTCCTGCGCTGCTATAAACACTATTAGGACACATATGTCACTAAAAAGTGAAAATTGGTTGTTTTTGCGTTATTTCGAGCAAATTCGTTCTTCCGGTTTGAAACTAATTTTTGAAGCTGCGTCACGCCGATGAGATCCATGTGTGTATTCCAGCGTGGGGAGTGGACGTCTGTATGGGCCAGTGCATCGTGACGTCTTTGAGTCACGAGAAAGACTTGGTTCAAACCAATCAGCGCGCTCTATTGTGTATGCGGCGCAACATCATTAATATTCATGATCGCTTAGATTGTTTGTACCTGTTATGCTGCATTCACACCAGTAGCGGAAGACGCGTCAAGTGCGAGTGATTTACATGTTAAGTCAATGCAAAGGCGAGAATAGGCATCCTGCGGCGCGATACGTGCAAATTGAGCGATTGACGCGCTTAACGTGCAATTCGCGTGAATCTCTCCAGTTTGAAAATCTGAACTTCAGCGGACATTCGCGCCGCGTTAATTAATCAGGAGCTTGCTCTTGTGGGGGTGTTATTATGACGTAGCGCCTGTTGTTGCTGTCTTGGGGGAAAATCCTCCTGCCGACACCGACAACAGTTCATCAAACTGGGCTCGGCTCAGTCAGAAGCACAGCTGAAAGCTTCCATCATCCAGGTTCAGTTTCTGGAGGAGTTTATGAGCTCACAGAGCTGGGTGCACCTCTGAAATAATCTAGTGGACTCAGATACAGCTCCTAACGAATCAACGCTGTTTATAAGCCTTCATAAAGCTCATAAACACAGTTATTCTCTCTGTAAAACCCCTGTTAGCCATTTAGCAATAAAGCTACAGTCACCAAGCCATAGACAGAAGCCCTGCCCATCACGCAAATCCAAAAAATAAAGAGAAAGTGCCGTTAAAGTCAACAAATTAATAATTTGGTAAATAATTTGATTGCTGATGTCCATGTAAACACAGTCACTGTCTTTCTCCTCTGCGTCTGTGTTTGTTGTGCCACTGAATGAAAATGAGCGTGTGCACAAATGGAAACTCCCATTTTTATGCAAAATCTTTCCCCTTCCCCGACACTCCTACCTAAACCAAGCTGGACACACACACTTTCCTGAGCTTTTCCAAACTAGAGGTGTGAAAACACCACGCTGAGACTGGGGGGTTTCGTGGCCCTTTAATTCAAGAGAAAGACTTGGTTCGAACCAATCAGCGTGCTCTATTGTGAATAAGGTGCAACTTCATTAATATGCATGATAGCTTCGAAGACTGTTTCAACCTGTTACATGGGCGGATCTAGGGGTGGGGCCACTGGTGCACTGTTTGGCCCCGGCTGTGCCCCTCTCCTCTAAGTCATTGCTGATTTATATCAAAGCTCGGACATAAAGATGTGCTTTAATTCATAATGAATGCTGGTGATACCTGTTACTTCAGCTGTTTTTCTTGTATGACGAGTGTTTTCATCCCTGTAGATAGACTGGCTTGTTCCGAAACAGATTAAAATTGTCACAATGTTGCTTGCCGTGGTTTGCTTTTCAGGTTGTGTAGTATATGAGACAGTCATATCATTTAGTCAAAAGCTAAACATGTCATTCGTTAATCTGAGCTACAAGGTTTATTTTCCACGATTCCCCTCATAGCTGTCGTAATTTCTGTGTTTTAAATGACCATTTTGAGCTGTTATGTCAATGTTAAAGGTTCGCTTCATGTCGAAATCGATAGTGAAAGCAAAGACGGGTTCTGTGCTGTCGTTTACTCTGCAACACGGACACTTAGAATTATTGTAAAGCTTAAGTTTACATTAGACGTGATAACCATGAAACCATGATTATTCTTCAGACTATAATCGTACAACCAAAATATAAACTAAAATTGTTATGCAGTTCAAAACATATGAATGTGTCTGAATGTAGAAGAAGCCTACTTAAACAGTGCACTGCTTTTGTTTTGCTTTATACAACATTTAAATGTTTGTTAAATAAAGCCACATTATAAAATGCACTGATATTATGTAGTTTCAAAATACAACATATTAACATTTTAATGTAGAAAAAGCCAACGTGGGTGTCTTAAGGAGTAAAAATGCAACATATGCAGTTGTGTCCTCACTCATATTGCAAGTCATACCTCACCGGCCCTTTGTTTGGGATGCTTTTCATGAACTGGCCCCCATGACAAACGAATTGAATTTCCCTGACGTAGAAGCTGTTGAAACTCCCCGTTTCATGCAAACCAGTCCCTCTTTCTCCACTCGACACTCCCACCTAAACAAAGCTGGACTCATCCACTTTCCTGACCCTTAAACATGGTAACCGCATTTCATCACTTAACATAGAGTTGTGTTAGATATGGAGAATCTTTATTGAATATCTAACAGGTGGCTTCAAAGTATTTGTCCATTCTCATAGCAATGACAAACACAAACTCACTTATTGTACATATACATTACAGCTTGGCCATAGACATGCCTTACAAAGGCAACTAGGAACTTCAACGAGAACATTGAGACAATGATTGAAATAATACCACAGATATCCAAAGATGACGGAAAATGAACAAATTCATCTAGTTATTATCGAACACATCCTGTGGTTTCCATTTTAAAGTGTTGAGGGACTTCATTCTCCGTTGTGTGTTATTTATATCACAGTTGTTGAAGACCCATTGGGTGAGCTAGACGTGATACAAAACCACAGCGATCTGTTGCAGTCTAAAATCAATACCTCCAGCTTGCACTGGTAATCAAGCTAAAGTCAAGTATAGTTGCCCCTGCGTACAACGTGAGGTGATTTACAAGGACTTCACTGCTAGATGCTGGTATAATCAGGTGCAGTGGGGAAAATGGGGTGTCTAGGAGTAGCAGATATGCATCAGTCATTTGGCTTTTGTTCTTTTACAGGTCTCGCTATTTCAGAGATTAGCACTATTAGCTATGTTTCCATCCACCTATTTTTACACGCCTTTGGAATATTGTTTTTTTTTATATAATTTCTTTTATAAATGCTTAATGGAAATGCCAAGATGAGCATTAATGTTGAAAATGTTGAAAATATACGCGCGCAATGGAGTGGGATAAGCTTTTCATCCGATTAAAAAGAAACGCACAAACTACAATGGAAACTCATTTATCGAACAAATTCCAGTATGTGCATTAATAGGTCATGTGATTTTTGATTGAAATAAGTGTGATGGGACAGCATTAATGGACAAACCAGCAGGCCGACCACATTTAACAATATCTGAAATGTTGTTTTGGTCATTCTGAAATTTCTCTTCTCACAGTGGTTCAGTATTATTACCTGCAGAACATTCTTGAGCGTCTGCACTCCCAAAGACTTGCGTCTCCAAAAACCACCGCACGTTCATTGTAGGCATGGGACGATAACCGTTTTCAAGGTATAGCGTGGTTTGGAAAAGTCAAGGTTTTCATACCGCCAAAATTCTGTAATACCGTTTCTGAGGTATGTGTATGATTTTTTTATTTACATGTTTTTTAGGTGTAAATTGTAAAGAAATCAGTGTTATTGAAACTAATGAAGACCGCAGAAGACAAGAATCACTTGAATTATTTAGCCTGATGTGTTTACTGCTCCAAAATACACAATAAAATATATTGTGTTCAAAGGGGAAAAGGGTTTTGTTTTTTTACCCAGGTACTTAAAAAGAATATATTTTAGAGCAGTAATCACAAAACCGTCATACCGTGAAACCGTGATATTTTTATCCAAGGTTATCATACTGTCAGAATCTTATACCGACCCATGCCTAGTTCATTGCATTTGTCTTCTGAGGCTCAAGTCATTTAATATATAAGAAAAAAGGCCCACAGTGGCTTCTCCTAAAGGCTGATTTTTACTTCTGCATCAAGTGCATGCCTGTGCTCAGGCGCAGCCTTTGCGTGGATGCATATCCCTCGCCGTGGCCGATGCTGACGCACACCTCACAAAAAATGTAACGCATTGCAACGACGCGTAGCGCAAGTATCGGTGACGAGTGTGGGCGAGGATGAGAGCCGCGCTAACTCGTTGGAGAGAGCGTTTACAAGTGTCAAGTCTCATGAAGGATTTCCAGATGGAAACTTTTTTTGTGTTTAATTTAATTTATGATTAAAGTTGTTGCACGTCCGCCGGTTCCCGCCTCAGAATGAGCAAGTTATAGCTACTTGTATATTAAGGTGGCGTAAAAAATAAAAATAAAAACACCAGCCAAGAAACTCGACAGAGGAACATAACCTACTGCTAGCTAGCGTTTCGGAAGTGTTACTGCAGAGCAACACAAACAGCGCATAGAAGAATGCACGGCTAAACGCAAGGCAGACGCCATGGGTCATGGCTAGGCCCACACGGAATCTGCGCGCGCAGAATTCCGCAGATTTTTAGCCCATCATTGATTCTGTTTATTTACTTCTGTTAATACACTTTATTTATATTTATTAGGTTTTTAAATTAATTTCAGTATAATTATTGACTTATGAAAATATTCATATAATTTATTTACAATACAGTTTGTAAAGTCGTATCTTCTGTCTTTTAGTAGATATATTATATAGAAGACTTGATTTGTTTACCAATCAAAGTGGATCTAATCGGATTTGCACTTTAAACATTAAATAAAAGTTAAAAAGGTATTTCTTTTTATTTCATATATTAAGGTTTTAGTTAAGATACTCCCAAAATCATTCCGCATAAATCTGCAGATTTTTAACAGAATTTTGCGCAGAAATAGCAAAAAATGTCCTCAGATTCCGTCTGGCCCTAGTCATGGTGATCGCTCAACGCAGACGTGAAAACCAGCCTTAACGCAGCAAATTCCCTTTTTCTTTGTGATATTTGTTGCCAATTTATCAAGAAATTACAATTTTGTTCTCCGTCACTCATTGGGTGGAAATGATGCTTTGTTTTGCAAATGTTTTACGCAATATTCCAGTTTTGTGTACAAATCTAATCAGCATCTTTGGATGGAAACATAGTTACTGCAGGGTGCTATGTGGCGATGGCCTCCATGATCTCATGGCACAGACATTGGCAGAAGCCGTAGAATATGCAGAGGACCAGAGTGGAGGGCACCAGGCTGACCAGGATCACTCCCATGGTGAGCTGTTGGATCATCAGCAAGTAGATCCCCAGTGGCAGTGAGCTGAAGTACACCAGGCAGAGGAAACCCATCAGGAAGCGAGGAACTGAACGGGACGTCCATGCCCTGCACTTCTGCACAGGTAGGTGGCAAGGTAAGGAGTCCAGGCTAGCCGGCCGGTACAAGCGCACCATATTCAGCATGCTCATCGAGTCTGAAGACTGCGACTCTCCGGGGACTTCCATGATTGTGATAACGAGGCAGTCGGAGGAGCTGTGAGCCTGTTCGCCTCCGCTCAGGCTGTTGGGTGTCAAGAGGACCTCACCGCTGGGTGTAGTGCCGCTCTTACGGGCTCGGTCCTGGTAGGTCAGAATAGCCAGAATGTTGCTGTCGTCTTGAAGCAGCCAGATCTCCTCGTCAGGGACGTGAGTCTCGTGGCGGCAGAAAGGACAGCTGATGATGCTTGGAGATGAGTCCAGCTCGACCATTTTCTTGAGACATTTGGCGCAGACGCGGTGCAGGCAGCTCAACACCTTTGGCTTTCTGGCTCGAGTGTCAAAGCGATTGTAACAGATCTTGCACTCCAGTTCCTCCACTGTGTAAATCACCGGCGCCTGGGAGCTCTCTGTCTCCGAGTCCGACTTCTGGCTCATTCTGAGAGATGTAGGATTGGAGGCAGAAAGCAGGTGCGAATGTTCAAATTAAGCAGATTTCAGCGGTAACACCTGAGCACCGTCCTCGTTTTAGGTTTTTTTTTTGGAGCTTTGCCTTTTGCTTTTCACCAGAAGCAGTTGTTTAAATGCATTTTTCAAAGAGCCTGCAGCCTGATTAGAGGTCCACAAAAGCAGAACTGAGATATGATAGAAAGCTTAACATAATACAAATGTCCCCAATGACATCCTGATATATATAAGACAATCAAATGATGCTGAAATAAAACAATACTGAAGTTTGCTGCATGCTAATTGGTTAGCGCAACTGGCTGTCCAACTCAGAAACGATTTACAACATTATTTGGAGACAAACCTGAAACGACAATAAAGAAACTGACACCAGAGAGGTCCAAAAATATCCCATAGCAAGGCTGTCAAGCATCTGCCAATTCCTGTGAAATCAGAGTCTCTTGAAAGAGCTTGTTTTTGCACTGTTATCCATAGTTGATGCTGAAATGAGGTTGAAGAACAGCAGATTCGGATAAGCTCAGCAGAACCATCCTGAATACCGTCAGATATTTTCTTTCCGTACTGGCTGCACTTGACTCTGACCTTCAACTATGAATGCTCGTATTGTCCTTGGAGTTCTTGGAGTTCATTCTGCAAAAGACAAGAAAGAAACGGATGTTATCGAGGTCGAGGCTAAGAAAGCAAATTTGATGTTAACACACTGCATTAGAGGAACTCAGGAGGGAATAGCTCAAGCTTATCTAGACTTACCTTTTGTACGCAAAATCCTTCTCATGTCATTCAGCTGGCAGCACTAAAAACCCTTTGCCTTTATCAAGCCCTTCCTATCAGGCATACAAAAGTGTCAACATAGGGGTGTGCGTGTGTGACAGAACGCATGCTCGCTGCCCTCCAAAACCAGTTTTAGTTGTCCCTCAATATTCATGGCTTCATTATTAGCTTCTTTAGCTTTAACCCCCCCTCCGTTGACATTGGAGAACTATGGGGAACAAGAGACACATCACGTACATATTTTGGCAGGGCTCAAAGATTGATGTTTTTTGGGAAAATGTATACTCCACTATCAACTATATTCTTGGTTTGAGGATTTTTAAATCCTTTGAATATTTATCTTGCAGGTATCCCTAATCAAATTGATAAAGAGGGTAGATATTTATTTATTATATAATAATTAATACTTGCTACAGGTAAAAAAGCTGTAACCTGGAAATGGTTTAAAGAAGAACAAAAGACAAAAGGTTAAAAAAATCTAAATATTAACAGATATATTAATGACAGATGCTGAAATTACAAAAACAAATCTTTGTCATATTTCTTATCGGCAGCCCCACACAAATCAGATCAACGTTGTATACGACTGAAGGGCTTTATTCTCTTGGTTGTATTTTATCTTGGCTATTACACAGCTACTTGCCACAAAACACAAAGATTAAACAGAATGCATTGTTCTGAGCTGTAATAGTTTGTTAATTCTTTAATAGACTGATTACATGCGGCCGCCATTTTAAACAGTGAAATCGAAGATTTGGTTGTGAGAAACCTGGAAGTATCACCTCAGTCACACAGGAATGTTGTGTACCTGGCTGTATATCTTATCAGCGAAGAGAAAGTGACACACATTTATACTTTCACCGCCTTCCGACTGACCTGAAGGTCCGTTCTGAATGAATAGTGAAAATAAAAAGGGATATCAGATCTCATTTTCAGCTAAGCTAAGGGAAATGGCACTAGTTAGCTAACGTTTTTTCTACCAAACACACGTTTTAGACGCCATTTATCAAACTCAAGTTAATGAACTGATTTTTTACTATATTAGACTCGTCACCATACAACATTTGGTACTGGAATGTAAAAAAACATCCATTTCCCATTAACATTTAAGGCACTGTTGATGGCGTTCTTAAACAGCACTGATTTGCCATTTGTGTTCACGTGCTCAACAGAAATGACTGATCTGGCAGATCTGGCCAGGATGCCGGGGTTAGATCCCTACTCTTTTTCAAAGAACATTCTGGGATTTTTAACGACCACAGAGAGTCGGGACCTCGGTTTAATGTCTCATCCGAAAGACGGCACTCACTGATCAGTATAGAGTCCCCTTCACTATACTGGGGTGTTAGGACCCACACAGACTGCAGATTGAGCGCCCCTTGTTTGCCTCACTAACACCACTTCCGGCAACAACCTAGCTTTCCCATGTGGTCTCCCATCCAGGATCTGACCAGGTGCAGCCCTGCTTAGCTTCAGCGGGCGACCATGTGAGAGTTGTAGATGCAAGTACAATAAAACCGAGTAGTATGTTCGAATTCATAGAATTCGAAAAAAGAGTATGTGAGATGTACCCAGATGACCTACTACTTCTGGTGAGATTCTGAAGTGCGCATTCGATGGACGCTACGCTATCCCATGATGTACCATGAGAGTATTCATGAATTGGAGTAAAGCGACGCAACTGATGTGGGTAGGTTATTTGAAGATTACAAAATTGCGGATGTCCGAGTTCCATTCATAGTACATTTAAATTAAAATATAGAGTACCTACTGAATTGTAGGCAGTTTCGAATGAAGTTATTGTTTTCCTATTTCAAATGGATCTGTTATTGTTGTTATTACATCACGTTCATACTATTGCGTAACAGACCTTTTTAAAACCCAATCTTGAGCGCCGCGACTCATGTTTTTAGGCCCCGTTTACACTAATGCGTTTAGTTCAGTTTTAGTGTTAAAACTGCGTTTTAGCATGAAAACGATCCGCGTCCACACTAGCGTTTCACCCAGCGTTTCTGAACATATCTCCGTCCACACTACTCCACCAAAAACGTATATCACGAGACCATTCGCACACTCTGGGCATGTGCGTTCAAGTATAAACAGGAAGTATGCGTCTCGCTCGGCATTCTAAATAGGGCTTACGCCGCTTGAAACGCGAGCGATTAGCGAGTGCTCAAACAATAGCTTGCCTCTTGCGAATATATGCAGCTGTTGTAGTAAAATAGGCAGTTTAACTGCACAATGGCGCCTAAAACGGACAATAGTGCAAACAATGCTCCCATTTCTGTCCATGTTGTTTACAGTGAAGGCTGGTCTTCTGGTGGCGTTATAGTCATGTGATAGGGGCTTGACGAATAAGGGAAGGTTACGCAATGACCCAACAGCCACAATCAAGTAGCAAATCTCAGCAGCCACGCCTCCGTTTTCAGAAGTCTCCGCTTCCCCCATCCACACTGAGACGGAGCAGCAGCGTTTTAGAATGAAAACGGCCTCTCTAGCGTTTCAAAACGCTTGGTTTTTGGGGCTCGAAAACTCTGGCGTAGTGGGGACGGATGGCGTAACCGTAGCAAAACTTATGCGTTTTAAAACGAAAATGCATTAGTGTAAACGGGGCCTAAGAAGCAAAGATGTATTCACTGTGAATGAGCCCTTATTCAGTGGTTGTTATCTAGGAATAACATACGTTGGAATATAGCAACTGACCAATCCGAAGTATTCCAGACAGCCTTGTAATTGTTTTCGATAGAGTTGCTTTTTATTATAGCTAAATTAGCATTTTTTTTGCTAAATTTAGTTTTAACCTTTAATTCTTTTTACAAAAAAATCTATTAAAATGAAGTTAAGATCCCCTTTATAAAACCTATAAAAATAAAGAGAGCCTCATATGCACCAGCCGTAAGCATGGGGAACTATTCAAGCATGTAAAAGTTGAGGATATATGTAATTAGCTCCTACATCTCCTGATTCCCTGCAGACATGACTCACTCCAATCTGACACTGCGAGGCAAACAAGTGATGCAAGTGGATGTTAACATAACAAGAGCACAGCAAACATGCAAATTTAATTTCCCACGACGTAACGTTTCTTTGTTTTTTCCTCATCTCTCTTTCCATGTCTCAAAGCGCAGGTTGTTCGAATTTGAAGCCGGTCTATAAATAGAATGTGTGCAGCGCTAGAGGATACAGCGTCCCCCCCGCCTCCCAGCCCCAACCTTGATGACTATGATAAGGACTGTCACACACACACACACACACGTCCAACATTCGAGGACGCAGAGATGCACTGAAATTATGACTTTGACATTGTATGGCAGCATGTCTCTGAGGGTTCTTCAGCTAGGTCACACAAATAGCAGCAGACAGTCTGAATAGAAAAGCCAATGGGTCAAACATAACATCCAAGATGAAGCCAGAAGAGCAAAGGTTAAAATAACGCTACCGTCATACAGAATTTATTCGCATTAAAATGGCAGAGAGTCAATACATGCTAAGGGCACATCTACATTTAGCTGAGTAATCGATGACTTTGCAGTGGAATACAGTATGTTAACTGCGTTATACTTAGGGCATGGCTGCAGATTTAAGTCAGTCCTTTATTCAGATTCTGCTATTTTTAAACCAGTTTGTGTGATGCTAACTTCGAGCAGCTAAATCTGAATTTATCATCATGTTGGATTTAAAAAAACATTGGCAAGGAAAGCTAGTGTGTGCAGCCCAGAATGGCAAGCATCTGCTTGAATTAGTTAATGCTTCTATTTAAGGCTCACACTTTTATTTACTAAATACCTGCTGCAAATATTTCAGAGTGGTATTTTGATATAAACTAAACAGAAACAGGTTTAAAAATTGTACACTCAGTGACAAAAGTCTTGTCGTCAGTCTATCCCAGTTGTAAAACCAACAAATATTAACTTGACTTCTAGTTGATTGTTTGGAAAATTGGCAGAAGGTCGATTTTTCTGATGAATCATCTGTTGAACTGCATGCCAATCATCACCAATGCTGCAGAAGACCTACTGGAACCCGCATGGACCCAAGATTCTCACAGAAATCAGTCAAGCTTGCTAAAGAAAAAGTTATGGCCAGCCCAGTCACCAGACATGAACATTATTGAGCATGTCTGGAGTAAGTTGGAGGAGACATTGAATCTTGATGAACTCTAGGAGTCCTGCAAGAACGCTTTCTTTGCCATACCAGAAGGCTTTAATAAAAAGCGACGTATGGATGCAGTCCTCCTCCAAGCTCATGGGAGTTATGCACAATATTCATTCTGTTTCCACTGCAGCATGACTTTATATTCTATACTGGACATTATTTCTGTTCAGTGACAAGACTTTTGTCTATGCAAAGTCAGACCTTCCTAACCTAATTAAATAATTAGAAATCAAGACCTGATCATATTTTATTTAGGTAAAATAAGCTTAATCTAGAGGCCTTTGCGTTTCATATAAGCCACTTCTGATACTGAATGATCAACTAGTCAAGTTATTATTTGTTGTTCCTAAAATTTAAATAAGTGACAAGACTTGTCAGGTACTGTAGGACATTTTAGGACTTCAGTTTTCAGAATATTAAAAAAATTCTAAAATCTTGGAATATTTTTTAAAATTAATAATACTTTCTTTATTGTATTTTTAAATATCCAAACACAACAAATTACACATTTGGTCCAGCAAACATTGAACCAACAATTGAAAATAAAACATACATTATATAAACATTACATATAAGAAGTAAAATAATAAAAAATAAACACAATAATAATGGAAAATATAAAAAGAAAAAAACTACAAATAATAATAAAATAAATACAAAAAAAGAATAAATAAAAATAACAAAATACTGACCTTCAGTTTGAATCTAAATTAGTCTATTCCTCTTCAATTTAACTATTTCCTGCAGAATTGGTCTTTAATTTGTCTTCTTTTTAAGAGAGGATCTGATTTTTTCCAGTTCCAAATGTTTCATAACATCCCTCATTAGATGATGTCTGTGTAGGAGCAGCGTTCGGTTTCCAGTTTAACAATATTAACCTTCATGCTAGTAGACTGACAAATTGAACTTCATTTTGTACTGTACTGTTTTTAGCTATCTCGAATATCTGGAAATCAGTAATACCTAGAACTGCAATAAGGGGATCTGGATCTATCGGCTTTTGACATATTCTTGAGAATGATGTTCATTTTGGGCAGCTACAAATCATATGAGCAAGTGATGCCGGTTCTAGCCCACACCGATCACACGCAGTGTCCAAATCTGGAAATATCTTACTAAGTTTTTGTTTGGGCCAATGTAAATGATGTATTACTTTAAGTTGTATGAGGCCTTGCACATACTATACCGATGACCTGTGGTTCTGTTCAAGGGTTATCTCTCATTGCTCATCACAAGCAATTTCAACACCTAAATCTTCCTCTTTAAGGTATATTTTAGGTATTTTAGTTTTAGGTTTAGGATTTTAGGTATATTCTGAACTTGCCGTGTTTGTCAATCTGGAATATTATTTATAATAGAATTTTTATAATAATATTTATTATGATTTTTTTGTATCAAGTAGTATTATTATATTTTTTGTGTGTCAGATTCAATCACAAACGTTAAGTCTGTTATGTAAAATGAATATCTATTTTAGGGTGGACCCAAAAATCATTCTTTACTCTTCCTTTACTTCTTCTGTTAAACAAAAAGGAAGATACTCTGAAGAATGTTGGAAAAAACATGCTTTTTTTGTCCTATAAATGTCAATGGCTGCTTTTCCCTCAACGTTCTTCAACATATCTTGATTTTTGTTCAACAGAAGAAATACAAGTTTAGAACCACTTAAGTGTGAGTAAATAATGGAAATTATTATTATTATTTTTAAATCATTGGCTGTCCAGGATCTCTGAAATGTTTTGTTAGTACATTGATCGGGTTTGAATGGTGGAAATGAAAAGGATTTTCAGTTGGTGTTTGTCATCTTGCTTTGGTGACCTGTAGTGCCAGTACCCGCAGGAGACGATTGCGTCTGTGTGTAGGATCTGTGTTTGTGTGAGAAGCGGAAATAAAGATGCAAGGGGCGTTCACAGGAAAACACCATCTGTGTCCTGGTGCTGTGGGTTACATAAATAATAGCAGCTCACCTGCCCGCTCCAATGTTTACGTCAGCCTTTTGAGGAGCACGCAGATCTTAGTTTGAACATACGAAACGTTATTTTCAGTTGATTTACAAACAAAGCAAATTAAAAGATTATTTCTTGTTTTGAAAAGAAATAATTATGGAATTAGAGCCTAGACGCATGTTAAAATGCCCCTATTGTGCAATTTAAAGATTAGTTCTTGTTTTGAAGAGAATGAATTATTGAATTAGAGCTTAGGCACATGGGAAAGTGCCCCAATTGTACTATTTTACAGATTATTTCTTGTTTAAAAAGAAATAATAAATAAAAATTGAAATTAGAGCCTAGTTGCGTGTTGAAGTACGTCTATTGTGCTATTTTAAAGATAACTAGTTTCATTTGGAGGACTTTTAGTTCAGGTTTACAGGCATCTGAAGTCAATAACATGTTCATTTTCTCATAATGCACATTTCATATCACCTTATTTCTCAAAGAATCTGATTTTAGGTTTATTTTGAGCTTATAAACGCGGTTGTCATTCAGAAATCCTGCTCTTACACGCATCCAGAAATCCTGCTCTTACACTGCAAAAAAAAAAGCCCATTTTTGTCCCAATTCTAGTCCAAATATCTAAAATTTTGTAAATCCAGAAGCATTTTCTAGACAAGAAAAAATATTGTCTAGTTTTCTGAAATGATACGCCAAAATTAAGTGAGGTTTTCCTTAAAGGGGTGGTTGAACCAGCGACCTTCTTGCTGTGAGGCGACTGTGCTACTCACTACGCCACCGTGGCGCCCTTGTTGTTCCTTTCAATCTTCAAAACTTTTAATTTTACATTAATTTTATGTTTACAAACGGCTACATGGGGCATCAAGGTGGCGCAGTGAGTAACACGATCGCCTCACAGCAAGAAGGTCGCTGGTTCGAGCCTCGGCTGGGTCAGTTGGCATTTCTGCATAGAGTTTGCATGTTCTCCCCATGTTGGCGTGGGTTTCCTCCGGGTGTTCCGGTTTCCCCAACAAGTCCAAACACATTTGGTATAGGTGAATTGAGTAAGCTACTGTAAATTGTCACTAGTGTATAAGTGTGTATGGATGTTTCCCAGTGATGGGTTGCAGCTGAAAGGTCATCCGCTTCGTAAAATGTGCTGGATAAGTTGCTGGTTCATTCCGTTGTGGCGACCCCAGATTAATAAAGGGACTAAGCCAAAAAGAAAACGAATGAAGGATTTGGCTATACAGTATTACATGCAACATAAGTTAATACTTATTGGGTCACTTTAGGGAACGCTAGGTCAAAATGATGAGGAGATTTGGTGATAAAGATTGTTTTGAAAACAAGTAAAGGTCAGATCTATTTCATAAACATCCTATCAGATTCATTAAGATTTAAGCCGAACAAGTCATGAATCTTTAACTAACTTTGAAGTGCAATGACCAGATAACTGACCCATGCCTGCTAAAGTTTTTCTAGGACATTCATATGCACAGGCTATTGTGTGTGTTTTTTTCCTATTCAAGTGGTTTTGCTCTACATAAAATGGATGTGTCTTCATGTTTCTCTTTCTCTTTTTCAGTTCCTGACCACATAGGAAGCATTAGACGTGTAACTGATGCTGGAGAATTATAGGATGGGTAACACGGCTGAAACTAAATTCTTCAGGAAGGTAAGGATCTCTGGATGAAGGACTGATATATACAGTTCCTAAGATTTTATTTTATTTATTTTTTTAAATATTTCACAAATGATGTTTAACAGAGTAAGGAATTTTTCACAGTGTTTCCTATAATATTTTTTTCTTCTGGAGAAAGTCTGATATGTTTTATTTAGACTAGAATAAAAGCAGTAAAAAAATAGTAATAAAAAAAACATTTTAAGGTCAATATTATTAGCCCCCTTAAGCAATATTTGTTTTGATAGTCTACAGAACAAACCATCATTATACAATGATTTGCATAATTACCCCAACTTGCTTAGTTAACCTAATTGACCGAGTTAAGCCTTTAAATGTCGCTTTAAGCTGAATACTAGTATCTTGAAAAATATCTAGTCAAATATTATGTACTTTTATCATGGCGAAGATAAAATCACTTATTAGCAATGAGTTATTAACACTTTTTTGATTAGAAATGTGTTCAGAAATCTTCTCTCTGTTAAACAGAAACTGGAGAAAAAATAAACAGAAAAATATACAGACAGAAATAAAAAAAATTTTGCAGTGTAACAGCACACTTCAATGTCAAAACGACAGGGATCAAATTAAAGGTGGGGTTTATGGTTCACAGAAGCAGAGTGTGAATCCCAGCAAGATATACATGATTGAGAGCAGAATAGACAGTAGCAAAACATTTAATATACTGCGAATGTTTTATTAGGTGACATGGTGACTCAGTGGTTAGCTTTGTCACCTCACAGCAAGAAGGCCGCTGGTTCGAGTGCCAGTTGGGTCAGTTGGCATTTCTGTGTGGAGTTTGCATGTTCTCCCCTTGTTGGCGTGGGTTTCCTCTGGTTCTAATAACTAATTTATTTTATATTTTACTAGTTATTTTGCAAGATACTAGTATTAGCTTAATTCAGGGGTCTTAAACTCAATTTACCTGGGGGCCGCTCAAGGCAGAGTCTGGGTGAGGCAGGCCCGCATCAGGTTTTCCACAAGAAATTTATTATATTATTAGTTATTTATTTGTTTGTCTTGTTTTGTGTAAAAAAATACAAATAGATTTGTGAAGATTGGAAATTTTGAACACAAAATAAGATGGAAAAAAAATCAAGTGAATGCTGAATCAATTAAAATAAATACCAGAAAGCAAAACACAAATTTTTACCGAAACAGGATCCGGCAAGACCCGGCTCAATTTAGCAATGATTTATATACATTTATCTGCGTATAATGTCCCACTGGACAGCAACTTAAAAAACCTTTTTGAAGTGTTGTGAATGAAATGCGCTGGGACGAATGTCAAGGCAGCCATGAGGCATGGAAGTAAACACTCGCTGCTGTAACTTTCACTCATTGAGAAATGTTTCTCTGCCTGTGAGAGCCATATACTCCACCGTGATTGGCAGGTTTATTCAGCTTCACACACAACACTGTAAAGTGCCATATCAAACTCGCAGGCCATTAAACATTAAACTTTCAAATTAAGGCGGGGGCCACAAACCATCGTCCTGTGGGCCGCATTTGGCCCCTGGGCCTTGAGTTTTAGACCCCTGGCTTAAAGTGTAATTCAAAGGAACTTTACCAGGTTAATTAGGTTATCCAAGTTACAACAATTTGGCAAGTCATTTGGACAGCCATGGTTTTGAAAAAAAAAATTAGGGAGCTAATATCATTGACCAGAATATTAATCAGAATGTGATGAAGCAAGAAATGTTACAATCTCAACATACTATATGCGGCCACTTTATTAGGTACACCTTACTAGAACCAGGTTGGACTCCCTTTTGCCTTCAAGATACTGGAAATATTCCTCAGGGATTTTGATCCATATTGACATGATAGCATCACGCAGTTGCTGCATTTGTCGGCTGCACATCCATGATGTGAATCTCCCGTTCCACCACATCCCAAAGGTGCTCTATTGGATTGAGCTCTAGTGACTGTGGAGGCCATTTGAGTACAGTGAACTCATTATCATGTTCGAGAAACCAGTCTGAGATGATTCGCGCTTTATGACATGGCGCAGTATCCTGCTGGAAATAGCCATCAGAAGATGAGTACACTGTGGTCATGAAGGGATGGACATGCTGTGGTGTTGACGCAATGCTCAATTGATACTAATGGACCCAAAGTGTGCCAAGAAAATATCCCCCACACCATTATACCACCACCACCAGCCTGAACTGTTGATACAAGGCAGGATGGATCCATGCTTTCATGTTGTTAATGTCAAATTCTGACCCGACCATCCAAATGTGGCAGCAGAAATGGAGACTCATCAGACCAGGCAACGTTTCTCCAATCTCCTATTGTCCAATTTTGGTGAAATTCGTGAATTGTAGCCTCAGTTTCCTGTTCTTAGCTGACAGGAGCGGCACACGGTGTGGTCTTCTGCTGCTGGAGCCCATCTGCCTCAAGGTTTGACGTGTTGTGCGTTCAGAAATGCTCTTCTGCAGACCTCGGTTGTATTGAGTGGTTATTTGAGTTACTGTTGCCTTTCTATCAGCTGGAACCAGTCTGGCCATTCTCCTCTGACCTCTGGCATCAACAAAGCATTTGCACCCACAGAACTGCTGCTGCCACATAAATTTTTTTTTTTCCGGACCATTCTATGTAAACCCTAGAGATGGTTGTTTCTGAGATACTCAGAGCAGCCCGTCTGGCACAAACAACCATGCCACATTCAAAGTCACTTAAATCGCTTTCCTCCCCATTTCAATGCTCGGTTTGAACTGCAGCAGATCATCTTGACCATGTCTAAATGCATTGAGTTGCTGCCATGCTGCTAGTTGGACCAGGTGTACCTAATAAAGTGGCCGGTGAGTGTAGTTCTAAATGATTCATTTCCAACCACAATGAATATACCTCATGAAACAAATTGTCCTCCAAAATGCACGATATGGTTACTGCTTTACATGGTTTCGTAAACAACATCTACATCCTATAGCATTTCTGTGATTTATTGTAAGTATGACAAGATATTTAATCAGTAAAACATGCAGGATTTGACCTGGACTGATCAGAAAACCTCCTGAATCCCCACCATACACATTTGAAGAGGGTTTTTGACTGGGAAATGATAGCTAAAGGTCAAGTTAGTTTTCATTATTTTTTATACTTGTGTTGCTTTCTATCATTTCCATATTTAGCAATTAAAAAAAAACTGTTTTTCCTATTGACTACTGTTTTTATTGGCTGCTTCTAGTACTAAAGCACTGTGCTGGTTATGTTAGCCAGTCATTATCATAATCTAAATCTAATCTTTATTTTGGAACTGAGATCAAAGTCTTGACAGCAGCGAGGCATAGAAATGCACCAACAATTGATTTCTGTGCAAAGCTGAAGTGATTGAACGTCCGATACAGGTAAATAAATCTCCTATTAATTCATTTTGCCCAGTAATTTAATTTCTGCAAAGACTGACAGGAACTCGTCGCACACCGAGCAGCACTAAATGTCTTTGTCTTGACATCTGAACAGAAGGATATCAGATTGTCCAGCAAATATCAGCTGATTGATAGAGATAAACTGTTATTGAAGCATTAAAGATACATCTTCAGATTTGATTAGCATGTCAGAAGAGAAACCAATAACAAATGTAGCTGTAAAATAATTTGTAGATCCACAGGCAAATTTTGAGTATTTTCATTTGGGTTTTCCTTCAAAACAAGTGGATTTTTTTTTGCCAAAAAGGAGACTTGTTGGTTCAAAATGCTCTTTCAATGAAGCTTCAAAGGGCTTTAAAAGATCCCAGATGATGAATAAGGCTCTTACATAGTAAAACATTGTCATTTTCATTCATTCGTTCATCTTCCTTCAGCTCAGTCCCTTTATTCATCAGGGGTCGCCACAGTGGAATGAACCGCCAACTTATCCAGCATTTGTTTTAAGCAGCGGATGCCCTTCCAGCTGCAATCCAGTATTGGGAAACATTCATACACTACGGCCGTTTTAGTTTATTCAATTCACCTATAGTGCATGGGTTTGGACTGTGGAGGAAACCCACGCCAACATGGTGAGAACAAGCAAACTCTATACAGAAATGCCAACTGACCCAGTCGGGATGTGAACCAGCGACCTTCTTGCTCTGAGGTGACACTGAGCCAACGCGTCTCCCATTGTCATTTTCTTTAAAATATAAAAAAATGGTACTTTTTAACAAAGTTTGTCTAGCATTAATTCTGCCATACAAGTTTTTGTGGTTAAAAAGTGCATACATTTGAATTCTTATTAAGAAAATGATTGATCGTTTTGTCAGGTAAGACACTTCTACTTCGTCCAGGATCATTTAAGGCCCTTTTAAGCTGCACTGAAACTAGTTTGGAAGTTACAACCACTGAGCATGACAGAAGTCCACTAGATAAAGAAAAATCCTGCATGTATTCCTGAGACAACTAATTATTTAAAGTAAATTATCAGGAAATTTTCATGCTTGAAGTTAGGGCAAAATTGGAAAAATCTAACATTGCTGGTTTTTTTTTCCTGTAATATATATTGCTATTTGGAAAGAATTGATCATTTTAGATGGATTAGGATGATTCTGTAGGCGAGTGCGTATGCCTAAAATTTAAGAAACAATGTACTAGCACAGATAAATTCAATAAAGAAAAAGATAGAAATTAAATAAACAGATTGTTGAACTGGGCGGCACAGTGGGTAGCACAATTGCCCTTCTGTGTGGAGTTTGCATGTTCTCCCTGTGTTAGCATGGGTTTCCTCTGGGTGTTCCAGTTTCCCCCACAAGTCCAAAAACATATTTCGGTAAGCTAAACTGGCCGTAGTGTATGGTGTTTCCCAGTGTTGGGTTGCAGCTGGAAGGGCATCCGCTACGTGGAACATATGCTGGATAAGTTGGCGGTTCATTCTGCTGTGGTGACCCCTGATTAATAAAGGGACTAAGCTGAAAAGAGTATGAATGATTGCTGAACTGTATTCAGGTGTACAATAATTGAATAATCAAACGTAAAATAATACTGCATAGTCTTTGTTTTATAAAGAATTAAATAGTTATTTATTTGTCAAAGTTACAAACGACATAATTTCTTAGGCCTGAATACTTTTAAAATCCTCACACAGTCACAGGCCACAAAAACACTTGTGAAATGATCAATTATAATCCAGACTCGTCAATGCGTATACTCGCAATGTGACTACTGTGAATGAACACATAGCGATATCGATGCTGAAACGATATATTGTGCAGCCTAACTCAAAGTTAACTTATACTTTAAAGGCATAGTTTGCCCTAAAATTAACATTTTGTATGATTTATTCATTCTCCAAATATCTTTGAGTGTGTTTCTTTCATTGAACGCAAAGGAAGGTACTTTGAAGAATGTTGGGGGGAAAAAATGCATTTTTGTTCCTATGGATGTCAATAGTTGCTTTTTTCCCAATATCCTTCGGAATATCTTATTTTGTGCTCAACAGAATGAAATGCATAAACATTTAGACAGCAAAAATACTTTATTACTTAGAGTTGTGTCTTGTTCTAGTTCAAATATCCCAAAAAAATCTTAAATTAAGAAGTGTTTTCTTGAAAAGCATAGCATGTTGTCTTGTATTAAGAAATAATATTCCAAAATCAAGCAAGTTTATCAATGAAACAAACAAAATAATCTTATATTAAAAGAAAAAAAACAATATATATTACCCATTTACAGATTATTTTGCTTGTTTTGAGGAAAAACCTGCTTAATTTTGGCATAATATTCCTTAAAATAAATCAATATGTTTTGCTTGTCAAAAATGCTTCTTGATTTAAATATTTTTAGATATTTGGACTAAGAAAAAGACAAAAAAATCTAAATAAAAGCATTTTTGCAGTGTATAACCACTTGAGTGTAAGTAAATGATGAAGAAATGTACATTTTTGGGTGAACTATCCCCATTTTTGGTTATAAAGCTCACTATATTTTGGAGCAGGGACTTATTTTGTGTCACTTCTGTGCATGGAGTTTTTTAAAAAAGCTAAAAAAAATTTTAGTGTAGTTGTTCCTGTGACAGCTCAGTGGTGACTTCACATGGGAGTTAGCCATCCTATTCACTCAAGCGCAGGTTTAAAAGAGTCCAACCCACACAGGTACAACCAGACGTGGCCTAGTTTAGCCTGACCCTACAGGAAGGGGCGCATCCACATTTTAAAGAGAGATATATTATAACGTCAGCCACTGAAAAACTTCAACTAAATGTCCTAAATGACCAGCTCGTCCTCAAGTGACTTGAGTTTTGCCAAGACATGCCTTTTTGCAATTGGGAACACTGCCAGGACTATACACTGTCGCCATAAATAAATAAGTGTAATCAGTGTTGAAGCACAAAGAACCTAATCTTTTTTTCCTTCGCAAACTCTCACATGTTTTCTCTAAAAGATTTTGATCATTTCAGACAATTCTGTTGCTCTCAAGCATATATTATGGCTTTTAATAATATGTGGTTTGTGTCTTGCAGCACAGACTCCAGAATGGCAGACTGTATTAATGACGGCGTTCGAGAGGCTTTTTCAGTGAGGTAATTACAATTCATCCTCCACACAAGACATTATATAACATGCTAAGACTCCCTCTCTCTCTCTAGTTGCCTCAATGACTGTATTCAGAGTCCATTACTGAGGAGTCTGATACAAGATATCATGTGCACATAAATAACTCTATAATCTACTTATTTGTGCGTATATGTCAGTTAAAGATAATTAAAATTGCTAATAAGATTAATTTTACACATCTTTGGGAAACAATTGCAAATGTTAGTGTCTGTAAGTTAATATATCAAGCTTAATTGTGCAATTCATTTTGCATATTCATAGCCAATGGTTTAACGAAATAAATCATCTTTAATTAGCATATACGACTAAAAATACAAACGATGTTTCATTATATCATAATAGAATTAATTAATTGGCTATTTTAGGAGCATTTTTAATGTTCATTGCTGGTCCAACAGGTATTAACAAATGTATCAGGTGAATTTTATAGCAGCAATATCAGAATAAATACAAATACAGCCTGTTAACACTACAAAACACAAGTAGACATACACATTATAGACTGCCAATCTGTCGCTGAACCTTCTATGTTGTTTTGTCATTGAAGATTTTACATCGACCTGTCGCTTTTCCAACTCATACGTCGTTTTAATGTTTAAATGACGGCTCGGATAAATGTAATTAATTATTAAAACTAATCTGACACACATATATTCGCCCTTGGAAGAAGGAAAAAAAGTCGCGTTGTCGTAGACGTTCATCAGATGTGATACAACGTTAAAAACACACATCAACATTTGATGCAAATGAATAATTGAACGAGCAAACTCTCGTTATACATCATGCTAATCCGCAGTTTTCGCCAGTGATACTCACCCTCGGGTCTTGAATGCGGCTCGAAAACCGTCGCGTCCAGCTTCGACCCTCCAGTCCAAGGAAACAATCGTCTATTACGGACACATTTTGCTTTTCTCGTCGCTTTGTGGTGAGTCACAGTCAATCTTGAGGTCCCATCTGTCCGACCACAACTGCTACATCCCCCTCATTGCGGTAATGCTAGAGCATCAGAAGCTGCACGGATTTCTCCTCAGTGGTTGCTGTGGCAACAGGAGCCAGCGCGAGCTCCGACCGGTGTCCACTCTAACTAGCTAGCTAACTAATTAACTAGCTAGCTAACTAGTGAACTCTACGTCGGACGCACGTGAGCAACTTAACTGTGAGCGACAGGAAATTTAACGACCCTCTTATGAAAAGGAACCATGGTTTTTGTTTGTAAAATTGCATGGTTTATGACATAGTGGCTTAGCACTGTCGCCTCAGAGCAAGAAGGTCGCTGGTTCGAGCCTCGGCTGAACCAGTTGGCGTTTCTGTGTGGAGTTTGCATGTTCTCCCCGTGTTGGCGTGGGTTTCCTCCGGGTGCTCCGGTTTTGGCCGTAGTTGAATAAACTAAATTGTCCGTAGTGTATGTGTGTGAATGAGAGTGTATGGGTGTTTCCCAGTACTGGGTTGTAGCTGAAAGTGCATCCGCTGTGTAAAACATATGCTGGATAAGTTGGCGGTTCATTCTGCCGTGGCGACTGCTGATGAAAAAAGAGACAAAGCTGAAGAAAAATGAATGAATTGGTGCGTCAACTTTTCATTTTGTATAACCATATTTTTACAGCAATTACCATGGTAAAACTATGGTTGGTGTCGCAAAACCATGGTTAACTTGTGGTTAGCGTGGTAGACTTCAAATTTACCATGATTTGCTACCATAGTTTTATTATGGTATTTGTAGAAAAACTGTGGTAAAACAAGTGGTTTTCAGTGCACTATAAAACATATTTACTACAATTTTACTATCCAAAAAACATGGTTATTTTTTTTGTTAGGGGGGGTTCAATTGCTTTTCAGATGCGTATGCAATATTGTGAAATTAAACTTTATCATTATACACTGAGTAAAAAATATACTCATCAACTTTTAAAAAAAAAATACCATTCTATACTTTTTTATTCTTTATTTATTGAACATTTTAGATTTCGAACTATTTAAAACAAAGTATAAGATTCGTCCATATAGCCTACATGAGAGAGAGAACAATATATTGAATCGTAATATATTGAATAATAATATGATATACTGAATAATAATATACTGAATAATAATATGATATACTGAATAATAATATATTGAATAATAATATGATATATTGAATAATAATATATTGAATAATAATATGATATATTGACTAGTAATATATTGAATAATAATATATTGAATAATAATATGATATATTGGATAATAATATATTGAA
>CAIGQQ010031496.1:3104074-3121935 GCA_903798035.1 Danio albolineatus
ATATAAAAGAAGAAAATTCTGTTCATCAAGGCGGCATTTATTAAATGTGAAAAAATGGTTAAATTGTTAAATATTTATTACGATCAAATGAAATTATTACTCCAGTCATTATTGCTGTTATTACTATTAGCATTAATATTAATAATAATAAAAATAATTAACATTAGAGTGGCACAGTAGGTAGTGCTGTCGCCTCACAGCAAGAGGGTTGCTGGTTCAAGCCTCGGCTGGGTCATTTGGCATTTCTGTGTGGAGTTTGCATGTTCTGGCATGGCTTTCCTCTGGGTGTCCCACAGTCCAAAGACATGTGGTATAGGTGAATTGGGTAAGCTAAATTGTCCGTAGTTTATGTGTGTGAATGAGTGTGTCTGGATGTTTCCCAGTGATGGGTTGCAGCTGGAAGGAAATAAACTATTAAATTAAATTATAAACTACTTTTGAACAGTTATTTTGTAGTGCAATAACATTTCACAATTTTACAAGTTTGGACTGTGTTATTGATGAAATAAATGCAGCCTTGGTGAGCAGGAGAAGCTTATTTTAAAACATTTAACAATCCTACTGACCCCAAATTTTGACCAATAGTGTATATAAATGTATTTTGTTTACATTTAATACTTACTTACTGTAAAAATACTATTAAATATAAATAAAAAAAATTCCTAATAAATAAATGTCTTGGGTGGTCTTCCAGCTCAAAGGTCCGGCCATGAGCATCCAGCAGTGGAGCATCAGGACACAGATCACTCTTCAGTTCTGGGTGGAGCACAGATGATCCTCAGAGGCCAGAACTTCACTTCAGAGTCCAAAGTCATCTTCTTTGAGAAAACACATGGTGAGTCAAACTCCTCTGTTGATTATTAGTGCAAACCAGTGGCTATTTAACTGGATGTCTTCACAGTAGCTCTCTGAAATATGAAATTCTCAGATGCACAGTCTTCAGTAGGGATTGGTCGAAAGATGATGCCTTTTTTACTGTCGTAAAAGCAGACGTAGCTTCTCTGAGCTTCCCTGTTCGATGATTGGCTCCTGTACTAGTAGGCGGGGCTTCATTCCCCATATTGACCGCTACACTTTTCCCCATTAAAAACTATGTGGGTGACATGTCTTGTGTATTCTATAGTCTTTGCTATAAATGAGTGAAAACCTCAGCAGATATTCTCACTCTGGGGTGTGTTTATGAAAACCATCGTTAGACAACTAAGGTCGCAAGTTCCATCATTACAAACATGGTTCATTGATTTGACGCTTCCCAAATCCGCCGTTTCAACGAACATTCGCAAACTGCGTCGCAAACTTGGGCACTTGCAACTACACCTCTGGAGCTGTAGTTAGAAACAGTTCCTGGCTGTGTTCCATTCCCCATAATCCCCCCTACGCTCTATTAATTTAGAACATTCTAACATATATAATTGGAATTATTATTTTAAAAAGCTTTAAGGTCATCGCTCTTAGGTGTAATTTGCATTCTTCATGTTTACAATTGCGTTCACTTCGCAGTGCACTTTGAAAAATAGATGTCATTTTGAACACAGCCGAGCGGAATTTATGTTACGTCTCTAAAGCTAGTATATTTTTTACAGCCATTGCTCCAAAAATTGAAAAAAACACAGCATATGTTAATGCTTTTATTTTATAGTTGGTTATTTATTAAGAAATGTAGCCTACTGTATATGACATGGGCCTGTTGATTTGAACATTTCTGCAGTGGTTTGCATGTGTCAAATTGTAAAAGTAGACTTTTCAAAAAATAAAAAGTAAATAAACGACATCCTACTTATTATTATTATTATTATTATTATTATTATTATTATTATTATTATTGAATAATAATAATAATAATAATCATCATTATTGTTATTATTAAAGTATGATTTTTTTTTCATTTCCTAATAAATAATATATATTACATTTCATTTCTTATTAAATAGCCTCATTATTTATTTACTTATGTATATGATTTATATATGATATTACAATATGTGTTCGCTTTTGTAAGTGATTATATGTTTTAAAATAGAATCTGTAATGTTCTCAGTAATATTTGTAAAGGAAACACACGCACTGTATGTGCCGTTGACATATATTTCAATGAATATAGAAAGCGAGTGCATGTTTTTACCAAAACTAATATTGGATATTTTTTTAAATGCGTGTGCTAGTAAAACAATATAATTTGCACAAAGAAATTACAGGGTTCTTCTCTAAAGAGCTAGTTAGCCTACTCTGCCGCGCTTAGAGCATCAGTGTGGACATTTTACGTTAAAACTAACGTGGTTCAAATGATAGATCTGCGACAGAGAAACGACAATTTTTGGAAACACTCGTCACTACATCGTTCTTTTCCCAAATGATGCATCGTATTATAACAGTTCAGCCATGAGTTACGTCGTTGTTTGGGAAACGCACCCCTGATTGGCTCTTGTTGTTTTCGTCTCTCATTTCCATAGATATTTACATTAGATGTCGCCTACACTGTTGTTGTCTATTGGAAGGAATGCGTAAATAGAGCCTCCGTTTTAGTACTCCTTTGAAATGAATGTGGGAGCAAGGCGCAGTGGAGGACTGTAGCCATCCAGAGCCAGAGATATACACATATATGCATATATCTATAATCGGAAGTTTTCCCGATGGTCAGTATGCAAATATTTGTTTAAATGACGAAAATTATAATTTTGCATCACTTTTCTACATCGATGGATCAGTGACCGCAAGGGCATTGCTGACAAAGAGCATGTGTTTGCGTGCATGGCAATGTATTATCCTCCCAACCTGTTAGATTTGATCTCATCCATGTTCAGAAACACACCCCCTCTCCTCCTTCACTTCTCATTCTAACGGAGGGAGCGATTCGATTGTAATGAATCCCGTTATGAACGGCTCGTTCACTTAGCTGACAATAATACAAGTTTCTGGCTATTTACATCGTTTGCTTATTTTAATTTAGTCAACAAAACTAGTATAAGTCTAGAATTTACTGCAGGTTGGTGCTACTTTGCCCTGTGGTCAGTGCAGTAAGAGACTGTATTATCATTTATAACGTTACTTGTTTATCACAAAAGTTCGTAACATACAAAAACGTAAAAAACGAAATCTTCCCTATAAAAAGTTCTTCCCTTTGTTTTCTTTATTTGCTCATTACTACACCCGTACGCATCGCTAAAGTCCAGCATCTTCACATTGCGTTAGTCTTAACTAGTGCGGTTGAATGACATTTGTCCTGGGAGCACTGTACCAATGTGGCGGCGCTATTGACGCGCACTCAGAGTCCGCATGCGATATCTAGTGTATATATCTATGTCTCATTTCATCTCCGCCTATTTGTGTTTATTTTCAATTCACTTTTTGGCCGCTCCAGCCAATAGCAGAACAGCAACTACTGTGGAGGCGGGGCCAAAGATAGTAAGGCCACATCTGATTGGTCAAATTTAGATAAACAACCAATGCATAAAATAGATGTAGCTTATCACACACTACTGCCATATGTATATTGTGCATATTTTTATCGTGATAACGATCATTTTGAGATATTTTGTGCGGCCCTTATATTTAAAAACAAACATATTTGAAACAGAGCTCTTTAGTTTGTTCTTGCTAGTTCAGTAGCATTTTTGTAGCCACTTTGCATCTCTAGACACACACATTCAATTCAGTTCACCTTTAATAAGGGTGGGCGGATTGATCCTGAAGTATCGAAATTTTCGATACTGGGAATGTATCAAAAGGATCGATGTTTTCTGGGGATTTTTTCTTATTGAGTGATCAGATTTTGAAATATCTAAATAATTATAGCGCCGCATATTATATAAATATGTACTTAAATAGTTACACCAATGGGAACTATAATATTCTTCTGCTGTATCTGCGTTGATAGGTCAGTGTTATCTCATGGCACAGTGGTACAGACACCACACACACCCCCAGCGCGGGTTGTAAAACTCGAGAGCGGAGCTGTCGACATCATGACTGAACGTAAACGAAGTATAATCTGGAGTTATCCTAAAAGTAATCAGCTAAAGGAGATAAATGTCAACATTCTGTTGTTCCTTCACAAAAACCTGGAAACTGATTAAAATCAGAAAACACAAATGAATACTGCAACTTAAATTTAAGATTCAATCTAAAGTTCTGTTGCTTGAACCTTTAAATAAGATGAAAAAAAATCATTATTATTATTTTTCATTATATATGATGCTGTTTACCCAATTATAGTTCTGTAATTAAAAAAATGTAAAAAAGAATCCTGTTTTATTTAATAATAATAATAATGATAATAATAATAAAAGTGAGAAACATTTTTTTTTTAAATCACTATAAAATATTTCATTAAAGTATTGATAAGTATCGATTTAAGTATCGATATCGATGATACTTCTCTTGAAATACTTGGTATCGGATCGGAAACAAAAATATTGGTATCGCTCATCCCTAATCTTTAATTCAATAGCGAAAAAAGCCATAATACATAATATTTCGGGCGGCACGGTGGCTCAGTGGTTAGCACTGTCGCCTCACAGCAAGAAGGTTGCTGGTTTGAGTCACGTTTGGGTCAGTTGGCATTGCTGTGTAGTTTGTATGTTCTCCCCATGTTGGCGTGGGTTTCCTGGATCACCCTCCAAACACATGCGCTATAGGTGAACTGAATAAACTAAATTGTCTGTAGTGTACGAGTGTGAATTTGAGAGTGTATGCATGTTTCCCAGTATTGGGTTGCAGCTGCAAAGGCATCCGCTGTGTAAAACATATGCTGGAATAGTTGGCGGTTCATTTCCCAGTGGCGACCCCTGATAAATAAATGGACTAAGCTGAAGGCGAGTGAATGAACATAATATTTCGAAGTGTGGGACATTCCAGCAATTCAGGCAGGCAGGAAAGTAGTGTAGAAATAAATGTTAAATCTATATGAAATTAAATCTTTAAAGGGAAAAATTTACTTTTTTTTTCTTTTTTTTTTAATGAATGACTTTCACATAAGGTGGAATGAGCTTCTATTTTGGTGCTGTAGCGTGTTGACAACAATGACATACAACTCCATTAATATTTGACTTCTTCAGGCGCTATCAGCCATCTGTGAAGATGATTAGCATACAATTTGTTTAAAGGCGTATTGATGTGCTTTGCATATACTGAAAAATGGTGGTCCAGGCTTGAGTCATGAAACGTTGGGTTACACGAGAGACTGCAACACAAGAGCGCAAAACAGATAAGACTTGCAAAGCTTGCATAAAAACAAACACACAAAGACGTCAGAAACCTCAGAACCAACACCTACACACTGTGCGTTTGCACGTTATTTGTAGATCAAATGCCAATGTTTTTTTTTTTTTGTAGTTCATAACAAATTTATTTTGGAAGTTGTCTTGTATTAATGCAGAGGTGTGATTCAGCATAATTTCAGACTACTTATTTATATATTGTATAATTATTATGCATGCATCTTTAATAACTTTAAGTTAATATTATTGTGAGTCTACATTAAAGCAGTAAGATTATTAAAACATTGTAAATACACATCATAAAACATATTCATATAAATGCATGATAATTCAATGTATTTTCAAATCATTTAATCTGTAGATAAATAAAAATAATAATATTAAAATAATAATAATAAATATTTATACAGGTGACGGCAAAATTATTAGGCCTTCTATGAAAGCTGTAATTCTGTATTTTAAATATTTCTCAAGTGCCATTTAATGGCTAGAATATGAATAATACAATAATAATAAATATAAGGCACGTTTGGCACGTTTATTTATATAGCACATTTCATACACAGTGGCAATTCAAAGTGCTTTACATGAACAGGAACAAAAGAGATACTAAAATAATTATTAAAAATGATTAAAAACAGATTAAAATGTGTTTAAAACGGGTTATAAGAGAATGAAAAAGAAAAGAAAGACACAATAGTGCGATCTGTTGGATGCAGCACAGTGCTCATTCAGTAAAGGCCATACCTGTCAACATTGGGATGTGAAAATAAGGGACCCAGAGTAACAGAGGTGTTACTTTAAAATACATTATAATAACGTTATAATGAAAGCATTGCTTTCCTACCATTTTTCGCTCATTTAGGACAAATTAGTTGTGTTTGAAAAAAAAAAAAAAAACACCAAGATTGACATCTTTATACGTTATTATTTTTAACTATGTGTATATGTCTGTTCAAACACGCACCCAAAACCCAGTCTCCACTTTCACTACGCTTCAAATCATGTGTACAGAATGCGTTTGGGAAACAGCGTCTGATTATCACTATGGAGCACGTCTGACAGTCACGCACCGCTTTATGACTTGTTTTGAGGACTGCATAGGAGGAGCGACGGCACCTGTAATGAAAAGGAAAGGGAATCTCGCCGTTTTTATATTTATTTCAAAGTGTTTCATGTCTAAATAAACCGAAAGCACAGAACAGACTCACATCTAAGAGCAAGCGGCGGCCCCTGGTGGTTCGACAGTATGGGTTGCGTATAGGGAGGATCGGCTCTTTAATGTTTATTGCCACCCTTCAGAGAAAGACTGAAAATACGGGAGAAATACGGGAAAATACCTTTACGGGATGATAGCGGGATAAAACTGTTAAATACGGGAGAGTCCCGGGAAAAACAGGAGTTGACACTTATGGTAAAGGCACAGCTAAACAGATGTGTTTTCAGTCTTGATTGGAATGTGCCTAACGTTGGAGCACATCTGATCATTTCCAGCAGCGGGGGCCGCTGTTAGTAGCTGAAGGTCGATTCACCCTGCTTTGACTGAACTTGATATTTTTTGTTTATATGATCCTAAATCTGAGTGAGCATATCTGTAATGTATTGAGGTCCTTTAAAGGTTTATAGACAAGTTGTTACGCCCGTGTGGCTCGGAGGATGAAAAAGGGCTTAACAATTATTTACCCAATATTTTAAGAATTTCCCTGAGATGTTAGCTGCTATGAATCGACACCAACAACAGACGTGGCAAAAGGTGGTTCGCTTTATTTACAATAAAGATAAAGAATATTTAATCACCCAAAGTATATTTACAAATGTGTACAATTAATGCAAAAAGTCACTGAAACAAACCTGATAGAGGGAAGGAAAATAAGCGGTGCCAAATCAAAGAAAATAACAAATTAAACACCCACTAACTAATCCCCCCCCCTCCCTCTAAATAACTAAAGAGAAATATGAAAAAATAGAAAACAAACATCTTCGGCGTCATACGCCCCTTACTAAACTGCACTCACTGGAAAAACATACAAGGAGTAGCACCCGCTTCTGACCTAATGATTTAACAGACAATCAACTACGTGTGTGTAAAAATGTATGTCACGTGACGTACTTAATATATAATACAATAGTACTTTAAAATCTATTCTGAATGTAACTGGGAGCCGGTGTAAACACCTGAGGACAGGTGTGATGTGCTCTGATTGTCTGGTTCTGGTCAGAATCCTGGCCGCAGCGTTCTGATTGAGCTGTAACGCCCCGTTCACACGAGGATTCAGCGTCAACGCTTGACAGAGGGTGTGTCTGAAGTTGGGGCTGACGCGATCGTCATAGCAGCGTCAGCCAATGAAATTAGTAAACAATTGGCTACTGTCTGAGCTGATGTATTTGTATACAGCGATCTGATTGGCTGACGCTTCTGTCAGCGCCTGAAAAGTTGAGTAAGTCCCAACTTCTGCAGCGAGCAACGCCACTGAAGCGGCGCCAACAGATCCACAATGCAGTTTGGCAACGCCTGACGTCACCCATTCAAAGTTTGAATGGGGCGTAACTGTCTGACTGTCTTTTTGGGATGGCCAGTGAGAAGCCCATTACAGTAATCCACCCTGCTGCTGATTAAAGCATGAACAAGTTTCTCTAAGTCCTCACTGGATATATACATATATACAGTTGACGGCAAAATTATTAGCCCTTTTATGGAAATTGTAATATATTTTTCAAATATTTCCCAGTAAAATATTTTTTCAAATATTTTTTTCAAACATTTCCAATGTTTTTTAATATATACATAATAACATGCAAACAATAATTCAGCAATATATTGACCTTATCAGTTAGAAAAAATATATATATATATTAATAATAATAATAATAATAATAGTAATAATAATAAAATTATATAAAAAAATATATGTATATGTATATATAATTATAGTCAAACTAAAATACATAAGACTTTCTTCAGAAGGAAAATATAATAGGAAAAATGTTGTTCCGTTAATCTTGTTCTGGCATCACATGGGTAATACATAATTAAAGTAATTAATATAAATTAAGAAATTTAAACAATGAATGCAATATCAAATTAATATAAATTAATTAATATGTGAAGATCAAGTAAGTAGAAACAAAAATAAATAAATAATTTGTGAAAACATTAAGTTTATATTATGAATAACAGGGTTGGCACAGAATGAGTGCAATCTCAGTGTCACAGAAGGACAATCATCAGTCGTGACTCTCATTGACGTCCTGCAGAAACGGCCTACAGTTTCTGACGCAAGCAAACTTTTTAAGCAGCACTTTCCATTTAGGTGTGCAGTGCGGTGCGAGAGGATGTGGTTTCGCTCTGCACTGATAGCATCTACAAGCAGAGTCTCTTTCCTTTCCTGCGCTCAAAGTCGAGCTGCAAAAGTAACGCAGCAGGAGAGTGGGAGTTTCATCCTCTGCGCGCAAAACTTTCTCTCTGATGCTCATGTACTGTAGAGTCGCAGGACAGAGGTTTGTTGTGGCTTTCAACATTAAATAGTGAGGATACACAGAGGCGTTTGCATGTGAACAGATGTAAATTAGGTACTGTCGCCCACACCTTTTGAACGTAGACATTTAAATGACACTTCAGCTTAAATGAGGGCTAATCTTCATTGTCTTTAAGGAGACAGATGTTAGATTGTAGCTGACGTTCAAAATGTTTAATAAAACAATGGTTATGAGCCTTTATGTTTGTTAAAATCATTTGTATTTCTATAAAATATATAGTATATTTTATTATATTATATAAAATATGCATTTTACTAAAATGGTTTAGTCTAAAACTGACAGAAAATCAGCTAAATATCTGAACAAATTGTATTCCATATTTGAAATTGATATCTCAAAAGTGTTGCTACCATGTTTCTTATATGAATTAAAAAGTTGTCATGACTCTAGTATGAATTGGCATGCTTTTAGCAAGATTCTAGCATAATTTAGTATACATGTTAACATGATTTTTGCAATAATTACCATATTGTTAGCATTATTCTATGAATTGGCAAGTTGTTAGCATGTTTCTAGTATGAGTTAGCATGTTGCTACCATGTTTTTCTGTGTGAATTAACATTTTAGCATATTTTCTAGTATGAATTATGATGATTTTATCATTAATTAGTATCTTTCTATTATAAATTACCATGTTGATACCATGTTTCTTGTAGGAATTAACATGTCAACATGTTTCTAGTATGAATTAGCATGTTGTTAACACAACTGTAGTATGATTTATCATAATTCTAGCATGAATTTGCATGAATGTACATGATTTTAGTATGAATTATGATGATTTTAGCATTAATTATCATGTTTCTAGTATGAATTACAATGTTGCTACAATGTTTCTAGTATGAATTACCATGTTGCTAACATGTTTCTAGTATGAATTAGCATGTTAACATTTTTCTAGCATGAATTACCATGTTGCTACCATGTTTCTATTATGAATTAACATGTTAACATGGTTCCAATATGAATAAGGATGTTTTTAGTGCAAATTAACACTAACATGTTTCTAGTATGAATTAGCATGTTGCTACCATGTTTCTTGTGTGAATTAACATTTTGGCTTATTTCTAGTATGAATTATGATGATTTTATCATTAATTAGCATGTTTCTAGTATGAATTAGCATGTTGCTACCATGTTTCTTGTGTAAATTAACATTTTGGCTTATTTCTAGTATGAATTATGATGATTTTATCATTATTAGCATGTTTCTAATATGAATTAGCATGTTGTTAACACAATTCTAGTATGAATTAGCATAATTCTAGCATGAATTTACACGATTTTAGTATGAATTAGGATGATTTTAGCATTAATTACCCTGTTTCTCGAATGAATTATAATGTTGCTACCATGTTTCTGTTATGAATTAATATTTTAGCATGTTACTATGAATGAATTAGCATGTTAACATTCTTCTAGTTTGAATTACTTCTAGTATGAATTACTAGAAGTAGTATGAATGCCACCATGTTTCTACTATGAATTAACGTTAACACAGTTCTAGTATGAATTAGCATGTTTTGTAGTATAAATTAACGTTAATATGCTTCTAGTATGAATTAGCATGTCACTACCAGGTTTTTTTTTGTGAATTAACTATTTAGCATATTTCTAGTATGCATTGTGATGATTTTAGCATTAATTAGCATGTTTCTAGTATGAATTACCATGTTGATACCATGTTTCTTGTATGAATTAATATTTTAGCATGTTTCTAGTATGAATTAGCATGTTGTTAACACAATTCTAGTATGAATTAGCATAATTTTAGTATAAATTAGTAGGACTTTAGGATGTATTAGGATGATTTTAGCATTAATTATCATGTTTCTAGTATGAATTACCATGTTGCTACCATGTTTATATTATCACTTAATATGTTAGCATGTTTCTAGTATGAATTAGCATGTTAACATTTTTCTAGTATGAATTACTATTTTGCCACCATGTTTCTAGTATGAATTAACATGTTGCTACAATGTTTCTTGTGTGAATTAACATTTTAGCTTATTTCTAGTATGAATTATGATAATTTTCGCATTAATTATCATGTTTCTAGTATGAATTACCATGTTGCTATCATGTTTTTATTATCAATTAATATGTTAGCATGTTTCTAGTATGAATTAGCATGTTTTTAAATAGATGTTTTTTGTATAAAGGATCAAAGAATTGTCTGATGTTTCAGCTCTTTTTTTAGTTCTGCATTTAAATGTTGTTTTGTTGTCTCAGTTGACTTGCAGATCTGGGAGTCTGAAGCGAAGGTTTACAGGGATAAAAGCACACCTGTAAGTACTGTAGATTATTGGAACAGAAATCAATAATGATGTTCAAATGTTTATTGTGAGCTGTTCTGCCGTCAGAATCTGCTGTTCGTGGAGATTCCTCCATATCGGGACACAAACATCTACCAGCCAGTAAAGGTCAACTTTCGTGTGCTGAATGGGAAGAAGAAATGCAGCCAGTCTCAAAACTTCACCTACACTCCTCTCTCAGGTGAAAACTGCACTCGTTTTAGCAGTCAACAGTCGAGTTTCTTCCTTCCTTCCTTAGTTTGTTCAGTCCTTCCTTGAATTCTTCATTCGTTTTGTCCTTCCTTCTTTCCTCCCTTCATTTGTTCGATCATTCTTTCTTTCATATTTTTGTTCCTTCTTTCATTAGGTCCTTTGTTCATTCATTCGTTCCTTGCTTAGTTTGTTTAGTCCTTGCTTCCTTGTTGAATCCTTCCTTCATTTATTTGGTTCTTCGATCCTTCCTTCCATTCCTTGTTCAGTCCTTCCTTTTATTTGGCCCTTCCTTCCATTCTTTATTCGTTCCATTTAGTGATTGTTTAAGGCTGTTTGGTGATTTCAGTCATCATACAGTCGACATCCATCATTTTCAGTGATATGCAGTCTATAAACAGTCTCTGGATCATTGCGTGTACAGATTTTGAACATCTTCTTGGACATTTAAAATGTTTCCAAAAGGTTTGCTGCGTTTATAAAGCGCCCATGTCTTGAGGTTGTTCAGTATGATGTGATTTACTTTCTATGTGTGATTTAATTGGACAGGAATCACAGGACTGATTTTTCTGCTGTAGACAATGACCACAGACAAGAAAGAAAGTAGTGACTGCAGGTTGAAGGAAAGTAGTGGAGTAAAAGTACAGATACTGCACTAATAATGTACTCAAGGGAAAGTAAAAGTCCACATTTATAAAACTACTCAGTAAATTACAATTCCTGAGAAAAGCTACTTGATTACAGTAGTCTGAGTATTTGTAATTAGTTACTTTACACCACTGACAGTGTGGCAAAGATAAAAGAATTTTTTATTAAAACTATTATGTTTCAAGGGTTCACACTTAGCTGATGATTGATTATGAAGCTTGTTTGGCATGCTGTCCTGGGAGAGAGCCCTGAGCTCATAAGATCCTCGAGCCCGGGGCTCCCTTCCGTTGGCAAGGCGAGAGGAGAGTTTGAGCTCAGGTAGATCTCGAGAACTCCCCTGCTGTAGTAGCTAATGAACAGATAGTGATTGCTATGAAGAGATAACTACTTACTAGGAGCATGTCTATGGAGCCGATTTGGATTAGTCAGTTATCTTAAGTTATGTTTTTGGACGGTGGGAGGAAACCGGGGAACCCGGGGGAAACCCACGTGAGCACAGGGAGAATATGTAAACGGCACAGAAACGTCAGCTGGCTTGTTAAGGACTAGAACCAGTGATGTTCTTGCTGTGAGGCAACAGTGCTAACCACTGGGCCACCGTGCCACCCATCTAGGAAAGGAGGAGGAGTAGGGGTGGAAGGCGGGATTCTTCAAAACAAAGATGGCTGTGATATGGAACTGAGGGTATTTAAAGTGGCTTGGGAATCGTCTGATTGGTGAATCATAAATAATGCGGGACCAGCTGTAAGCAATCATAAGCACGTGATCCTCTCGATATTAGTTTATAAATAAACTTCACTCAGAAATGTGTTGAAAAAAAATCTTCTTTCCATTAAACAGAAATTGGGGAAAAATATCCAGGAGGGTTAATAATTCTGCCTTTGTATTTCCCCTCCAGTTCCTCAGATTAAAGCGGAGCCTCTTGAAGATTACCAGTATGCACAGTTAGGCTGTGGTATGTCTCCCATCATGGGTGTTTCCCCTCCTGCTTGCCGTCTCACTGATGGTTACATGATGCCCACCGGACCGTCATACCAGCGCCCCCAATCTGCCATGTATCCCGCCGTCCCGCAGCACCACCTGGAGCCCATCCACCACTACCAGGTGGCATCCATCCTCTCCACCTCTCCAGCTCACGCTTCATGCATGGGGACGACACACAGCTCTGCTCCTGTGTTTGTGTCCAGCGCCTACCAGCACAGCCGAGGAAATGACAGCATCCAATCATCCGCCTCCATGTTTTCCACCCTGGATGTGTCCGAGCTGTGCTCTGCCGCGGCCCATCATAAAGCGTATGTAGCGGCAGGACGATCTCCACCTGCCCGCAGACACCAGCAGACGCTCCTGCCCGCGCAGCACCACCCACACTCCAGTTCTGTGAGGGTCAAGCAGGAGAACCTGGACCAGGCCTACCTGGATGACGGTTTGTGAACAATCTTCATGTTATACAGTAGTTGGGGATAGTTCAGACATAAGTTTACAGTACACCGTTTACAGTAGGCTTGGCAAAAGTATTGAGTTCGGCATTAATTAGGGTTGGGTTGATAGACGATGCCATTATCCATTGCCGATAGACATCATGATTCTGAGCCGGCATCGGCACTGAGTTCCACTAATACGTCTTAAGTCCCATGCACACCGAGACCTTTTTTGCTCGCGTTTTCTGTCGACGTTTAACGCCTCGTGACTAAATAAAGGGGTGTCAATGTGATTGTGCACTCCCAACGCGCAAAACACCAGGCGTAAAAGCGTCATTTAAAAAAAAAAAAAAACGCCTCATGCTCTTATTTTTTTTTTATTTTTTTATTTTTTTTTGACGTGCCACGTCAAAACCTTCTCCACCAATCAGATTGGCACTTTTGTTCATGTGTAGGGAGCCGCTGAAGTTACAGTAAACATCCCTTGGAGGCGCTCGAGCGAAAAACTGTCAATGCGAGCGCACATTGAAGAGGATGCCCAGAACTGGGTCCCCGCGGGTCCTTAAAAAGTCTTGAAACGTCTTAAATAATATTTTCGATTTTTAAGGTCTGAAAATGTCTTGAGTTCTGTGATTTTCCATAAGGAGGTCTTAAATTTCATGTGGGATCTTAAATTTCATGTCCGACTCGTCATTTTTATTTATTTTTCCAACTGCAATTTGACCAGCGCAACATTTGAGGGCAGCACTTCGTGGGTGCAACCTGCATCATTCCATAGGTGACATACGAGTAAGTGATTGATGAATGCGTTGCGTTGATGGTTCGCCACCATGGCATTTTACGAAATCGCAAGCATGGGCAAATGTTTGTTTGATGACAATTGGTTGGAGGACGAAAAGTATCGGGGGTGGCTGAAGAAAACAGTCAGTAATCATGAAGGGAGGTGTGCTTAATGTAAAAAGACGATAAAACTGGGGACAATGGGCCACAAAGCGCTCGATTCACACGTGAAAGCAGAGAAGCATAAGAAGTATGTGTCGTCACAGGCAAGTAGTTTGCCCATAAGTATGTTCTCATCGAGCACTTCAACCTCTCAGCCTTCCACAAGGCCGTCCACTTCAAGCAATGCCTTCTGCAGCTTTGCGAATGTAGCTACACTTAAGGTTGAAATACTGTGTGTATTTCAAACCGTAAGCCGCCACCACTCGGACACCTCAAATGAGGACATCCACCTAGTTTTTCAAGCAGTGTTACCTCACTCAGAGTTGAGGTAAAGTCTTAAATTTTCCTTTTAGAGGACTTAAAAAGGTCTTAAAAGTTATTAAATTTGCTGTTAAAAAGTGTGCAGATACACTGCAGAGGCGATATGAACGTGGAGCTGCTTAATGCACTGGTATCCGAACTAAAAGTGCGGTATGATAAACGAGACATCGACTACAAAAATGTTGACAAAAGGGAAATGTTGTGGAGAGGAATTGCGGAAGAATTAGGAATCGAGGGTGAGTTTCATTTTTTTCTGTTTTCATTAAGCGCCATCTAACAGCAAGGAGTGATTTAGCACACTCTTCTGCTTGACGCCACTGAAAATCGCTTGGGTTTGAATGCAGAAAAACGTCTCGTAAAATGCTGACGATAAACCCAAATGAAAAGCGTCTTGGTGTGTACTAACCTTTAGTTTTACCATGGCATTTCATCTAGCATTTCTGAAAAGCCCTCAATCTGCACTACACTGCTGAAAAGGCACATCACGTGAACACACACACACATACATGCGCTCCAGGCAGTCAGCACCTGCTGAGCACAAAACCCCAGAGAGCAGTGCACGTCGGATAGTTTATCAAGGATGTACCGCTGGATGGCGTCTCACTATAGTTGTTAAACGTGATGTTTAATTAATCTTGTCTCTATCTGGCGACTCTTCGGTCTTTTGAATCTCTCAGGTAACGCGTCTCAACGTCAGTACACTGCTTCAATCTTTCGCTTCACGCTTGTACTTAGTAATGTTAGCGTAAATTTCAGATACTGTTGGTTGGTTCTTGTTTGTTGTGCACCTTTTTTACCAACCAAGTTCATTGACGCCATTATAGCGACACAGATCACTCCCCCTATTCATGCCAGAGTCCTGCAGAAACCCTGATTGACAGGTGGTAATGTGTGTGTAACTTATCTTTATTTGTTTATGATTTGGTTATGGGTAGAACAAAGACCATGCGGGTAAGGTAGTAGAAACGGTAGGCTACAAATAGTTAATTAGCTTTGATTTAATTAATTATTCATAAATAATAAATTTGCCGCTTATGACAACGATGCCATCGTCCATCGCATTGTTTCACATTAAACATTGTACGATGCCAAATTGGTCGACATCACCCAACCCTAGTATTTATCAGTAACGAAGATTTAAAAACATCCATTTGGGGATGTGTAACAATATATAACACAATATTCATTCTTCTTCCACTGCAGCATGACTTTATATTCTATACTGGCCATTATTTCTGTTCAGTGACAAGACTTTTGTCTAAGCAGAGTCAGACCTTACTGTCCCAATTTAATTATTAAAAATCAAGGCATGATCATATTTAATTTCATTTGATTTTGGTCTAGAAATGTCTTTGCTTAAAGTGAAAATTTAATCTCAAAAAAGGTTGACCATTGACTTGCATGGTACGAATCACCTAGAACCACGGATTCAGCTAATAATCATCTTTAATCAGACTCTCAAAGATTTCAGAATTACACGGTCGCTAAATCTAACGCAAAACCAAGCAAACATTTTATGAGGCTTGATTTCTGAAGTCTTCACAGATTTCCTGCATATTTTGAGCAGTCGGGACACTGTTTAATTTCCCGCCGCACCACAGAAGCACATATGCATAGTCTTACATTCAAAAACATGTACACTACCTGACCAAAGTCTTGTCGACTATCCAAGTTTTAGGAACATCAAATAATAACTGGACTTCTAGTTGATCATTTGGAGTCAGGCGGCTTATATGAAAGGCAAAGGCCTCTAGATTACACTTATTTGACCAAAATAAAATATGATCATGCCTTGATTTTTAATGATTTAATTAGGACAGTAAGGAAGTCAAGTTGGATAGTTGACAAGACTTAAGTCAGGTAGTAATCGTAATATCAGATCTTTCCAATATTGTGCAGCCCTAAAATGTATATATTTTTAATTAAAAAAAGACTTTCTCCAGAACAATATTAAAAGAAACACTGTGAATATTTGATTATTTTAATTGATAAAAAATATTAATTAAATACTTTTTTGCTCAATGAAACTGAGGCCAAAAACCGGGTGATACTTATAACATAATTACCCATTTTTTTTTGGGTAAAAAGGTCTGTTGACATGAAGATGCTAGACTAAAAACAGAAACATTTAGCATACACACAGCTTTGTGGATCCCTGTTCATACAGACCTTCATGAGAATATAGTACAGACAGAAAATGTACAGTTTAAAAGTGTGCACTGAAACTGTCGTCAGGTAAATAACCAGTTGAGACGCATCAAAAGTCAAGAGCATGCTGTTGGTTGGAGTGTGTGTGTGTGTGTGTGTGCTGTTGTAGGCTCAGTGTTTAGTGTTGTCTAATGTATGCTACTCTTATCAGACGGCTCTATATGGGTCAGTGGCTTCGCTCCTGTTAAATATTGAGCTCCAGCAGAACTAAAACACACGCGGGGACAAACAGGACACACTATCGATCCTTCAGGAAAGCGTTCAACCACAAAAGCGCTCGCAAATGAGCTGCTTTTGTTGCTTGTTCCCATATTGTAATATCAGACCACAGCTGTCGATGTGTTTTTATTTGCGGTGGCTCGTGTGGGCACCACACCAACGCTTCAGCTTCTATTTCAGTCAGATTATACCTGTAAACGCTACCCTCCTGTGTCCCCTCATCTAATTTTAGACTGCAAAGTTTCCATTTTTAGCCCCCAGACGCTCTCAGCAGAACAACAGGAAGCTGAAACACTGAGTGTTTTCTGGCTCTCTGCTGCCTGCTGCTGGAGGATTTCACTCACTTCACTGTGTGTGTGATGCTAAAACCTCACATTAGGGCAGGGGGCTCAAACTCAATTTACCTGGGGCCCGCTGGAGGCAGAGTCTGGGCCGCTTCAGGTTTTCCACAAGAGATTAATTATATTATTAATTTATTTATTTTTTTAAATCTTATTTTGTGTTAAAAAATAAAAATAAAGAGATTCGAGAAAATTAGATTTAAAAACAAAATAAGATGAAAAAAATAAACAAATAAAAAATTTATAAGAAAATAAACCAATCAGCACACAGCTAAATAAGTACTGTCAATTTAAGACTACTGAAGATCAATTATGGTCTCAATTTATCAAGTGTTAAAAGTACACCGTGTGTAGTGTTAAATTTGCTGTGTAATATTGGTGCAAAAAATAAATACACTGACAGTTAGGGCTGCACGATAACAGAAAAAATGCTAATCACGATTATTTTGCTTAAAATGTTAATCACGACGATTATTCCCTTTGTGTGTGTGGCCTATATATATA
>CAIGQQ010031496.1:3138028-3159648 GCA_903798035.1 Danio albolineatus
AGATAGATAGATAGATAGATAGATAGATAGATAGATAGATAGATAGACAGATAGACAGATTCAGAGTTCCACATGAGGTTATTAATTAGCTAATGATTTATATATTACGAACGTAAACATTAGGTGAGCAGGTTAAACTGTAACTACGTGTCCTAACAACACACTTCATGACGAGATACGCAGTGATGAGCAATTTGGCTGTTTGCACCAGACGAAACATGACAGAAATTTAAATACAGCCATTCAGAAACACAGAATATGCACTCACTCACGAAATGGTGAGGTTTATAATCTATTTAATACATATTAACCCTCTTTAACATTATTAAATGTAGATGCTGAATCACCTGTTTAGTTCTAAAGTTCAATTTCGAGATCTGAGGTGAACTAATCTGCTGCTGCTTTCAGCATACGGCAAGAAACGTCATGTAAAATAGCATATAAACTCACATTGTTAGCATTTAACACTGAATAACGCACATGAGGTTTACCTGAGGTGATCCTTGTCAGTTTTCTGTTGTTCAGCTGGGAGAAATAGAAGTCGTTTCCAATATATCAGTTTGAGGTGTTGATTAGGACAAAAACTCCTTTTAATATGAAGAATATTCCTTCTATCGGGTGCCGTCAGACTCGCTCCTGTTGGTCCTCAATCTGGCAATCTGCACTTGTGTTTGTATAGATCCAAGAATGCAATACCTAGTTCAACCACTAGGTATCAAACTTACATACTGCACCTTTAAGAAAAGTAAAATATACAAAGTAATCCTTAAAGGGGTGGTCCAGAGTGTATTTTTAAAGCTTGATTGTGTTTATATATGGGTGCAAAGCAATGTGTGCTCATGCTTCATTCGTGAAAAATCACGTTATTAATTCATATATCTTACTTTATTACAAACAGCTACTCAGCTAACATGAAAACGACTGTCATATTTCCTAGTTCCTCCAAAAGCCCGCCCTCAAGAGGCTCTGATTGGTCAGCTAACATAATGCGCTGAGATTCGCAGATCGGCTCCATGCCACCAGGAAGCGTATACCATTACAGCACATATGACCACGCCCCTTCGCTGCTCTGGGTGTATGCTTGTAACCTGAAGGGTTTATGACATCATTAACCAGGATGTGTTTTTTTTTGTAGTCCCCAAACTTCATTCACTACAGTCTTTGCTAAGCTAACTCTGCAATAGCCAATGTCACCCTTTGCATTGACCTTTGAGCGTTTTACACGCCATTCACACGGGGCGTCAGCGTCAATGGGAAGCTTCAACAACGCTTCCCATTGACTTTGAATGGGTGACGTCAGGCGTTGCCGAACTGCATTGTGGATCCGTCTGCGCAGCTTCAGCCGCATTGCTCACTACAGAAGTTGAGAGATTCTCAACTTTTCAAGCGCCAGCAAAAGCGTCAGCCAATCAGATCGCTTTATGCAAATATCCCAGCCTAGAATGTAGTCAATAGCGTCCATACAGTTTGATAGCGGTAAACGGAGGAGACATTTTAAATTGGAGGATAAACTCATCAGTGCAGTCGGAAATCACCCGGTCCTTTATGACCAATCGCTATATATATACCGGGACTCATACCGGAGAGTTGCTGAGCTCCGGTCAAATTTCTTTGGCTGATGCTACTATGACGGTCGCGTCAGCCCCAACTTCAGACACGCTTGTTGATGCTGAAGCCCCGTGTGAATGGGGCGTTACATTCAGAGATGTTGTTTATGTTCACACAGCTCCATTACACATCAACTAACGTTTAAAATGTGGTATCGTAGTGGACCACCCCTTTAAAATTGGCCTCTAAATACCCCACATGTGCATCAAATCTGTCATCAAACTCCAGACACAGCAATAACAACATTTATTTCCAAGGACTGACACGTCACACCAGGCACATGATATATTTAAAAGTTCTTTATTTGCTATGATTAACTAATCGATAACTGATGGGTAAATCTGCATGTACGTCGCTCTACTGGTTGGTTTTCATCATGGAGGTTTTTCACAATCGGTCGTACAGGATGACAAGAAGCTACACGAGTCGCCAGAGGAAAGGCTTTCTTTTTTTTTATTCACGACTGGCAGACGTGTTCATTTGAAGAAAGGGTTTTCAAAGCATGCCAAAGCATCCACGAAAGGAATCGACAACACTGGAGCCTCCACACAGGACGAACGCAAAAAGGAAAAAAGGCATCAGTTCTTTGGAAGAGTCTTTACATTGCTTTTTATGAGCCGGGGAGTTGTGTTAGATGTTAGTAAGCGGAGATGTTGGCAGTATTGCATCGGGAAGGTCTTTGTGTGACTATACGGTCCCATATTAGAATGGAAAAGAGTGTGAACACAGAGAGGGAGAGGGGGCCAGTCGACTGGCGTCCACAGTGTCCCAGGGAAGACTGGGATTTTGTTGCTTGCTCTGCTAAGGAGCGTCAGAGCCCTGCGGTTTGATTCACGTCCACAGAAGAAACATTAAGACAGTTTTCTACATTGGTCCTATTGCAAAAGTACAACACACAGAAGCGGACGAATATTCCTAAGCAGCAGCAGCAGACAGTCCAAAAGAGAAAGTCATCTGAAATTATTACATACAACACACTTGACATTCGGCAAAGGAATTAAAGGGATAGTTCACCCAAAAATGACAGTTCTGTTATCATTTGCACACTCTTCAACGTCTCTTTCTTCTGTTGAACTTAATAGAAGATATAGCAAACATTGGCTTTATTTAATATTTTTCATTTATGGTAGTCAATGGCAACCAATATTTTGATATTAACGTTAAAGTCTAGAAGGGATACTGCTGAAGATACTCACATCACTATAGACTGATTTCACGCGGCCGCCTTTTTAGACAGCGAAATCGAGGCTGCGGTGGGAAGAAACCTGGAAGTATCGCCTGAGTCACACAGGAATGTTGTGTACCTGGCTGTATATCTTATCAGCGAAGAGAAAGTGACACATATTTATACTTTCACCACCTTCTGACTGACCCGAAGGTCCGTTCTGAATGAATAGTGAAAATAAAAAGGGATATCAGATCTAATTTTCAGCTAAGTTAAGGGAAATGGCACTGGTTAGCTAATGTTTTCTTTCCCAAACACACATTTTAGATGCCATTTATCAAACTCAAGTAAATGAACTGATTCTTTCACTATATTAGACTCGTCACCATACAACATTTCGGTACTGGAAGGTAAAAAAACACCATTTCCCGTTAACATGTAAGACACTGTTGATGGCGTTCTTAAACACCGCTGATTTGCTGTTGTGTTCACCATTGCACAACAGAAATGACTGTGATTGGCCGTGACAGTCATCAGTTCACCACACTTGCGGCACTTCGCTGATGTTTACAGAGTGCAAACACAGACGAGCGATCCGCTTGATGAGTCGACTGATCTTCACGGCTGTAAAACGCTCCAGTGTCCGTCTATCTGTGTTTGCAATCTTTGAAGAGCGGTTAAATAATGACCTTCACTGCCAATCACAGTCATTTCTGTTGAGCACTGGTGAATACTGTGGCAAATCAGCTGCTTATGAACGCGCTCAGTGGCGCTTAAATGTTAGCGGGAAATGGAGGTTTTTAAAACTTCAGTACCGGGACAACACCATTACAGACAACACGGGGGTGTGCTACAGGTGACTGCACTGTTTTGTCTCTCACAGGGTTACATAGGTTGAAGCAGGGAAGCCCCCACGGTGTTTACCTGCTGCCATGAACTGAAGTCTAGGAGGACACTTAAGCGTATTACTCTTAAAGTGACGTTGTTTGATGCCTAATATGCTTTAAATTGTTTAAAATAAGCTGAACTGAACGATATTAAAGTGATGTTTACACCATTTCTGCATTTTGAAATCGCGGCAACAGCTGGAGGTTTGTAGCACACAGCATTTTGTTGCAATGTTTACATTGCTGATCCTGTACTTCTGGATTTCTTCCCACTGCAGCCTCGCTTTTTTTTGTTTTAAAATGGCGCCCGCGTGAAATAAGCGTACAGCATAATTTTGATGCACCAAATTTTCAATACTTGAAAATCCAGGGGACACCGGAGCACCCGGAGGCTCGAACCAGCGACCTTCTTGCTGTAAGGCAAACGTGACGCCCCATTAAAACAACTATCATAACATTATTTATCAATATGTGGCTCTTTTTGGATTATAGGAAGCTATCGAAATAAAAAATGTAAAACAGGACATACGTTGGGACCCTTGTTTATGTTTACATCCCTCAAAATGCTCTATAAAAGCTTTGTAATCACTTGAGAGTAAGTAAATAGTCCAAAAATGTACACTTTTGGGGTGAACTACTCCTTTAAACATGAGAACCAAACCCATTAGAATGAAATGGCCACTAAAACAGTATCTTTAATTATTAATTATGCATCTAAGTTCTCTATATACCATGATATAGACAAACATTCAGCTGCCCCCATGTAAATAATGGAAATTTAATACTGTGATATATATATATATTTTAGTCCAATAAAGTGATGCTAGTATGAAAATATCCATAAAATCAAATGCAAACTTAAAAGCTACCGAGCTGGTTGTCAACTGTACACACATTGCATATTAAAAGTCATGCCATCGTACACATGAGGATCAACAATACTTGTGCAAGCAGTTATGTGGTCGATGCTCTTTATTATGAAAACACACAAGGGCATCACTCTCATTCTCTTGTAATTCGATTATTATGAAGAACTACAATACCGTCTTTGAACAGACAGTCGCAATAGTTTGCTTGCTCACATCGGTTCGGCTCAAAAGCATGAGAGTTATTATTATTATTGATTTCTGTTGAGGTGTTTGCTTGTTGTTTTTGTCTGCAGAAACGTTGAGCTCTTGCGAGGGCTCATGCATATGGCTTCTAGTTTCAGTAACTGGTTTACAAACTACACATTAAGAGGCGAATCTCACGGAAAACAACGGCGAAATCAAAACCGGAAGAATTTTGCATCACGATAATATCGATTAAGCACATTTCCTCATGAGGTTAATGCAAAAAAGATCCTCAAAACAGGCAAAATTATGTGATTTATTCATTCTGATTTGTTGATTTGTTTTTGTGAGATTCACCCTAACAAGACATTCCTGTAAAATCACAACCTGAACGTTTGGATTTCTCATTTTCACATCAAGAGGACGGAATAAACACTTAAATGTGGACCGGACACAAACAAACGAACAATGAAAGAGTTAAACGAATGCGAACGGACACCACAAGCGTGAGTCTAACACTCACGATACACACGCGCGCGCACAGCGCTCAATTGCTCTGTTTGCGAATTGAAAAGTATTTTGAAAAAACTCTATATTAATAATATATTCTTAAACGTCTTGCGCTCTTTCAGGGAAACTTCATAAAATGTGCATTCAGTGCATTTTTTATTTCCTCTACGTTTTATTATCAAAATGACAAATGCCACACATACACAATATAATTATGCTCTATCTTTAAAACATGCTTCTATGTACATCGATTTATAGGTACATGCTGTAGAAACGGATCTGATCAGTGCATATATACACAAGCATGGTTGAGTGGATTGCTTTGTTTTAGATATCCACTGTAAAGACATCCGTAAATTAGCAGTTTTTCATATTTTATGTTTGTATTTATGAATATTCATGCTTTTGAATCGCATTTTGGGACTTTGATCTTTCTTTAACCTGTTAGCCAGCACTCAATTTTGAGGATTTACACCTATCTAAGTTTAAATAATGGTCTTACTTTATCTGTAACACTGTAAGCTATGCCATCGACTTGCTTTTTACTACAAAGACGCACTTTTCATGTGTAAGTACCATGGTAAACAACAGGTCTCCGGTAGAAACTGTGACATAAACAAACAAATAACCATCCATAATTCACACTATTTTGTGTGACTGGACTAAATGTGTTCGATAGGATGTTTTCTGTGGACTCTTACCTTTCGAAATGAACCCTGATGTACAGCAATGAATGCGTGTGTGTGTGTTGTTTTTACTATGATATTCACTCCATAAGCGTTTTCTGTAAAACTTACACAAATTTAGCAAATACTTCCTTTATAAGCTTCCCATTGAAACGCAACTAGCTGCAATGGGTGCTTGAGGGTTGTAGCTTTAGACTGATGTATAGTTTGTCAAGATTACTTGTGTTCTTTTTGGTGTAATCTATTCATAAACACTGACATGTGGGAAAAATAGTGCCTCAGTGCGTCCGCGTCGGGGTGCTGGCTAAAGGGTTAAGCAACTTTTAACCTTGAAAAGTTCGATAAAGTGACTTTTATTATTATGTTTAATAGTTTGCAGTGATATATAGTCTTGGTATAGTCTTGATATATCTGTGTTGGTGTATATTATGCTACAAAACCCACCAGTACATTTTCTGTTATTTTAGAGACTTATTTCTCTCTTTAAGTCATTTTTAAACTCCTAAAATGTCTGTCATGCCCCGGTTAGATCACATGAATTTGTCCTAACACGGTTTCCTTGGCGTAGGGTGTCCTCGGTGTGGATTCGTAAAATGACAAATGGGCGTTGTGACACAAGATTCAATCGTTTCTTCTTGCGTAATGTGGCATAGTTCATGACAACCGATAGCATGCCTGCGACAACTCATAAAACCATCGCAGAAAGTCTAGCATGTTTAATTTTATTCTTGTTCAATTACATTGCTTCTTCCAGCCCCTTTCAACTAAAAGACATTATCTGTTACTATAAAAGTAAAACTGATGCAGCAGAGAACTACATTATTAACCTTTTTATTTTGTATGGGAAATAATTTATTCACAATCAAAAATTCTCGAACTCGCAGCCTTCATTGTCATACTTTTTAATCGAAATTGATATATTTATTAAATCTCTTAGATTGGTCAAAAACAAGAAAAGTGATAGAATCTTGGATCATTACGATGATTATTTTGGAAATATTACAGATACATAAGTCCTATGTCCTCTTGATGTATTTGTGCTGTGAATACTTTACTATGTATTTATTTTATTTTGGTTTGAATTTTATTTTTTTTTATTACAGTTTTATATCTTTACAATGTTACTTATCTTTATCTGTTAAGTTACTATCATTGTTACTATCATTGTCTTTTTGTGTAGTTCGACCTTTGTATGTTTGTTATTGAATCTAAAAAAAATAAAAAAATATTCTCGTTCTTCACGACGAGTTCCGTCATGTGGGTGACACTGTGCAATAGGAGCGCATCATTTCTCGGTTATATCAGTTGGTGCTGCTGTTAATGCGACGGTCAGGTAATCAAGAAATAGGCTGCATATTTACTTATGGATGGGTCACTGGTGGATAAGATCAATCATTGGTTATGCAAACTTTAACTACCTTTTCTAAAGTATTACGGTGTTTTAAGCAATTTTATCTGACAGACTGGCACAAATTTGCAGACATCTTCATTCTCACAATGAGTTTCTAATTTCTCTCAGTCTTTCTACAGAGTTTGTTCTTCCGAGGTAATCTGGGAACATGTTCAGTGCTGTGAATACCTTGCGAAAGCATTTCCTGCTTATTCAAATTTGTCATTAACAGTGAAAACTGTTTAATATAGGCTTCTCTGAAACTGTGAACTGTTCATCACGAGAAAGAAAAGCAGTAATCATTAATAAGTGTGTGTATTAGGGAAGACTCAGATTCATAGAACTGGATTGGAGAGGTGTTCTATCCAAATCATATGCATTGCAAGTCTTTAGAAGTTATACATTAAAAATACCCTTAAATATCTATTTTTAGTACTGCTTCGGTCAACTTTACCAAGTGTAATAAAATCCATTAATTTTCACTAGTTTTATTAGTTTTTTTTTTAAAAGTTATCTGACAGACTGGCACAAACATGCAGACATCTCCATTCTCACAATGAGTTTCTGAGTTCTCTCAGTCTTCAAACAGAGTTTGATCTTCTGAGGTAATCTAGGAACATGTTCAGTGCTGTGAATACATTGCAAAAGCATTTCCTGCTTACTGAAATTTGTCATTAACAGTGAAAACAGTTTAATAAAGGCTTCTCTGAAACTGTGAATGTTTCACTTTAATTTTATTTAGGCTAGATTATTATTTTATCCAATAAACCAACATAATCTCCTGACAATTCATGTTTTGGTGCATATAGCGGACTTGTTTTGAAGCGCATCACCTCAAATGGTAATCATTATTCTTGTTTAGATAACTGACCAACAAACAACACATTCAAATTAAGATCAAAATTACAGCAAACGAAATTCACTTCAAAAAGATACATATTATATTTTTGTTTGTACCCCTCCACTATTCAGCTATACGGGTGGATGATTTGTTCCACTCTGAGGAAAATAAGGGTTTAATTAATGCTTCACTGTGATTGTATCACAAATCTCAGTTATATATTTGCTCATCTTTTAATATGTTATTATTTTAAAGATTACGTTTTGAGCATCTGGTTTTTCCTTGCTGCTGCTTTCATTTTCTCATCTCACTCGCGGCAAATTCAGGCGAGGGAGTGTTTAATAAGAAACCCTGGCAGGAAAATATACATTTACATTTCAAAGAAAATATCTTAATATTAAAAAGGAATCATAAGTTTGGTGCTATCCGTGCAGGGCCGGATTAACCAATGGGCATTATGGACACAGGCCCAGGGGTCCGCGCACACATGGGGCCCCTGCAAGAGGGAGTGTCTATTTTGGCTAAGTGCAAATAGCGCACCTGGTTGGAATAAGCTAGTTGAGTGATTCCCGCCCATCACCGTTTATTACAGCAGCGTGAGTGGTGTAGCTCGTAAAGCGTATGGCAGCATGTTTTGACACAATCGATCATAATCCCGGGTCGATTCCAGCATTTGATTACCACTTTTTTTCCCTCACTACTTATCAGATTTTGCCTACTCTTCATCATGAGGAAGACAAGTAGGAATCATTAATAAGTGTGTGTATTATGGAAGACTCAGATTCATAGAACTGGATTGGAGAGGTGTTATATCCAAATCATATGCATTATACGTTTTTAGAAGTTATTAATTAAAAATACCCTGAAATATAAATTTTTAGTACTGCTTCAGTGAACTTGAACAAGTGTATTAAAATCCATTAATTTTCACTAGTTTTATTAGTATTTTTTTCCAAAGTATGCTTTAAATGCTTTAAAAATAAGTTCAATCTTTGTAGACTAGAAATATATGTACTATATATCATTTATTTTAAGAATGTGGGCAACACATTATAGATAATAAAAAATATATATATTAATCTTATTTTTTAATTCAACTATAGGGGTGCGGCCAGGTAGGGGCCCTACAAGACATTGTGCCCAGGGGCCTCTGAATTCATAATCTGGACCTGTAGCCGTGTCATAATTAATTATGTAGTTTTAATAATGTAGTTAGTCGTCTGCAAGCATCAGTGTTTATTGAGATTAAAATAAGATCAAAAAAATTTAATTGAGATAAGAATTATTGTTAAAGCAACACTTGTGAATGCTTTGGGAAATAACGCTCGTCATAGACATCACGAGATGACTGATCCTGAAGGAACGTATAGTCTGGCACATTTGCTACCCATAACAAGTCAAGATTTTACTAAGAAAAAATCCCAGAATCTGACATAGTGACTTTCGTAACTGACAATAGAAATCGTGTGACCTGACCGGGGCTTAAGAGTCGCTTAGAGTTAAATTTTCAACATTAAAAGTCAACAGAGCAGAGATCAACATCCCATAATGCAATTCACTAACGTAAATAAACACTTGTGAATCACAAAATATGAAACCCGTTAATTAGCAGATGTGTCATACAGTGTACATGGATGAATTTTACCACACGCCCAGTTAAACCGCCACCTACTGATCCATTCCAGGTAATACTTTGGCATCTCAGAGAGGGATGAGTTGGAGCTCTGAACAAAGGCGGCAGTGACGTCAACCGAGTGTTCAAATGTATGCAAAATACACAGAGATCATCAAAACATGACTGAGAGCTCTCAAGGAGTAATTCAATTCATATATAATGATCCAGGATACATTCACAGCCGACTTTAGGAAACTGGATCTGACAGATTTGGCCTGATGGGAGCATGTGACGTGACGGTCTGGATTTTGGCACTGCAATCGCAGCATTAGAGTAAAAGATACTTTTACACTGATGGTGTAAACTTTCTAGATGAATGCAGAATTTAGACACCACAAAAATATGAGTCATCTTATGATTTACTCACCCATAAAGGGATAGTTCACCTAAAAATGACAATTTACTCACTATTCATTTTCCCTCAGGAGTTTCTTTCTTCTGTTGACCGTGAAAGAAGATATTTTGAAGAATGCTGGAAACCTGTAACCATTAACTTCCACAGTAGGAAAAACAAACAGCGTGGAAGTCAGTAGCTACATTTCCATCCAGCTATTTTGATTCACATTTTGGATCTGGCCATAAAAAAACGGTTGATGGAAACGCCATGATGCGTAATTTTTTTTAAAAATGCGCATAAAAAATGTATGCGCATAACTGAGTAGGATAAACTTTTATTCGATAAGAAAAGATGCACATAAACTGCGATGGAAACACTTTTACCACATAAATTCCAGTATGCGCATTAAATAAAGGTCATGTGATTTTGTTATAAGAGATCATGTGATGACAAAAATGTGTGTGAATGGACAAACCAGCAGGTTGAACACATCGTAAAACATCTGAAATGTTGTTTTGGTCATTCTTAAGCGCCTCACCGTTTCAGTAGTTGTGTTATTATATTATTAATGACCTCCAGAATCAAGAGCATCTGTGCTCTGCGTCTGACACCTTCAAACGCCACCGCGTGTTCACTGCATGTCAGGATTGCCTTCTGAGGCACAAGTCATTTATTAAATGAAGAAAAGATTGACGCAGCTTCTCCTACTGCAGAAAATTACGTTTTTACTGTTGATATTTGGCGCCAGTTAATCAGGAAGTGACGATTTTGTCCGTTTTGACTGGTTGGATGGAAACGCTGCTTCATTCGCACGTCTTTTATGCCATAATCCAGTTTTGCGAATAAAGTTAATTCGCATTTTTGGATGGAAAAATAGCTAATGATTACTGGTTTTCAGCATTCTTCAAAATATCTTCTTTTGTGTTCAACAGAAGAAAGGAAGGTTTAAAACAAGTAATGGGTGAGTAAATAATGACAACACTTTCATTTTTGGGTGAACGGTCTCTTTAAAGCAATCTAAATCTATATGACTTTCTTCTTTCAGATGAATCTAGTCAAAAAAAAAGTTCTACAATGGCAACAGGTGGGTCGCATGTGCAATAAAGCACATCCATCCATTATAAAAAGTGACACCAGGGGAAGAATAAATGTCTACAGTAGCAAATTGATGTTTTTGTATTATTAATATATAATATAAAATAATATTAATATAATTATAATATAATTGTAATATAATTAATATAATAATAATAATATAATTGTAATATTAATATTGATATATATCTATATTAAATACTTTAGAAACAAGAGACTGTCATCTGCTTCAACTTTCGAGGTGCATTTTATTGGTGCATTTAGTGCCATCAGATGGACAGGAGTGTGAAACGCATGTGCAGGTGAAAGAAACACAGTAGTGACACACATTCCTCCACACTCCTGCCAAATCAAAAGAAGTGATGGGAGAAAAAAAAGCTTTTCAAAGCTTCTAAACAATTGAACTAATTGCTTTGCAAAATGACTAAATTACTCAAAACATCAACGCTAGGGACACCTTCTAGTTAAACACATTTAAATGCAGCAAACCTCAGTCAAAATATGCATTAGAATCATGTTTTTAAACATATTACAAACATTATATTGAAAGTATAATCTATAAATGCTCTTAGCTTATCATCTAATATCATTAAATGTTAATTGTCTGCATAATATGCTTACTCTTACCAATTTTCAAGGCTTATATATTGTTTGTTTTATTTTAGGTGTTGCTAAACAGGCCAAAAAGAGACTATTAACTAATATTATTCCATTTCATTTTACACATACCTTACTAAAGGAGAGGGGTCTGGATGCAGACCTGGTGCAGTGCAATCTGAGCTGCATCCAATGCTTTTTAATGTGCTCACCTAACCCCACCCCTAACCCTACCTGTCACAGTGACGTCACTCACTCCATTGAGTGCATTGTGTCTGACATTGCATCATAAAGGCTGCATCCAGATACTATTGCACTAAAGCATTTTAAAAAAACTAGATAAACTGATCCAAGATCAGGTAAACCTAATTAAACCTTTTCACCAATTCACCACTGTGGGGGGATCTGAGTGAACCCACGACTCATGTGGATTTATGGTATTACACAGACCGCCCCCTAGTGGAGAAGCACTGAATTTCTGAAATGTTTCAAAACAGTAACGATGTAATAAAGCCCTGTTTACAGGAATCACACGACCTTGCCAATTTGATATGTAGTCTGAACTACTGATTCAAAGCAAAGCAATAGTAAATGAAAAGGTTTTGAAGCAGCCATTTCTAGTCAAAAGTGCCATTGAATGTAAAGAAACAACTAGCTTTTGCCATTGTAGAGTTGTAAAAGTCCAAGGTAATTTGTAAATCATTTACCCAATATTCGACCCAAAGAAAAAAGTCATATACACCTGGGATGCCTTGAGGGTGAGTAAATCATTAGCAATATATCGTTTTTGTGTGAACTAACCCTTTAATCTACATTGCATCATCTCAGGAATTAGTCTGTTTATGAATACAGTCCTATTTAACGGCACTAATTAATTTTGGGCACATAAATGTTAAGAAAAAACGGTCTAATTTACCCACTGATGATGTAAACAGATCAGTCCCACACTGTACGTTCTCCTGGGATGTTTATCTAAATGCGATCATTGCTTTGTAACTGTTCAAATCCGTAGATATTTCTAACACAAACCCACTTGTTATTTGAACTTTTGATTAGGCACAAAATTCCAGCTTATTACACCGGTATATCCGACAAACAACATCCTGAAAAAAATAAAAGCACTCCTGTTTATGAGATGATAATAGCTACATAATAAAGCTGAATATATGAAACAATATCAGATGTAAATTTAAGGGGAAACTGCACAAAATCATCTATTTTTGTGCACTTCTGAATTTAATCAAAGTTAATCAGATGAAATAATAGCATTTTTAAACAGCTACATATTAATAATATAATATAATAATAATTATAAAGCAACGTAGAGGATATTTAAGGTGAAATCCCCCCAAAAATCATCTATTTTCAACACTTTCTTTGTTATTTTTACCCAATTATAGCATTTAACAGGGAAATCTAGGCTATAATAAATATTCTCTTCGCTACTTAGATGCACAGTGACACTTTTGGATCGAACGTGTTGTGTTTTCCGGTTTCTCCTTCCTCGGTTTCCGCTCTATGTGGCGAACGTGTGACTTTCAAGTATATTCTCTAGTGTTTTTGTTGGCGATTAGGTAAATCAAGCGTACGGATGAGTGTTGGGTGTCATGCATTGCTGAGTGGGTTAGTTAGTTGGTTAGTCAGGCTGAGATGTGTGAGTTTTACTTCTTGGCATTGAGGGCGGCCAGCGAGGCATCGATGTCCTCCTCCTGCTGGAGAGGATGCCACTGGGCGATGGGACGCCGCGGGTTGGCAAGCATGTCGGACCAGTGCTTCAGTGCCGTCCCTGAGGCTTTACTGCCGATGAAGATCTTCCCGATGGCATCGTTCTTGCCAATCTTGTCGTAGTCGAAGACTGTCACCACCACAATGATTTTCTGAAGTAGAAAGAGAAAAATGTATGCAAGATTGTGCATCGAATTAAATAAAATGCACATTATTAGTTAATGTAAAGCTGAAGTCAGAATTATTAGCCCTTCCCTAATTTTTATTTAACGGAGAGAACATTTTTCAACACAATTCAAAACATAACAGCTCTAACAACTAATTTCCAACAACTGATTTATTTCATCTTTGCGATGATGACAGTACACAATTGCCATCAAAAACAAACTACAACTCCCAGCATGCACCACACACACACACCGGTTCCTGAACCCGACTGATTGCAAACACGCACAGCTGAAGCTGCTCAAGGACTCATTACATAAACTATATATACACCTCACATGCACACACACAGGGCTGAGTCTTGTTGTTAATTTGTATACACCATGAAGCGTTTTCCTTGTCATGTTTTCAGACCCTCGCCTAGTTTATTGATTTTTGATGTTAGCCGCCTGAACTGATCTCTGGTTTTGACTACTATTTTGGATTGCCCTTTATGATTCTGTTTGCTCCTGTTATTGACCCTTGACCACCTGACCATTCTTTTTTTAATAAAGATGCTGCCATTGGATCCTCAACCTTGTTGTCTACACCCTTGCGTTACAATGATATTTTACTGGATATTTTTTAAGATACTAGTATTCAGCTTAAATTATGCTCTATTATTGAAAAACAAAATCATTATCCCGATTATTTTGGTCAAAATTGTTATCAGAAATATTTGAAGAAATGATCAGTGGGCAAAATGAAAACAATAATATATAGTAATTCATTATATCTTAAAATACATTAGAAATACAACGCCATCAGTTTTGTTATATTATGATTTGTTATATAATCACAAAGCTATATTTAATATATCTTATTAAAAATATGGACTATTAAAATCAAATCTATATATTTTCTGGATTTATTAGGTATCTTAATATTAATTTTATTCTGTAAAGATCTGATAATATAACTTCTGAACTTTAAATAATATTATATTCAATATTTAACAATTATTGTTATTTAAATATCTTGAATTTAATTGTTTTATCTTTCAATTTCCAAATATGTTTGGTGACTAAAATATTATTTTAATAAATATATCTGTTTTGTTTAAATGCACCAAAATACATTGCCTATATTCACTGAGAAATGGATAAAAATATTCATTTTTAAAATGGGGTGTACTCAATTATACTAAGCACCGTATATAGTTGTTTGAACTCGTACCGATTTGATATCTGGACTTGTTTAAAAAAATTTAAGTTACTAATACTCTTTGATGATGAAAATACAAATATTATATGTGTGTGTGCATGTATGGGATTAAATTCCCACCTAAAGTATTGAGGTTGCGGATAGAAAAAAAAAAAAGTGCTTTAATCAAAAAAAGTTGACTTGGTGTGTAAAATTATAACACACGATAAATAAATAGATAATAAATACAGAATAAAATGTGAATAATATACAGAATTTTGTGACCTTGTTTCTTATTCTGCGTTTAGTTTTCACTTTCAGGCGTTATAATTTTACATGCAATGTTAATTTTTTTTGCGCAAAACTAATTGACACGTATTATTTTTCTATCCGCGATGGTCAGGGCTTAATTTGTATCGGCACCTAATTTTACCGATACCCCCCACCCCCATCTGCTGTTCACTTTTACTTTCTTCCGGGACTCCACAACTCTCTTCACTTTTGTCTGCGCAAGGTTATAATAGTTTAGTATTTTTCATTCGTTTTAGTTTCTATTTCGTTTTGACTTTTTGTTTTCAAATTCAGTTAGTTTTAATTAGTTTTTAGAGGGAGATTTACTAGTTTTTATTAGTTTCTATATTTTGAAATTGCTTTGTTTTAGTTTAGTTTTTATTAGTTTCAGTATTAGTTTCAGTTTTTTTTCTAAAAAAAGAATATTTGTTCGGTGCAAGATTCAAAATCATCAGAATAAAAGTTGTATAATAAAAACTCAGCTATACAGTACTACCATCTACCATACTACCATCTACCCATCATCAAATTTAAACACAACAGCCCACAAGATAGCTTTAAGTACAATATGTGTGCAAGGCTGCTTCTGAGGTTAGATACACAGTAGTGATGGAAATTTCAGATATTTAACCCAGATGTTATGACTACACATACCAAAATGATGTTGTCAGCAATAGTAATTTCAGTCAGTTAAAACATCACTATGGGCTGAAAATGTCTTACAGTAAAGTTTTGCAACCCAACTGAAGCATCATTTACTTATTTAAATTCCGTTAGGATTTTCTGTTATGAAATAAACTTACGTTCTTTCACCAGATCCTCCGCGGTGCAGTTGTTCAAGTTTAGTTCAGTCGTGTGTTTGTGTTTGGTTCACTGAATCACGCATGCGCAGTATTATTGGTTCACAGCTTCTCAAATTTGATCTCAGTGTAACGTTAATGTTCTAATAACTGAATAAGAGTATATATTGGATTATTTACAGTCAGAGGGGGGTATTAGGCTTGTTAAAAAGTAAGCAGTTTGTGGATGAGTCCTTCCTGGAGACGCGAATCGTTTCAAATGATTCAGTTCGCTTTGGTGAACTAGTCCAACCGGTTCATTTAGAAGATCCGGTTAAAAAGATTCATTCGCGATCGCGATACAAAAATAAAACCCATTATTGGATACAAACGTGTTGAAGTAATAGTTTTAAGTCTCTGTATTAAATGCTGTCACCGTGCTGCTGTCAAGTCTACTCGTTGTTTTTGTCGAGGGAGCAAAAGCGAGGATGACTGGAGGAGAACCGGCTCTATCTGGCCAATGGCAACAGGACTAGACTCCCAGGTGCCGTACGGGTCAAACACCTTCAGCGCGAAGTAAATAGATTCACTTCTAAAAGATTTACAGTAAGATTATGTATTAAATACATTCACAAAGACGAAAACGAAGAAGGTTTTTGCTATAATTTCAGTTAGTTTCAGTTAGTTTTGTATGTAAACAATACAGTTTCAATTAGTTCTAGTTTTTTTAAAAACTCGTTTTTATTTTTATTTCTGTTAATGACAATTATCTTACATTTTAGTTTTCGTTTATTTGTTCGTTTTCGTTATGATAACCTTGCATCTGCGACACCCACACCCCCCGCCCTGCTCTTCACTTTCGTCCGCGACACCTCTCCATCCTCTGGTAACACGGCGGATCCGTTACCCCGATCTGTTCTGGGACCTCACAATTCACAAATTAAACACTGGCGACGGTGATTCTTTAGGTGGGAATTTGATCCCATATGCATGACTCATATATGTAAGTTATTAAATATAATATAAGTTATTACTCAAATCGTTCGTTCGTTTTCTTGTCGGCTTAGTCCCTTTATTAATCCGGGGTCGCCACAGCGGAATGAACCGCCAACTTATCCAGCATATGTTTTAAGGCAGCGGATGCCCTTCCAGCCGCAACCCATCTCTGGGAAACATCCATACATTCTCATTCACACACATACACTACGGACAATTTAGCTTACCCAATTCACCTGTACCGCATGTCTTTGGACTTGTGGGGGAAACCGGAGCACCCGGAGGAAACCCACGCGAACACGTGGAGAACATGCAAACTCTGCACACAAATGCCAACTGACCCAGCCGAGGCTCGAACCAGCGAATTACTCAAATCATGTGGTTTAAAATCCTAAATAGTTTGCCGCAATCAGTTTCCTCAAACAGTTATCAGGTTTTACAGTGTGTGTTTCAGCAAACTTGCCTTCATCAGGTCTCTTCACGTCTTCTGTAATGTCTAATTCTGTTTAAAAGTGAAAGCTCTACCTGCATTTGCTCTAGAGGGATCTCAAAGCTGAAGGACTCGTTGTAATAGGGGTTCAGAGTGTTCTTCTTCACCGTCGTCTTCTTCTTCTTCAGACGCTTTCCATTCTGCAAGAGCTGGATCTTCACGTAGGGGTCTGCAAGAGGTCAAACGTCCAGTTATCTGCATCAAGCACATACAAACAGGTCTATCTGCAGAGTCAGGATCTGCTGCGTCTCTCACCTGACAGGCCGCCCACGTCCATCTTCTTCAGGTTTTTGGCCTCGAGGATGCAGACGGTTAGTTTTCCTGCCGTCGGGACGTAACGCAGAGAGATGCAGATATCGCCCAGCTTCTCAGGCTGAAGGGAAAACATATTGATATGTGTGATCATGTATTTCCTTTCGTGAAAGATATCCGCTTGTTAAGTGGAAGTGTACTGGCGACGTATGAAATGTTTCCGGGTCCAAGCCGCTACACATTTGAAGAGAGAAAATATTCGTTTATGACCACTTTTTAGTCATATCACAAATTAAAGGGAATTTTATATAAAATAAATTAACTCTGGACTTGCTGCATCACAGACATCAATATTTTAACAATATATGAAATATGAATCACTTTCTGGCCATTGGATAACGGGCATGGAGAGATTGAGAGTGTGATTTTGGAAAGTATTACATCGATTTGTAAATGTTCATTATTTACATTTGTTGAGTCTCCCCATACAGTTTGATAGAGCGCTTGGACCCGGAAGTCACACTTACAGTAACAAACGGATAGAGACTTATAGTTAAAGTCAGAATTATTAGCCCTCCTGTTAAATTTGAAATCTTTATATGTTTTCCTTTAGTTCTGTTTTTTTTTTATTTTTGTTTTTTGCAACACGTTTTTAAATAGATTTAATAACTAATAATTTTATATATTTTTTTTACTTTTTTTAAAGAGCCCCTATTATGGGTTTTTGAAAATGAGCTTGCATGCAGTGTGTAACACAGCTCTAAGTGAAGTGAAACATCCAGCTGAGGCTTAAATCTGAAAGTGCACATTGTTCAAAACAGTCACTTTATTTTGATGGTCCGTTTGTTGAATTTAGGTTAAATTGCAACAAATTCTTATTAGATTATAAGTAGACAGTTAGGTTGAGGTTAGGGTTAGGGTTAGTGTAAGTTAACATGTACTTGCAAAGTTTCTTATAGTCAGTTAAATGTCTGTTGAATGTCTATAACAACAGATATTAAGCAGAAAGTGTTACCTTTAAAACTATTGATTCATCTATAAAAGAGTTGACTCATTGTGCTTCAAATGAATCATCTTTATAACAAGTGTTTAGCCGTTTCGGCGTGACGTGGATACGAAACTTAAGCCACACAATTTGTGCATGCGCAAACCCGGGAGAATTGAAACCCCCAACCCTGCCCACAAACACAGCAGCGAGCAAAAGAACCAGTGTTGCCAGATTGGGCGGTTTTGAATTTGATTGTGCAGGTAAAAACCTTTAGGATAGGTTTTGAGCTGGAATCAGTCAGCTACTTCTGACAACACTTAAAGAACACTGTAGCAGACGCCGGTTGAATCATGTAGCGAAGACGCTGTGCTCTGCTGGATATTATTGCAGAAATGCCTCAGCATTATAGCCCAGCCTTGTGCTGTGTTCCCCCTGAGGAGTGCTTCTGAAATCTACACGCTTACACCAAGGGATTTGTCGGCTGTTTATTAAAAGAAGGATCAGAAAAGACTATTGATGTATGAAGGGGCGGACTGGCCATAGAGAGCACCGGGACATTTCCCGGTGGCCTGACAGCCGATCTGGCCTGCCACTGTGAATCTGGCCTGCACCCTCTATCCAGCCACTCCTTCTTCCTCCATTCCTCCACTCGACACTTGTTAACACTCGCTCCATCGGGCTCGTGCGGCTATAAGCCCCACCCACACTCGTCAGTGTAACAAAGCCGACCAATCACAGAGCTTACACTACGAATCGTTTCGACGTGTAGTTACATTTTTGGAGAGGTTCGCGTCAGCGACGGCCACGGTGACCACGTGCAGGCTGCGCCGAAGCATACACATGGGCTTGACGCAGAAGTATAAATCAGCCTTAATTGTGATTAAATCGGTTGCCTCATTGTTTTCTCTAGCATGCAAATAATGTATTTAATTGTGTTTTGTAACTTGTAACCGCTTGTAGTGTCTCTGGTTAACTTGTATTCTCATATCGCGTCTAAAAGCACGTTGTAAACGTGACGCTTGCCGCTTTGTTTACGGATTAAAATGCGTTTGTGAGATTGCGTTTCACTGCTGTTTGTTGTTGCTATGGCTACATCAGCTCTCCTACACACGTGCGGCGGTCCTGTTTCATAATGGTTCAGCTTTTGCCGCTGTGTGCATTAATACTGCATGTGTGTCGCTGTTTTTACTTCTGGTTAAGAATAGAGTGATATGCTAGGAGACCGGGGGGTTAGGTTCGGGGGTGAGGTGTCTGAATAACACTATTGAGAAACGGGTACTGTGATGTTAGTAACTACTGTGAAGTGTGTTTTCAGGCGCTGTGATCGCATCTATACTATTGTTGGCGTTAGGGTGCTGTTAGATGGGTCTGAAATACAGGCTACTCCTGGGAAAAACGGGAGTGTAGGCAGATATGCTCACGCACACACTCTGACTACTTCAATATTGATAAGCCGTGGTGGGCATTCTCTCTCGCTGAATGATGTCGACCAATCGCAACAGACTGGGTCATTGGTCCTCGTTGCTGAACGATTCATATAGGAGTCGCTGGGATAATGAGGTAAAAATAAATGCATAATATAAGACAATGAATGCGTTTTTTGACCATGCATGCATATTAGCCTGCTGTTGGAGACCCCCAAAACCAAAACATGACCCTTTTTAATGTATAATAGGGCCTCTTTAATTTTATTTAGAAAATAAATGACAGAAGGAGAAGAAAAACAAAACAAAACAAAAAAACAAAGAAAAAAAGCGGTTGTCATATGGGTTACAAAAGTTACTAATTCATTTGAAGCACATTATTACATATTGTTTACAATGACATACTCAGTCCATCTTTGCCAATACTTGAGCTTAAAAGTCAGTCTCTCCATACAGCGTATTTCCTTTACAATTCCTATCCACTGAGCCCTTGTTGGAGGATCAACCTGAAACCATTTTTGAGTTATGGCTTTTCTGCTACTTACCAAAAGCATTCTAATTAAGTATTTGTCAATAGGTATTTTCCCAATGTACAGTATAATGTAATAAATGAGTAGTCAAATTCTTCTCCTGTTATCTATTTTACTTCAGTCGCTATTTCATTCAAGAAGGGCTGTATTTTTGGGCAAGCCAAAAAAAAGAAAAAGTGAAAATGGTTAGCATTGAGGTTTCACATTGTCTCCAACAAGAGCTAAAACTTTTACCACCTGTGTGCAATGCAGACCGTTTAATAACTAATAATTTCTAATCACTGATTTCTTCTATCTTTGCAATGATGACAGTGCATAATACTTTACTAGATATTTTTCAAGATAGTATTTAGCTTAAAGTGACATTTAGAGGCTTAACTAGGTAAATTAGGTTAAAGTTATGGTAATTAGGCATGTTATTGCATGACAATGGTTTGGTCTGTAGGCAATCGAAAGAAAATATTGCTTAAAGGGGCTAATAATATTGACCTTAAAATGGTTTTTAATTTAACTGTTTTTTATTAAAATATATAAGTCAGAGAGCCACAGTATCAGATACATAGGATCATTGGACATCAACTGCTCCCATGTAGCGGCAGAACACAATTTGCTCACATTTTCTTTCTCTCTGAATAAAGTAATACAATTACATATTCTTGCATTAAGGAAAATAATAAAAAACAAAGACACAAAACAAATAAAATAATAATATTAATAATAATAAGATAGAAAAAATAACATTATAGATAAAAGTAACACATATTAGGCCAAACAACAATACAGAAAATATATAAATACAAATATGCAAAGGGTACAGCAGTAGAAAATAAATTAATAAAAATAAATACAATATCTATCTATCTATCTATCTATCTATCTATCTATCTATCTATCTATCTATCTATCTATCTATCTATATATATATATATATATATATATATATATATATATATAT
>CAIGQQ010031496.1:3168338-3178637 GCA_903798035.1 Danio albolineatus
CCCCAGGTTGAGCGCCCCCTGCTGGCCTCATTAACACCACATCTAACAGCAACCTAGCTTTCCCATTGTGATCTGCCATCTAGATACTGACCAGGCTCAGCCCTGCTTAGCTTCAGTGAGTAACCGGTCTTGGGCTGCAGGGTGAAATGGCCATAATATTATATATTATAAATATATAATTATCATAATATCGACATATCAAAATTTCAACATCATACTATATTTTAATATGAGACACAATGACTAACTTTATGACTAACTTTATTAACAAATAAAGAAAAAAAAAGGCTTGCTTCTGAAAATATTTTGCAGAAAAGGAACTTTTACATTTTATTGTACTCTAACTTATTAAATGTTACCTAATTTGATCAGTTTAAAAATATGAATAAATGAACAATAAAATAAACAATATCATTTACTGCAAAATATGAATACAAACTGATCAAATTGAATTCATTAATTTTCCTACAGCTTAGTCCCTTATTTATCAGGGGTCACCACAGTGGAATGAACTGCCAACTATTTTGGCATATGTTTTATGCAGCAGATGCCCTTCCACCTGCAACACAGTACTGGGAAACACCCATACACTCTTACATTCACATAAACTCAAACACTACTGTCAGTTTAGTTCATCCAATTCACCTATAACACGTGTTTGGACTGTTTTGGGGAAACCGGAGCACCCGGAGTGTCACGATCACCAGCGATCTACAGCCAGAGATCGCTGGTTGACACACACACACATTCCATGAACTACAAATCTGCTTGTTAACGGACTACAATTCCAGTCATGCAGCACACACACACACACACACTCCTGCTCCAAGTCACCATCTGATTAGACTCTCACAGCTGAAGCTGCTTCTGGACTGATTACACACACTTTATAAACAGCACACGCGCACACAGTCATGGCTTAGTATTGTTCCCTGTATTGTGACTTTACAACGCGTTTCCTTTGTCTAGTCTTTTGTGTTTGATCCCAGCCTTGCTTGTTTGTTTATCTGTGCCTGCTACCAGCCTTTTTGACCTTATGCCTTTTCATCAACTACGATTTAGATTTTGCCCTGTTGACCAGAATATACTGCTTTTTATATTAAACTGCAATTGGATCCTCGCCTCCATTGTCATCGTCACTAACCGTAACAGAATACTAAGCCATAACTGTGTGCGAGTGTGCTGTTTATAAAGTGTGTGTAATCAGTCCAGAAGCAGCTTCAGCTGAGAGTCTAATCAGATGGTGACTTGGAGCAGGAGTGTGTGTGTGTGCTGCATGACTGGAATTGTAGTCCGTTAACAAGCAGATTTGTAGTTCATGGAATGTGTGTGTGTGTCAACCAGCGATCTCTGGCTGTAGATCGCTGGTGATCGTGACACGGAGGAAACCCACGCCAACACGGGGAGAACATGCAAACTCCACACAGAAATGCCAACCGGCCCAGCTGGGACTCGAACAAGCGACATTCTTGCTGTGAGGCGACAGTGGCAAAAATTATGAATAAATAATAATTTATTAGTTTATTACTTCTAACTAATTTATCTAAAAACAACATACTGTACTTCACAATGTCTTAATCGACCAATCAGAATCAAGTATTCCAAAGAGCCGTGTAATAATGTCATGGTAACACCTCCTAATACTGTATATATATACACGTCAGTCAACTAATTTAACTTTATTATAACGTGTTCCCTGCAGAGCCTGTAATTCTCCATCTTTACCTTGTTATCCTGGAAGTCGTAATCCAAAGAATATTGAAGTTTTCCCAGTTTCTCCACTTCTTTTTCCTCTTCCTCTTTCTCCTCCTCTGTCAAACCGGTTTCTCCTTCTTCATCGTCATCATCCTGTTGTTTCTGCGGGGCAAACGTTAAACGTTTTAATCAAGCTGATATCTGGAATATGAGTATATGTAGTTCCTGTCTATAAGCATGCCACAAGCTCAGGGCCCGGTCAGTAGCAGACAGTACAGGTTGGAGAGATGCTTTTCTATATTCTGTCAAAGCAGACTTGGAGTAATGTTGTCATTCAGGGCTGGATGTTGAAAATGACTCGAGTTCACAATTTTTATTGGTAGCACAGTTTTTTTTTCTTAACTTTCAAGCAGTTTAATTTGTTAATACAATTATATTTTGTGTATACACTAACCGGCCACTTTATTAGGTACACCTGTTCAATTGTTCGTTAATGCTAATTTCTAATCAGCTGATCACGTGGCAGCAACTCAATGCATTTAGGCATGTAAACATGTTCAAGACTATCTTCTGCAGTTCAAACTGAGCATCAGAATGGGGAAGAAAGGCGATTTAAGTGACTTTGAATGTGGCATAATTGTTGGTGCCAGACGGGCTAATCTAAGTATTTCAGAAACTGCTGATCTACTGGGATTTTCACGCACAACCATCTCTAGGGTTTACAGAGAATGGTCAGAAAAACAGAAAATATCCAGTGAGCGGCAGTTCTGTGGGCGCAAATGCCTTGTTGATGCCAGAGGTCTGAGGAGAATGGCCAGACTGGTTCCAGCTGAGGCAACAGTAACTCAAATAACGACTCGTTGTGTACTCAAATGGCCTCCAAAGTCACCAGATCTCAATCCAATAGAGCACTGGTTCTCAAACTTTTTTCCACCAAGTACCGCCTCAGAAAAAAAATGCCTCTCCAATTACCACCATAATGACCATTATTTAAATACAGTAGGCCTAATTAAGCAGCTGCAGCACTGCACAGTTAAAAAACATGGCAGATTAATTCTAATATTTATTACTGTCAGCCACTTTAAACATCCTAAATAATTTGAACAACGACACTGTACTGTGCTCACAGGTAGAAAAATAAATAAAACGTCAACATTTAAATTAAAATGTGCTTTTAAAGTTAATTTAAAATGGCACTGTTGTTAAAAAGTAAAACGAAAAGTATTATCATAAAGTAGCCTATTCGTCAAGTTACTTGCACCTCATAAATATAGGAATATAAATATAGGTTTTTATATGAAAATGTCATCATATTTATATATAATCTCTTTTTGAACTATATGCTGCATGTATATGACTTATTTGTATGCCTTTAAAATCTAAACATCAACTTGTATTTTAAATATATGAATGGGATTTATATATTTAAATTAGAAATAACATTCGCGTACAGCGTGTTAGAGTAGGCTTTGTGTGTCAGAAAAGCAAATGATTAAACCATACCTTTCTCCATTGGGATATAAAAATATGGGATATGCCCCCAACAACCGAAAATTTTAAATAAAATAAAAGGTTTAGCCTATTAAAATCAACTTACTGATCACATCAGTGTTATCGTACGCATCAAAGGGTTAAAAGTGTGTTAATTTTTAAACTTTTATTATTCAGCGGTTTTTCCGAGTACCACTACAAGGAAGCTTGCGTACCACTAGTGGTCCACGTACCACAGTTTGAGAACCACTGCAATAGAGCATCTTTGGGATGTGGTGGAACGGGAGATTCCGACAAATCTGCTGCAACTGCGTGATGCTATCATGTCAATATGGACCAAAATCTCTGAGGAATATTTCCTGTATCTTGTTGAATCTATGCCACGAAGGATTCAGGCAGTTCTGAAGGCAAAAGGGGGGTCCAACCCAGTACCAGCGAGGTGTACCTAATAAAGTGGCCACTGAGTGTGTATTTAAATGAGCTTTTTGGCAGCACTAGAAAAACACTAGAGGAGCTTTTATTGATATGCATAAAGAGCCATGCAAGCACTTTCTCCTCATCTGGATGATAAATTGAACTGTTCATCAGTGATGCTCCAGGGAACAAGCAATGACAGCAAATATTTAAAGAAGAACAGGCTCCTTTGTGCTATTCTGGGCGTATGAAATGCTGACATGCCGCTCTTGTGTGTTTTTGAACATCATCCCGAAAAAAAAAAAACTATGCACAAGCATCTATAATGTGCAGAAAACACTTTTAAATTAACATTTTAAGCACTATACAGTGGCCCAAAAATATTTGGCAACCAAGACACACTTTGAAATTTAGCGATAATGGCAATGATATTTATAGTAGGGCTGGACAATATTGGAAAAATCTGATGTTGTGATTATTTTATTTTTCTGCGAAAAATATTGCGATATGAAAAGGTGGTTGAAATAGCTCTATTTGGTGGTTTTCTGGTGAGTCTAATGCCGAGTTCAGACTGCATGATTTTCAAAGTAGTCGTGTCACAGATGTGTTCACACTGCATGACTATCTGGGCTAGCGTTTTGTTGCTGCTTTGTTTACACTGCAAGATGGATCGGCGACAGGGAGTTTCACACTGCATGACTTCAAAATAGGAAGAATCGCCGACAACTCTGTCCGAACTACGTCTCACACCCAAAAACACGCAGTATATCTTTTATAATTAACTACATAATGAGAAAGAAGCCTTTAATGGGGTAGAAAATGTCCATATCTGCTCACCTGGCTTTAAAGGGAATTAGCAATTTCTCCTCAGCCGTTTTATTTTTTGACCGGGTTGGGTTGTGATATTGCTCACATGACACGTCAAACAGACACGGGGGCTCCTGCCAAATTTACACTCATTTTCCCTCTATTTCTTGTGTCCGAATAAACTGAAAATGAGCTTTTAACTTCTCCCTCAACCTCCCGCTGGCCTGCAGGTCCCCACACTAGTGAATGCTGCTCTCTCATTGGCTGTAGGCGATCGCTGATGTTATTTTCAGTCAAACACATTTCACACGGCATGATTTGAATGTCTGACAGCTCCAGATATTCAGCACGCCAAATATCTCCCGGGCATCAGCGACTCATCAGTGATTCTCTCAGATCGAGTCTTTGATAGTTTATATTGTGTGATTGTCACTCGCGTGCACGAGCATCGATTTGCCTGTGATTTCAGGCATTTGTCGGCGATTTCTCAAAACCTGTCGGCGAGTCAAAATCAGGGCTAAAATCATGCAGTCTGAACTTGACATAAGTTTACCTGAGGTGTTTGTCACAGTGTGCAACATGCGTCTTCTTTAAATTTCTCAGAAAGAGCAAGTTCTTTAATTTCCTGTTTTGCACCCGCCTCCTCCCTTTCACATGGGAGAGGTGGGTGTCTGCTGAGCTCTAATTGATCTTGAATCATCTTTACTTTAAAAGTCATTTTTAAAGCTAGTCTTTATGTTTAAATAATGTTTATACCTTTATTTTTCACATGTATTTCGTTATTTTTGTGTTTTCATTTTAATAGACTGATTTCACGCAGCCGCCATTTTAGATAGTGAAATCAAGGCTGCGGTGGAAAGAAACCCGGAAGTGTCGCCTGAGTCACACAGGAGTGTTGTGTACCTGGCTGTATATCTTATCAGCGAAGAGAAAGTGACACAAATTTATACTTTCACCGCCTTCTGAGTGACCCGAAGGTCCGTTCTGAATGAACAGTGAAAATAAAAATGGGAAATCAGATCTCATTTTCAGCTAAGTTAAGGGAAATGGCACTAGTTAGCTAACGTTTTCTTTCCCAAACACACGTGTTAGATCCCATTTATCAAACTCAAGTTAATGAACTGATTCTTTCACTATTAGACTCGTCACAATACAACATTTCAGTACTGAAATGTAAAAAAAACTCAGTTTCCCGTTAACATGTAATGCACTGTTGATGGCGTGCCATTGTGTTCACATGCTCAACAGAAATTACTGTGATTGGCCGTGACAGTCATCAGTTCACCGCACTTGCGGCACTTCACTGATGTTTACCGAGTGCGAACACAGACAAGCGATCCGCTTGATGAGTCGACTGATCTTCACAGCTTTAAAACGCTCCAGTGTCCGTCTATCTGTGTTTGCAATCTTTGAAGAGCGGTTAAATAATGACCTTCACTGCCAGTCACAGTCATTTCTGTTGGGCACTGGTGAATACTGTGGCAAATCAGCGCTGCTTATAAACGCGCTCAGCGGCGCTTAAATGTTAGCGTGAAATGGAGGTTTTTAAAACTTCAGGACCGGGACAACACTATTACAGACAACACAGGGGTGTGCTACAGGTGACTGCACTGTTTTATCTCTCACCGGGTTACGTAGGCTGAAGCAGGGAAGCCCCCGTAGTGTTTACCTGCTGCCATGAACTGAAGTTTAGGAGGACACTTAAGCTTATTGAGGCTCGTACACACCGGGACGCTTTTCGTTTGCATTTATCGTCAGCATTTTTCCGCATTCAAGCCCAAGCGATTTTCTCTGGCGTCGAGCTGAAGAGTATGCAAAATCACTCCTTGACGTTAGATGGCGCACAGGGAGGCGCCAAGCTTCTGACATCTACTTGTTACACAGAAGAAGAAAAGAGAAAGTTGACACGCTTGTAGTTGGCGAACGACAAAGCATGGATGGTTCAAGTAGCAGCTCTTGCGACGAAGAAATGATTATTGTTTACCAGTGCAATAAGCAGCTCCACCTTCATATCGCCTCTGGGCATCTTCTTCAATGTGCGCTCGTATGGACAGTTTTGCGCTTGAGCGCCTCCAAGGGGTGTTTACTGTAACTTCAGAAGCTCCGTACACGTGAACAAAAGTGCCATTCTGATTGGTGGAGAAGGTTTTGACGTGGCGCGTCAAAACAAAAAAACAAGCATGAGGCGTTTCTTTAAAAATTATGCTTTTACGTCTGGTGTTTTGCGCGTTGGTGTGCACGATCACATTGACGCCCTTTATTTAGTCACGAGGCGTTAAACGTTGACCGAAAACGCGAGTAAAAAATGTCTTGGTGTGCACGGGCCTTTGCTCTTAAAGTGACGTTGTTTGATGCCTAATAAGCTTTTATTGTTTAAAATAAACTGAACAGAATGATATTAAAGTGATGTTTACACCATTTCTGCAGTTTGAAATCGCGGCAACAGCTGGAGGTATGTAGAACACAGCACGTTGTTGCAATGTTTATAGCGCTGATCCTATACTTCCGGATTTCTTCCCACCGCAGCCTTGCTTTCGTGTTTTAAATTGGCGCCCGCGTGAAATAAGCGTATCGGAGTTTTGTTCTTTCTCTCCCCATCTTCGCCCTTTCTGCACTGACTGCACATGGGAGAGAGAGGAGTAATAAGGGCAAAGACACATCAGGAGTGATTAAAGAGCGGTCATAACTGCTGATATCTATCTGGTTATTCCACACATTAACAAGAAAACATAACGCAGCACAGGTTACATTAACAGAGCGGGGACACGTGACTCCAGGGGCGCTGCTAAGGGGGGGAAAGTGAGGACGATTCTAAGGGCCCATGCACTCTAGGGGCCCGCAGCTTTGCGCACGTAACTGAAGGGGCAGAGCTATCAGGCGCACATGTTGGATTACTTTATTTGTTTTGGATTGTGAAAGCAAAATTCTCTTACAAGAGTGATTATAGCGCCTCCCGATGGTGAATGCGGTTATCCTCATGCCATGTATTATTTGGTATTTTGGTCATTTATTTCATTAGCTGCGTCCCAAATGACACACTATACACTATGCACTTATGCACTATGTACTTATGTACTTACACACTCAACAGCATAGTATATGTATGTAGAGTTGTCCCAAATGGAACACTAATGGCTTTTTTACTAAGCGGAAGTTCAAACAGTCTCCCAGATGACGTTTGACGGCTGCCAATTAATGAAATAAATTAATAAATTAACGAGAACCAATCTGATTGTTCCAAGCAAACTTAAATTATTAAAAAGTTACTTGAGATCAACCATGTCTCAGTACAGGTTAAACAGCCTTGCAATACTGTCCATTGAAAGCCAGTTGGCTTTAAGTCTGGATTTCAAGGATTTGATTGAGGATTTTGCAAGCAAGAAGGCTAGGCATTTGGGACTTGGAATTCAAGTCACTGTCAGGTGAATCAACAGACCATTTCAAATTGATTTATGTTGTGTTTATTTGGTTTACAGTGTGCTGGATTTTGCACTCTGTTAATATAAATTTGTTTAATTTTTTTTATAGTGGATTTTGCCAGCAAGAAGGCCAGGGTTTTGCCATTTAAGTAATGGTCAGTTTAAACAAAGGAACATTTCTTATTCATGGGTCTCATTGTAATATAATTTTGTGTCTTATTGATTTTCGTCACTGTTCTAGCGTATTGCACATTGTATGAGACACTATTGCAGTACAGTTATTTAAATAGTTACACATTGGATGTGTTTACATTACACATTTTGTGTGTTTAGAAATGTACAATTTTCAGTGAATATTTGATTACTGATCCTTTTTTTGTACTACATTTACATTTGAACAATAAATCATCTGCTATCTACAGTCATGGCCGTTCTCTTACTAAATACTGATAGGTAGTGGACAAAATCAATAATAAAATGCATACGTCAGTATAACTACATTGACGACAAAGAGTTTGGATAGCTAGCTTGCTAGTAGGGGGCCCATCCTCATATTTTTTCATGGGGCTCAAAATTGCAAGCAGCGCCCCTGCGTGACTCCATACACAGTAGGGAAAATAATAGCTAAAATCCACCTGGGAAAATTAGATCGATTATAGGTTCTGAATGTCGATTGGATTATTTTTGGATTAAATCGCCCAGCCCTACTCAAAGTTAATTTTATAAATCTTCAATGACAACAATAAGATGAAGAATTTTTGTAATGTGCCACCAAAGAAAATTGTCACTCTCAAGTCAGTTCCTAACCATATCCATATATCAACAAATTAAAGGGCAAAGCAGAAAATGTACCAGAATTAAAAACAAATTGGTAATTTTCCATGTATTAAAAATGAATTACTTCTCTTTTATGGTAAATTCATCTGATTAAATGATCATAAATCAACAAACAGCTCATGACAAGCTGACATGATGTTTTCCATTTACGTCTTACCGCTTTTAGTGCAATCAAACAGCCGTGCCCTTTAACACATGCATTCATTGTGAGTCTTGTGGGTCTTCTCTTAGTAACTCTAAACAGGATTAGTGAGTTAATTAGTTCTTGCATTCACACCTCCTACACATTTATGCCTCTTTGTTATTGCATTATGGTTATTTTTTTAGTCCACATAAGTGGGGTTTCCATTTGCATTGTAACTTTCCTTTGTTTTTAATTGTATTCTCATCAAGCAGCAGGTACAAAAGGCTTAAAACAAGGAAGTTACAACAGCCATTCCATCCAATCCCACCCACGCGGTGCTTGCCAAACAGCTGTGCCGTTCATCCGTCCACCTACCGTAGCGCCGACGCCATGAGCGTCAAGAAATGCGGCGCATTAGACACATAGCGGGAGGAAGGAGAGCAGAGAAAGAGGGAGAGGTTGAACTCACGACACACCGAAAAACAGAACGAAACACAGTCAAGACAGTGAACAACACCATGAGCACCAGTCTGAGAAATGACACACTGCGATGCTTGCGGATTCGGTATGGAAAATATAGGTTTGGCGTACAAACGTTTGAAAAGCCATGCTACAAAACTGCAGATGAAGAATTTATTGACTAAGAATTACCGACAGTGACTGTTTATGCTAAAAAAATTAAATTTCAGTCATTACAACTTGCCGGTGGGTGGCAAAAGTGAACCTTAAAATGCATGTGAACCGATTCATTCAAAAGAATTTAGCGATTAACCAAGTGACTTTCATTACGAGTGAGTCGTTGAATCATTCATTCAACAGATTCGTTCAAAAACACTCATTCATTCATTGCTTTTTGAGTTTCTTAATCGTTCAATTGTTTGAAAGAACTAATGCATTCAGTCATAACTCATCTGGCTGATTCATCTGAGTGACTCAGCGAATCATTTAATCAACATATTGATTCAAAACACTGATTCATTCAATTATTAATCATCTGATTGTCTTTTTGAGTTCATGTCTGAATCGTTCACTTGATTGATTCATTCAAAAACACTCATTCATTCAATGATATTATTGCTTTTTGAGTTTCTGAATCGGTCACTCGACCGATTTGTTTAAAAGCACTAATGCATTCAGTCATATCTTATTTGGCTGATTTTATGAGTGACTCACTGAATCATTCACTCAACATGTTCATTCAAAACACTGGTTCCTTCAATAAATCATGTGATTGGTTTTTTTGAGTTCATCTCTGAATCATTCACTTGAGTGATTTGTTCAAAAGCACTAGTTCATTCAGCAATAAATCAAGTGATTTTCATTACGAGAGAGTCACTGAATCATTCACTCAACAGATTAGTTCAAAAACACTCGTTCATTCAATGATATATCGTGATTGCTTTTGAGTTCCTGAATTGTTCACTTGACTGCCAATAATTTGGTGAATCATTTACTTAACTTTTTTATTCAAAACACTGATTCATTCAATGATAAATCATCTGATTGTCTTTT
>CAIGQQ010031496.1:3178647-3190286 GCA_903798035.1 Danio albolineatus
TCATTCAATGATAAATCATCTGATTGTCTTTTTGAGTTCATCTCTGATTCATTCACTTGACTGATTCGTTTAACAGCATTAGTTCATTCAGCGTTCAATAAAGTGACTGCACTTACTGACTCATTGAATCATTCACTCACCTGATTCGTTCAAAAGCACTAATTCATTCAGCGACAAATCAAGTGAAGATTATGATTGAACCATTAAATCATTCACTCACCTGATTTGTTAACCAATAAATAAAGTGACTGTTTATATGAGTGAGCCACTGAATCATTCACTCAATAGATTCATTCTTAAACACTGCTTCATTCAATGATAAATCATGTGACTGCCTTTTTGGGTTAGTCTCTGAATCGTTCACTCAACTGATTTGTTCAAAAGCACTAATTCATTCAGTCATAACTCATCTGGCTGATATTATGAGTGACTCAGTGAATCATTCACGCAACATATTCTTTCAAAACACTGATTCGTTCAATGATAGTCTTTTTGAGTTTATCTTTTTGACTGCGTTGACTGACTCATTGAATCATTCACTCAACTGATATGTTCAAAAACACTAGTTCATTCAGCGATAAATCAAGTGACTGTCTATACTAGAGAGTCACTGAATCATTCACTCAACAGATTCATTCAAAAACACTCATTCATTCAACGATATATCGTGATTGCTTTCAAGTTTCTGAATTGTTCACTTGACTGCCACTAATTTATTCAGTCATAACTCATCTGGCTCATATTATGAGTGACTCAGTGAATCATTCACTCAACATATTCATCCAAAACACTGATTCATTCAATGATAAATCACGTGATTGTCTTTTTCAGTTCATCTCTGAATCATTCACTTGACTGATTTGTTCAAAAGCACTAATTGATTCAGTAATATTTCAAGGGACTGTCTATATGAGAGAGTCACTGAATCATTAATTCAGCAGATTCGTTCAAAAACATTCATTCAATGATATATCATGATTGCTTTTGAGTTTCTGAATTTGGTCACTTGACTGGCACTAATTCATTCACTCATAACTCATTTGGCTGATTTTATGAGTGACTCAGTGAATCATTCACTCACCATCTTCATTCAAAACACTGATTCATTCAATGTTAAATCGTGATTGTCTTTTTGAGTTCATTACTGAATCATTCACTTCACTGATTTGTTCAAAAGCACTAATTCATTCAGTGATAAATAAAGTGACTCTGCTGACTGACTCATTGAATCATTCACTCACCTGATTTGTTCAAAAGCAATAATTCATGCAGTGATACATCAAGTGTATGTTATGATTGTATCACTCAATCATTCACTCACCTGAATTGTTCAAAAGCACTAGTTGATTCAGCAATAAATCAAGTGACTGTCTAAATTAGAGAATCACTGAATCTTTCACTCAGCAGATTCACTCAAAAACACTCATTCATTCAATGATATATCCTGACTGCTTTTGATTTTCTGAATTGTTCAGTTCACTGTCACTAATTCGATCAGTGATAACTCATCTAGCTGATATTAAGAGTGACTCAGTGAATCATTCACTCAACATATTCATTCAAAACACTGATTCATTCAATGTTAAATCATCTGATTGTCTTTTTGAGTTAATCTCTGAATCATTCACTCACCTGATTTGATCAAAAGCACTAATTCATTCAGTTATAAATAAAGTGACTCTTCTGACTGACTCATTGAATCGTTCACTCACGTGATTTGTTCAAAAAGGCTTATCTTACATCTTGTAAACGTGGTAAAATAAGAACCCTTTAACCCTTTCACTATATATAACTTAATATACACACTAATATTGTAGAATGACCTTTAAAGCGTCTGTTTCATCATATGATCGTAATCATTTTGGGCGATACTCTTGTTTTGGAACATCCAGTGCGTCATTTCTCTTCAAAGAAAACGAAACACTCACATTACTGACGAACACAATAAAGCAAACCATGAAGCTAATCACATAACAGACTCTCCTTCATTAGTTCAGCCCACACTAAAGTGGTCTGGTGCTTGTTTGCATTTCTTAACGAAGCAACGCTAATATGAGCCGATGTGCCCAGTTAACACAGAAGTACATGTCACATGGTTTTAACTCTACAATCAAACTGAAATGTGCATCCGCTACGTTATTAAACGCTGTCGTGATGGAAGCCCTGTTACATACATCTCCGCCCTGCATGTTCTTCATGTTGAAGCCGTCCTTTCCCTTTTTGCCTTTCTTGTTCTTCTTCTTCTTGCAGCAGCATTTCTTGATGATACAGAAGCAGCAGGTGAGGATGAGGAGGGCGGCCACTACAGCGATGGCGATGAGCGCCCATGGAGGCACTGCAAAGCATCATGGGAACAAAATCAGACAGGTTTATTCAGATGATGAGCAGCGTGTTACACCTTGATGGCGAATAAACAAACAGCACGGCTCATTCTGATAAAAGATTACAAATATAAACATGCTTCCAATTGCTTAATTAAAGCTAATTATAGTTGTTCTGACCCTTACAGGCTTACTCACAGCGGAATGAACCGCCAATTCTGAGCCATACTAGGAAAGTGTATTATATTGAATTAAATGCTGGGATGTTCTCTGATCAAAACTTATAATGTCATCATGATTTATAGATCAAAAACATCATTATTAAAAGTTTTAGACTCATTTTTGTCTTGTTTTTGACCCCCTCATCAGAACTCTCTGGTTAAAAATGGGGCGTGGCAGATCGTACTCAAAATTAACCACCCACTGCTCTGATTGGCTAACAGTTTTGCATATTACCAGAGCTAAAAAGGCAGTAGAGTAAAAGTAGGTGTCAATCTTATGTGGAGGCGGAGCTTGTCCTCCCTATTACATCATAAAAAAGAACATCCCAGAACCTGTTGTTTTGGCGGACTGCCTTCAATGAAAGCTGATTTCAGAGGAACCACAAAGTTCTGAGTTCTGAAATTTACAGGATGGTTTAAGAGTATTATGACTTCTTAAACATGAAAATATTAAGGACATTTTGGTTTCTCAGTTTATGACCCCTTTAAATAAAGTTAACTCTAATTGCATGTTGACTTGCATGGCTACAAGAATCTACATGAAAATAAATGACTTTCATTTCACTGAACTTTTCGGTTTAAAAAGTAGTCCAGTTTGGTAGTATCTTAAAGGCTTAGACAATTCAGCATTTGCATCTGCAGCAAAGTGATGCTCTATCCATTTTCTTGATTTAGAAAGAGGGCATTTCCATGCGGATGTCAACCTTTCTTTGAAAAAAATTAAATAGTGAAACCCTTTCTAGGTTTTTGTGCGTGTGTAGGCTTGTATTTTACAGTGCAGTGGTCGCTCGTTATTCGCAGGAGTTACGTTCTAAAAATAACCCGCAATGGATGAAATCCGTGAAGAAGTCAGCTTCATTTTTTTACAATTATTATAGATGTTTTAAGGCTGTAAAACCCCTCACTACACACTTTATACACTTTACTCATATAGGCATAACCGTTTTAAGACTTTTCTTTTTTCTTTACACACTCAAAGTTCAAACCTTCGTAGAAAAATAAGTCAACAATAGAACTATTGCTAAATTAAAGCTGCCCACATTAAAAAATACTACAGTAAACTGTAGTTCTTCTGACCCATACATGCTTACTCACAGCACAATGAACCGCTAATTCTGACCTATGCCAAGAAAGTGTATTATATTGAATAAAATGCTACAACGTAATGTAGTAATAAATATAGTGAACTGTTATACTGTAATAAATATGGAACTTTAGCTTTTAGTACAGAAATAAACTGATGTGGTATAATATTCCCTATCTCTGGGCTGTTCTCTGATCAACACTTATAATGTCATCATGATTTATAGATCAAAAACCTCATTATTTAAAGTTTTAGACTCATTTTTGTCTTGTTTTTGACCCCCTCATCAGAACTCTCTGTTTAAAAATGGGGCGTGGCGGATTGTACTCAAAATTAACCACCCACTGCTATGATTGGCTAACAGTTTCGCATATTAACAGGGCTAAAAAGGTAGTAGAGTAGAAGTAGGCGTCACTCTTATGTGGAGGCGGAGCTTATCTACTCTATTACATCATAAAAAAGAACATTCCAGAACCTGTTGTTTTGGCAGACTGCCTTCAATAAAAGCTTATTTCAGAGGAACCACAAAGTTCTGAGTTCTGAAATTTACAGGATGGTTTTAGAGTATTATTACTTCTCATATCTGACAATATTAAGGATATTTTGGTTTCCCAGTTTATGACCCCTTTAAATAGAGCTAACTCTAATTGTATGCTGACTTGAAGAGCTATAAGAGGAAAACAGATTACTTGCTCTCATTGCATTGGAGTTCTAGATTAAACAGTAGTTTGGTTTGAAGGGTTGGACAATTTGTCTAGCAATCTCCAGCATCATTGATTGTCTTGATTTGGTGTGTCTGTAAAGCATCTGTGCGGGACTTACATGGGATCTTATCGATTTCATTGAGGAACTTGCTTTTGATCTCTTCGAAGACGTCGTTTTTGTTGACGGTGCCCTCAGACTCGGTGGAGTTGTCCGCCGGTGTGGAGACAGCAGGGGCCATGGTCATGGTGTGGGATGGGTGGGTGCCCTCGGGACCCGTGGGCTCCGGACCCACCATGGCTTCGGGCTTCTTTTTGAAGAGGTTCCACTTCATGATCTCTGGCTTGACCAATCAGTGACCCTGAAAGAGAAGAACAGATGGCTTCACACATATGGATTTGATTGATTTTATGCAAAGCAATGGAAAGGATTCATGAATTAAACTGAGCTGCTTTACAGTGTTAAGAGAACTGCTTTGATAACTGATGAATTCCACAATACTGACTGAATAACCACAATGGCCTAATGTTTTTCAGCCAAAAATAAATGTGACTATGGTTTATGTGACTATTAAATTTTGTAAAGTTTCTTTTACAGCATGGCGTCCTGATTCTTTTATTTTCCGGTTTATTCCAGATGCTTTGAAATCTGCACTATATAAAGCACTATAGAAATAAATGAGCAGACACTTCTAGAAGCCTGGAATGCTTTTAGTCTTAAAGATGAAAGATCCAGAAAAAAAACCTTCAGTCTGTGATGTCGGAAGATGCAGCTTTGAAGGAAAACTCAACTGCAATTTTCATAGTATTATGAGGAACTTCAAACCAGAAGCTTCTTATCAAATAAATGACCACGAAGCAAGTGACAATACAACAAGGCTAAGACCTCTCGGAACCGATAAGCTTGGTGGACGGCTCTTTTAATAATGAAATGGATGGCTTTGCATTTAAATAATGAAAGACAGAGTCGGGACGTTAGAGGTTGCAGAGGAAGATAAACGACAGAAACACTGCAGGACAAAACAGAGACAGTCTGTCTTGGGACGCCTCAGTGCCTTCCACTTGTTCTGGATCCAGTAAGTTTAGCACTGTAGTTATAAAACAGCATCAGATCCAGCGTTATTACTCAAATTGCCTTCTTTCGTATGCATTGCAACAGATATGAGAGAAAAAAGGGCCTCGGATTTGACTTTCCCTGCAGCATCCAGGATTAAAATGTTAAATAATATCCGCTAGAACTACTGAGAGCATCTTGTTGTTTAAGAAATTGTTCTAAAAATGTATGGAGGTATATATATATGTTATGAAATATATGAATATATGTTATGAGGAAAGAAGTTCGGTGGTTCAAGCCTTGGCTGGGTCAATTTCTGTGTGGAGTTTGCATGTTCTCCTCGAGTCGCATGGGTTTCCTCCTGGTCTCAAGTCTAAAGTTATGCGGTACAGATTAATTGAATAAGCTAAATTGGTGTATGTGTAGGCCTGTCACAATAATCAATATATCGACTTATCGCACAATACATAAACATGAGCTCAATAATTTTTGGTGATGCAATATATATCGCCCATACATGAAAAACAATTTTTGCAACATTTTAGCTTATTGCACAACCTCTCTACACAGCAAAAAAACAGTGTACATTTAACTCAATTAGAGTTTATCTTAACACTCCTTGGGTGTACATATGACTCCCTCCACGTTGGAGTTAAAATAACACTTTCTAAAGTGAAATTTGTACATTACTCACAGAGTTCATTTTAACACAGTAAGAGTTTATTCTTACATCAAACTGGAGCCTGCGTTACCCTTCAAATTGTTAATATATTAAATTTGTACATTACTCACTTTATTTAATAATAAATAAATCTAAATGGTTTCCCAGAGATGGGTTGCAGCTGGAAGGGCATCCGCTGCGTAAAAATATGCTGGATAAGTTGGCGGTTGATTCCGCTGTGGCGACCTCGGATTAATAAAGGGACTAAGCCGACAAGAAAATGAATAAATGAATGAAAATCGAAATGGATTATGCATGTGTATATAAGCTGATGAGTGCATATAGTACATTGCTTCTTAAGAGAATGAATTTATTATATCTTATAATTTATTATATCATCAAGACTTGTAAAACATTCTGGTTTGATCACTGTTTGTCTGAAAGAACCGGTTCGAGTAAAAAACAAAACAAAAGGACTTTCCATCACTAGTGGGAAATATTCTTAAATATTTGCTCTTTCACACTCATGGATTAAAATGTACTCTGGTTTTAACACTGAATAACACCAAAAGAAATCACACTATATATTTAACACTGGAAGTTTTGCTGTGTGTCTCTGTTGGAGATGTCAGTGTCAGTATGGTTAAAAAAACACTATAGTATTTACCATAAATGACTAAAGTATATTTTGATGTGGGTGCCTGATAACTGAAAATACTGGTAAATAAATCTGGGAGCCGATATCGCAGACTCTGTTACTCTTTACCTTGCATTTTATTCGATTTTTTTTTTACATTTATTATTATTTGTTTTGGATCTGCGTTTTCACATTGTGATTCCACTGCCTAATCATTAAATTATTAAAATGACTAAATTAAATTAAATATCTTAAGAACAAAATATGATGTGTTCTTTTGAAGAGTGTACTTGTGTTATGATGCTATTATATTGCCCTTCTGGCATTATATAATGAGCGGCCTAAAATGGTCTTAAAATGACAATAATATCGTTTATCGTGATCTATTTTGGTGCAATATATCGTACAACAAAAAATAGATATCATGACAGGCCTATGTATGTGTGTGAATACAAGAGTTTATGGGTGTTTCCCAGTGTTGGGTTGCGGGTGGAAGGGCATCCGCTGCGTAAAACACATACAATAAGTTGGTGGTTCATACCGCAGCCGAGACCCCTGAATAATAAAGGGACTAAGCTGAAAAAAAACTGAATGAATGAATGAATATACGTACAGTAAGTTATATAAAATGTTTGAATATGCAGGATGGCAACTAGAGCTGTCGCGATGAGGAAAATTTGTAAGAATCCACCAAACTGCGATCCTCCTCCTAACCAGAAGGAGGTGCTCCTCACTCTTCACACACTAGAACCCATGTCTATGCAACCTCCAGAATAGTGGATGGCACCACTTTCCCACCAAATGCTGTGTGCCACCACTCAAGCTAGATTAGCCACACCTGTGTTTTGCCCTATAAAAGCCTGTGTGGAACATCCTAGTGTGTTATTTTTGTGCTTTTTTTGACCCTTGTGTCTATTTTGTTTTACCTGTTTACTAGAAGCTCGGATTCAGTCATTTTTGTTGAACTTTGTATTCTAATTTTTAAGTAAAGATCATTTGTCTGTTTTTTCTTTGAGTCCAAGAGACCCGGGTTCAATCCTCACCTGTACCAACACGTTACAAAATTCTCCTGCGCTATATCTGTACACTTATTAGTGATAAGTGATATTACCACCAGACACTCTGACAAAAAATGACCATAGGTGAGAGTAGGAATGTAGATTGACTGGTGAATCGAGAGCTTTGCCTTTCGGCTCAGCTCCTTTTTTACCACAATGGACCGGTACATCGTCCGCATTACACCAATCCGCCGGTCAATTTCACGCTCGACCCTTCCTTTACTCATTAACAAAACCCCAAGATACATGAACTCCTCCCCCAGGGGTTGGGACTTTCCTCCAATATGAAGATGGCAAACCATCTTATTCTGGTTGAGCACCTTAGAGATGCTGATTCTCATCCAAGCCGTGTCACACACGGCAGCAAACCGCCCCAGTGCATGCTGAAGGTCCATGTTCGATGAAGCCAACAGAACAACATCATCTGCGAATAACAGAAATCCTGCGGTCCCTGAACCGGACCCCCTCCAACCCAAAGCCACGCTTTGAAATTCTGTCCATAAAAATCATAAGGGAAATTGGTGACAAAGGGCAGCCCTGATGTCGCCACTGGCTTGCAAGGTTTGGGACCTGTAGAGCTGCGCATCGATGTATTTGCTCTTGAGTGTTTGGACTCTAAGTAGCGATTATTAAACCACACTGAACTGAACTAAACTGAACTCCAACACTGAAAACTGGACTGACACTGTTTCAGTTTACTATAACCTTCTATGTGAAGCTGCTTTGGCCCAATCTACATTGTAAAAGCGCTATAGAAATAAAGATGAATTGAACTGAATTGAGTTGATGGAGTCCAACATGCACTGGAAACAAGTCTGACTTATTGCCAGCAATGCAATCAAACTCTTTATCTGTTCATACAGGGACGAGACTGCCCTTAACAGAGCACCTCTGACCCCATACTCCCAGAGCACCCTCCACAGAATGCCACGAGAGACAAGGTCGAATGTCTTCTCCAAGTCCACAAAAGCAGTTAGCATATGGATTCTTTTTTTTATAGATTTTATGTAGCGCAAGTTGATCAAAAGAAAATTGATTTCCGACATTTTAATCAACTAAATAAATAATTTAATTTAATTTAATTTAAAAACAAAAATGATATAAGCCATATATTTACAATAAAAAAATCAGCCCACTGTGTCATAATCTGAGATGCCCAAACTAGGACCCAAATTACCTTTGGTTTGGCCCACCATCCCATCTGAGAAAAGAGGGAGGATAATGGGTACTGTTTAGACATTGTCTTTTCGAATGTAATGTAATATTTTGTTTGTTTTGTTTAAAGCTAATTGAAATTTAATGTTCCAATTAAATATTGTAAATTAATCAGATTTCAAGAGTTCACACTTAGCTGATGATTGATAATAAAGCTAGTTTGGCATGCTGTCCTGGGGGAGAGCCCTGAGCTCAGAATATCCTTGAGCCTGGGGCTCTCTCCCGTTTAAAGGGCGAGAGGAAAGTTTGAGCTCAGGTAAGTCTCGAGAACTACCCCCGCTTGTGAACGTGCTGAGATATATCTGGCTAGGTTGCCTTAAGAAGCTATTTAAGAGTAGTCAATTTACTTATGTTGTGTGTTTTTGGACGGTTGAAGGAAACTGGAGAACTCGGGGAAAACTCACACGAACACGGGGAGAACATGCGAACTCCACACAGAAACGCCGACTGGCTCGGGGAGAGGCCGAACTAGCGGCGTTCTTGCTGTGAGGTAATAGTGGTAACCACTGGGCCACCGTGCCGCCCTATCAGAGAAGGGGAGGAGTTGGGGTGGAAGGGGGGATTCTTCAAGACGGAGATGACTGGAGTAGAAAGCTCTGGTAATGTATAATGTGTCACGATTCATCTGATTGGTGCAATATGCAGAGCTGATGTGGTACCAGCTGTGTTCAATCATAAGCACGGGATCCTCTCGAAATTAGTTTATAAATAAACCCCACTTACTTTAAGGCCCCGTTTACACTAGTGCGTTTTCGTTTTAATAAGCATAAGTTTTGCTACGGTTACGCCATCCGTCCACACTACGCCGGAGTTTTTGAGGTGCGAAAACGGAGCGTTTTAGAAACGCTGGAGAGGCCGTTTTTGATCTAAAACGCTGCTGCTCCGTCTTAGTGTGGATGTGGGAAAACGGAGACATTGGAAAACGGAGGTGTGGCTGCTGAGATCTGCTACGTGATTGGGGCTTTGGGTCATTGCGTATCCTTCCCTTATTCGTCAAGCGCACAGGGCTATAACGTCACCGGCAGACGGCAGACCAGCCTTCACTGTAAACACTGTATTTTCGATAGCCATAGATGTTTTATATTCATTTGTTACTTTAAGTAACAACTCGACCTCGTCGTCGGTCCTCAAAAAGACCTCTCTTGCTTTCTTTGCCATCGCGTTCATCGTTCAACCAGCGTTTGTTGACTAACAATAACCAAATACCGAGCGAGACACGTGCTTCCTGTTTATACTTGAACACGCATGCCCAGAGTGCGCGAATGGTCACGTGATATACGTTTCTGGTGGAGTAGTGTGGACGGAGATCTGTTGAGAGACGCTTGGGTGAAACGCTAGTGTGGACGCTGATCGTTTTAATGCTAAAACATCATTTTAAAACTAAAACGCACTAGTGTAAACGGGGCCTAAATGTACATACCTGATGGATAGAGGACAATGCAGAGACTTTGGTAAGCAAATCAAGGCAAATGCAGATTTTGCTTGACGTTGTCAGCATTGCACTCCACTGTTATGTTTGTATTGCAATAAGTTATGATTTTAAAAGTTATACAGTATTATTTAATACGATTAAGAATGTTTTTCTTCATTTTTAAATATTATGAAATAAATTAGGAAATGAACCATGGCAAATTTAATGTAATATAGTTTGGTATGTTTACCTTTAACTCACGGCTCATAATCACATTTGGCTTTTGGCCCTTTATACGAAAAAGGCTGGTTGTTTGTTAATAAAACTGCATTATAATGCACAAAATGATCAATCTGAAGTGTGTAAAGTAGAAGTACATCAAACATATACATGACTGCTGTCACTGGCTTCTGCTTTTCAGGATTTTCCTCTGAATTCTCTAAAAAAAAAAAAATCTACGATTGCCTCTTTCCCCACCACCCAACCATAAATACTAATCAATACTAATCTAAACAAAGCCAGCTATTGACTATCATCCACGCCCTCTCCTCTCCTCAGCAGGAATCCGATGGCTTTGATTTAACAAATGCACATTTCTCGGATAAATCTCCGGAAGGACTCCATCTTCAGCCTCAACACATGCACAACCCAATCTGCAGCATTTAGGCTCAATCAGTGCTGATAGCGGCGTTTGAGGACTGGCATTGATTTTGTGGAGCAGCTGGACATTTATCTGCTGCTCTGCTCACCTGCTGCGAGCCGCTGACATTTGAGCTGGAGATGCTTTTATTGACTGACAACAGCGCAGCACCGTCTCTGCTTCCCGAGAGGAGACGATGTGGTGAAAGCGGCCTTTACACACACACACACACACACACACACACACACACATACATACACACACACCCTGAAAGTGTTGAGGAGGCTCCAGCATAACAGAAGTGTGTTTTCAGCAGTCCAGGATGATTGGTCATTTACCCAGTAGGAAACTAATGGTAAATGTTCTGTAAAGTTTTAAGAGTCGAAGCAAAACTACCAGCTGTGGAATGAATCATAACTATAGGGATGCACTCTAGTAGGCAAGCTAGTCAACTAGAGTGCATTGCGATAGTTATTATTCATTCTAGTCGACTATATGACCAGCATATCTAATTACATCTAAGTTGCATCACTACCCCTTAATATATAACCTTTAATATTTTCTATTAGTTAATTTAAATGGTTTGGTTGGTTGTGTTGAATGTGAAAGTACATTGATAGTGATATTTTAAGTAAT
>CAIGQQ010031496.1:3199855-3215424 GCA_903798035.1 Danio albolineatus
GCCTACTCATAACCAAATCATAAACAAATAAAGATAAGTTACACACACATTACCACCTGTCAATCAGTGTTTCAGAGGGACGCATAAATAGGCAGACAAACTTGGTTGGTAAAAAAGTTAAATTAAACTGATAAAAGTGCTTTTATAAGTATATAAAGTGTGTGAAATGCAAATAAACTGTCCACTTTAACTCTTGTGTGCTGTTGGGTCATTTTCATCCACTCTGGGGTTATTTTGAGTCTTAATTTGGCCACAAATGTTTCAGCAAATGGAATGTATTTTGGTGACAGATCTTATTTTGACACTTATTTTTGGGAAAATGTTTTGAAAACTTTTACAAATACAACAATACACGCTGAGCTAATTGACTACCCTTTCATTATGTTGGAGGCTGTTTTTGCCCCATTGACTTCCATTTATGGTTGAGCGTCGTCGACCAATTTGGCATCTAATGTGAAACATCGCGATGGATGATGGCATCGTCAACATAGGTGGCGGTGAATAAATTATTTATAAATAATTAGTTAATTCATAACGAATGAATTATTTTTAGCCTACCGTTTCAACTACCGTAAATTTTTTTTAAAAAATAAATAAAAACAAAAAATAAGTCGTGATCACGACATAACAACTTTTTCTTATATCGAGATCACGAGAAAATTAGATCGTGATCATGAGAAAACAACTTTTTGTTATGTCCAGATCACGAGAAAGTGAGTTGTTATGTCCATATCACGAGATAATTAAGTCATGATCACGACATAACAAGAGAGAAAAAATATTTTAATGAATGGCCTCTTAGGACTTCTGTAGCATTGCACTGCACTGTTATGTTTTTATTGAAATAAGTTATGATTTTTAAAATTATACAGTATTAGCTAATACGATTAGGAATGTTTTTTATTCATTTTTAAATATTAGGAAATAAATTAGGAAATAAACCATGGCAAATTTAATGTAATATAGTTTGGTATGCTTACCTTCAACCCACGGCTCATAATGTTTTTTGGTTTTTAGCCCTTTATACGAAAAAGTTTGGTCACCCCTGATCTAGAGGATTTTGTTTATGGATATCTATATCATCTGCTAATCTAGGTGATAACCGTACATATAAATAAATAAATATTTGAAATGTGACACAATTTGAGTTGTCGTTCACGCTTGTAAACAAATGGCACAGGATGAATTACGTGCTGTTATTTAATACCTGGATCCCTACACATGAGCAGTAGTAGTAATAGCATACTGATCAGATTGTGTGGCAGCAGTGTTTCATCAGCTCATTTGAGTCCAGACAATGAGGGAAAAGGATGAATAAAAAAAATATGCATGAATATAGATGGATATGAATGAAAGATTCATTGCCCAGTGGGCTGCAGTGCCCTGTGATCTCCCACAATGGAGAGCTGACAGCGCAGCAATAGAGCCCATGTCAATACTGATTATTCAGAGAAATTAACAGCGGTGGGGGCGAGAGAGACAGACAGAGAGAGAGAGAAAGAGAGAGAGACTGATGGGCAAAAACCCTGGCTCCAGGGAATAGAGCGCCAACAGCACTGATGAAGATTAGAGAACAGAAAGTCCACAAAACACCAACTCAAACGCAAAAAAATACTTATATTACTCACACGATAGAGTTTTGCAGCCGATGATCGTAATAAAGAGTGGTGTTCTTATTAAACTATTAAAAACTGTAATATTTTATAAACATTTATTCATTCATTCATTTTCTTTTCAGTGTAGTCCCTTTATTAATAAGGGGTCGCTACAGCGGAATGAACCGCCGACTTATCCAGCATTTGTTTTACGCAGCGGATGCCCTTCCAGCTGCAACCCATCTCTGGGAAACATTCATACACACTCATTCACACTCATACACTACAGACAATTTAGCCTACCCAATTCATCTGTACCACATGTCTTTGGACTTGTGGGGAAACCGGAGCAATTGAGAGGAAACCCACGCGACCACGGGGAGAACATGCAAACACAGAAATGCCATCTGACCCAGTTGGGGCTCGAAACAGCGACTTTCTTGCTGTGAGGCGAACGTGCTACCCATTATATAAACAATAATTAAAAAAATACAAAGTAAGGGGTTGATTTAATGCTTAAATATAGTGCCAATGATTTCAGATCTCAAAGCTCTTTAAGATCTCAGGGCTTCTGGTAGTACCTAGAACAGCAAAGTCAAGTAAAGGAGGTCGAGCCTTCTCATTTATGGCTCCTAAACTCTGGAATAGCCTTCCTGATAATGTCCGAGGCTCACACACACTCCTACAGTTCAAAACTAGATTAAAGACCTATTTTTTTAGTAAAGCATACACTCAATACATCACTTAGTGGTATGATGCATGAATGTGCTCCACGCATCTCGTTTATATACACTATGAACAGCAGCTACGCTAATTATTCTCTTTACTCTCTATTTCCACCTGGGGATACTCATCCTAAGGCCTCCTGAGTCTATGCAGCACCACTGATGCCATCCAAGACCGGTGAAGAGATGATCCCAAGATTTCTATAATCCTAGACCAGGCCGTATCCTGAGCAGCTGCTGTGGTGCATGGAGGACTGGAGAGCATGAGACTGAATCCTGTGAGACTCCAAAAACAGACAAGTCTCGCTGACATCCAGCTTCTCCAGCCTCTGGTGCTGCCTAGACAGCAGCTCTGCGCCAGACGTTTGGCCATAGGAGAAATGGTGAGCCTGGTTTCTCTCGAGGTATTTAATTCTTCACTTTAGCCAATTGGTGAAGTTTTTTCTTCGCCGATGTCGCCGTTGGCTTGCATGGTTCGGGACTTGTAGAGCTGCGCATCGATGGATTACTCTTTTCAATGTTTGAACTCTCAGTAGTGAATATTAAACCACACTGAACTGAACTAAACTGAACTTCAACTCTGAAAACTGGACTGACACTGTTTACATTTACTATAATCTTCTATGTGAAGCTGCTTTGACACAATCTACATTGTAAAAGCGCTATACAAATAAAGATGAATTGAATTGATTTAAAGATGCCATAGAACAAAAATCGGGACATTCCTATAGCTGAGTAATAAGAGTTTGTTACATGAAAATAGCATGAGAGATCCTCAAACAGCATTGCTTACTCATTCTCATGTAAAGTGAGTGAAAAACAGGACTATCGGAGCAAAAAACCGACTGAATTATCCACACAGGATAATTGATATATACGCCCCAGGCTGCATTTGACTGGCCTAGTGAAATATTTTCCTTCTTGTTTTCCAAGAACAACACAGCTTATTGTATTTCCCAAGCAGGACACTTATTTTGAAAACTGGACAGGCCTTTAGAAAGGGTAAAGGAGATGTTCTGTCAATGTGAAGTAGGTAGCCATAAATGGCCATGTCAGAATGCAATATGCAAGAGATTCATTCAGTAATTTTCCTTCAGCTCAGTTCCTTATTATGGGTCACCACAGCGGAATGAACTGCCAACGATTCCAGCATATGTTTTGAGCAGCTGATGCCCTTTCATCTGCAACCCAGAACTGAAAAACACCCATACACTCTCACATTCACACACACACACATACACTACGGCTAATTTAGTTCATGCACATGTGTTTGGACTGTGGGAGAACCCGGAGGAAACCCACACCAACACTGGGAGAACATGCAAACTCCACACAGAAATGCCAACTGGCCAAGCCGGGACTTGAACCATCAACCTTCTTGCTGTGAGGTGACAGTGCTAACCACTGAGCCACCCTAATTTCTTTCTTTCTTTTCTTTTTTGAGGAAAAAATGCAGGATTTTCCTCCATATAGTGGACTTCTATAGTGCTCACTGGTTTAATATATGTGTAAATGTATCTTAGTATGTTAGTTTAATGTATACATTGTAATGAGGCGACACACATGTGCACATTTGTAATGAAACAACACATGTAAACTGTTTAATATGTGCTTAATGTACGTTTATGCATCATGTCATATCACTTGGCTCTTAAAAAACAGTCATTTTTCTGTATTGAAAGGAAACCAATAAACTTATTAAAAACTCATTTGTTTACGTAGAGGGTGATTTATTTTATTCAATTTATTTTATTGCCAGATGTAGCTGACTGATTCCAGTCCAAACCCTATCCAAAAGGTTTTTACCTGCACAATAAAATTTAAAACTGCCCAATCTGGCAACCTTTGCTCGCTGCTGTTGTTTGTGGGCGGGGTTGGGGGTTTTGAATCTCCCGGTCTGCGCGCGCACAAATGGGCGGGGCTTATGTTTCATGTTCACATCATGCCGTAACGGCTAAAGACTCGTAAGCACGGCGATTCATTTGAGGAACTATGAGACGACTCTTTTATAGATGAATCAATAGTTTTAAACACTGCACTTTTAGATTTAAGCCTCAGCTGGACATTTCACTTCACTTAGAGCTGTGTTACACACTGCATGCAAGCTCGTTTTCAAAAACCCATTATAGGGGCTCTTTAATAACTATGATTCCTGCATGTAATAAACAACCCCTTGTGTTTTAAGTCTTGAAGTGGCACATGGCCATACATCATCAACACGGCCAGATGGGGTCTGTCATCCCGATCCAGCAGTCTCAACGCATACAAAATGAGCAGCCTTTCCAGGCACTGCTTCTTCTGCAAAACCCCATGGTCACACACCAAAGCTGAATCACCAATTTGGTGTGCTGAGTATTAAATTCATAAAGATTTGCTCAGAAAGCGACGGTTAGTGGAGGCTATTAAATGTCAGGATATCTAATAACCCACTGTTACCGCTGTAGACATTATAAAGATCAGCACATCCCAGAAGGAAGGAAAGAATTTCCAGACAATAATCTAACCTACATCCAGCCGCAAAGCTGCCCTATATAGACAACAACACATGAATCTAGCAGCTCGAGTCTATCTAATTAACCCAAAATAAAGCGTCGTCCCAATTTTAGCACTAGAGAAGACGTGACTTCATGAATTAACAGTAAGTGTCACAGATTCATGGGTTATCTTTAATTGCTTCCATTCAAAATAATGAGGCATGGTTATATAACACAGCTGACCATCATTAGTATATTTAGTGATGAAATGACTTGACACATTATGCTGAGAGTATTGGTACACATCCAGAATGAAAATGTCCTGATAATTTACTCACACCCTAGTCACCAAAGATGTCAATTCATTCATTTTCCTTCAGCTTAGTCTAGAGGTCGCCACTGCGGAATGAACCGCCAACTATTCCGGCATACGTTTTACGCAGCAGATGCCCTTCCAGCTAAAACCCAGTACTGGGAATCACCCATACACCCTCAAACACACTCATACACTAAAGCCAATTTAGTTTATTCGATTCACCAACAGCACATGTCTTTGGACAGTGGGGCAAACTGGACCACCTGGAGAAAACCTACGCCAACGCGGGGAGAACTGTCACGGCCACACAAGAAAGACAAGGAAGGTAAAACTTCAAAGGCGTTAATTCAAACGTAACAACAATAGAAGGTGACACCGATGAATGGTGTTGTAGAGGGTGAGCTATCTCACACAAACAGTTTACGTGACGTCTCTGAGCGTGCAGCATTGATTCATGAGATAGATTTTGTTCAAACCAATCAGCGCGCTCTATTGTGTGGTGCAACTCATTAATATGCACGAGAGCTTCGAAGATTGTTTGTACCTGTTGCAGTATTCAGACGGCACAGAGACGCCACGTTGTGCTTCCTAAACAAGTGGAAGAGGAAGAATTGTTGGGAGACACAGGTCGCCAGTGTTGTTTTATGTGCTGCAATGAAGGTTTTGTTTACATTTACGCTATGAGAGCACAGATGGACTCCTACGCACGCGCAGCAGAAATACATCTGTAAGGAACTTTATTTTTCCACCCGAGAGCTTTCCGCATCTGGAAATTGGCTCGTCTCCTTTTAAAACAGACGCCGCTCCAGTTTATGTGGATTGTCCTGTCTCTACAGATTTGGTAAGCGATCAGTGCTCTTTGTTTGTTTATTCAGATGGCAAAGTTAGCTCGTAGTTAGTTAGTAGTTCGTAGAGTTCGTAACTCTGTCAGTGTTTAAAGACAGACCTTTGTCAAAATGATGAACTGTTACTGAGTGAAAGATCCGCTGTAAATTCTGCTCTCCGAGTGTAAACATTTAAACACTGCAGTCAAACAATTACTTTCGTGTAGAATTTTCGCCGCATTTTGTGACAGGATAGTCTGCGGAGGTTTTTTTTTTATTGCTCCCTTACACCGCGCGGTATCAAACACTCCATTAAAACAACACTCTTAATAGTTTCTCACACCTCGTTTGTCACGGGGGACATGCAGGAAATGTTCCTGGATAAAAGTATAAGTGCCAAACTGCCGTTAAAGTCGACAAATTAATAATTTGGCTAATAATTATATGACTGATGCCATGTAAACACAGTCACTGTCTTTCTCCCCTGTGTCTGTGTTTTTGTGTTGCTTGTTTGAATATCAGTGCGTGCCCAAATGTAAACTCCCATTTTTATGCAAAACCTTCCCTCATTCCCTCCCCTGACACTCCCACCTAAACAGAGCTGGACACACCCACTTTCCTGAGCTTTTCCAGACTGTAGGTGTGAAAACACCCTGCTGAGACAGGGGGGTTTCGTGGCCCTTTAAACGCCGATGAATAGTCTCTTCCCTTAAATAGATCGCATCCGCAGAGGAGCACAGGAGAGTTCTGTAAAGAAGACGAGGAGGACCATGCGTCTTTAATTCCAGCCGCTGACTGAATGAGTGAGGTGAGTATTTATGGTGTGTGGTGATTGCAGGTGCAAGTGTGGATGATCAGTAATCAGGTGAAGGTTCACAGGAGTAGTGTGTGGTGGACGGTGAGGGAGAGCGGTGACAGGGATTGCAGGATTGAGCCGAAGGCGTGACAAGAACATGCAAACTCCACTCAGAAATGCCAACTAACCCAGCCCAGACTCGACACAGCGTCCTTCTCGCTGTGAGGCAACAATGCTAACCACTGAGCAATTTCTTTCTTTCTTTTTTGAGGAAAAAGTGCCTGGGATTTTCCCGGGATTCTCCAGTATTTTACAGTTCTATCCCGCTATCATCCCGTAAAGGTATTTTCCCGTATTTCTTCCGTATTTTCAGTCTTTCTCTGAAGGGTGGCAATAAACATTAAAGAGCCGATCCTCCCTATAGGCAACCCATACTGCCAAACCACCAGGGGCCGCCCCTTACTCTTAAATGTGAGTCAGTTCTGTGCTTTCAGTTTATCTAGATATGAAATACTTTGAAATAAATATAAAAACGGCGGGATTCCCTTTCCTTTTCATTACAGGTGCCGTTGCTCCTCCTATGCAATCCTCAAAACAGTCATAAAGCAGTGCGTGACTGTCAGCTGACGTGCTCCATAGTGATAAACAGACGCTGTTTCCCAAACGGATTCTGTACATTCGTTTTGAAGTGTAGCGAAAGTGGATTCTGGGTTTTGGATGCGTGTTTGAACAGACATATACACATAATTAATAATAATAACAAATAAAGATGTCGATCTTGATGTTTTTTTTTTTTTTTTCAAACACAACTAATTTTGTCCTAAATGATCATAAAACGTTAGGAAAGCAATCGAATGCTTTCATTATAACTTTAGATGTGTGCATTTTTAAAGTGACACCTCTGTTATTTAATGTAATCAATCAAAAAATCTAAATAAATGATTCATTCGTTGCTCTTTATTCATAATGTGTGAGTTATACAGTGAGAAAAATATTAATGATATTTAATAACTTGATTCTATTTCTTTATAATTGCTCATTTTAGTAAGCTAAACTGTTTGCTAATATATACTATTAAATATTCTTTTGTAAATAATAATATTAAAACATATTACTGACCGTTGAACTGTTTATTTACAATGAAACAGCTCCAGAAGAACATATTTAATATGGGATTTTTTTTTTACTTATTATCCCTTATTTTCACATCCCAATGTTGACAGGTGTATTTAGTTTATTCTAATCACTTATAGTGCATATCTTTGGACTTGTAGGGGGAAACCGGAGCACCCGGAGGAAACCCTGGCCAACACGGGGAGAACATGCAAACTCCACACAGAAATGCCAACTGACCCAGGCGGGGCTCGAATCAGTGACCTTCTTGCTGTGAGGCGACAGTGCTAACCACTGAGCCACTGTGCTGCCCAAAGCTGTGGTTACAAAAGCATTTTGTTGTTAAGAAAATGACTGCAACATTCTGTAGGAAATAATCTGTCCTGGTCTGTGGAGCCGATCATACATGGGCCACTCAACATAACCACATTTCCAGTCATGACCAAGACACAAAAAAATTTGTCATTGTGCCAGAAGCTCTTTCGCTGATTGTGACATGACTTACACACACACACAGAATGGCTGTCTTGAGCCGGGCAGATTTACAGCTACTATTGAGCGTTTGGGTGACGTGTGCATCACTGATCCAATCAGCATGAGCTGAGGAAGAACAAATGAAAAGCTCCATTCAGTCTGCCGTGCTCTGTACAATGCAAACATGCTTTTCTTTCTTGTTTCCAGTCCAATTACTGTATCTACATTTTCTTAAATCATGAAGAATTATTTAGACAAGCTTTTCATCAAAACATGGCAAAATGAAGTGAGTTTTTCCTTGAAACAAGCAAAATAATCTGCCAATGGGGTAAGTTTTATAATCATATGTCAAAAGCAAGCGGCAAACTCCCGCTCTCCCTCGGGAAGCCAATACGGAAGTAACTAAAACTGCAATTCATCAAAATTCTGCTAGTCCTGGCTCCATAATAGAGCAAATCTCTAATGAGCCCACTGTTAAAAAGGCCAACTTTACAGCAGAAAAAAAGGTGTTTACAGCCTGGTACAAAGAACGATTTTGGTTCATATAGCTAATATTACCCTTCATGACAACTATGAGGGGGGTGAATTTTTTTATAACTCATCCGTTTCCTTTATATTAAGCTAAATTAAGTTTGCATAATTAAGGGCGTGGCCACTTGAGTGACAGCTTGTCCCGCCGGTCGCCGTCACGTCACCTCAGCTGATTCTGGCTGATTCATCGTATTTTTGTGTTGTTTTATGTGGCTTTACACAGTCAGTCGCCCTTTGGAATTATTTCCTGCAATTATCAGATTATATAGCATGCTGTGTGCGCTTAATTGTGCTCACAAACCATTTACGTGGCCTCCGTTTCCCAGGTGAGTGAAATTATATACTTATACCATCTCTATAAATGTACTTGTTTTATTTAGGATAATTTATGATTTATAATGTTCTTCAGAACTCTAATGCACTCCAAAATCTGTCAGATTGATCAGCTGTACCCTATAAAATCGCCATCTGAAGCGTTGTCATACAGTGTTCTGCCTGGATTTCCTAAATAGCCCTGCATTTACTAACACAGACTATATCTGAAGTATTTGGGTGTAATTCGCACTTTCTTCCTGTTGAAAAACGTCTTAAGAACGATGTTAAGTGGCTTGATGTATTACAACAGTGCTTTTAAAAGTCTAAACACTTTATTAATATAGTGTACAACCAAGCACATGTGGTCAGAACACAAACGAGTCGCAGGTAATGAAGTATTATATGTTTCTCCCATAAGAAAGCCCTTAGTTAAATGCCAGCATGCGTCCTGTAGCTCCGCTCACGCTCCGCCTCTTTGCCCTTGTTTGGTATGCCTCGGTTGGTGCGATGACGCGCGAACAAAATGGTGACGGTTGGCCACGCCTACTAGTAGCTTCTTTTGGGTTCATCAGAAACCTATGGGTGACGTCACGGATACTACGTCCATATTTTTTACAGTCTATGGTCAAAGGGGAAACAAGATTATTTCACTTACCTCATTGGGAGATTATTTTGCTTGTTTTAAGGAAAAACTTCATTTTGGCCTATTATTTCTTGAAGGACACCTATTTTGAAAAATCTTCTTTTTAAGCTGTTTGGACAGACATATGTGTAGGTATAGTGTATATACCGTCATATTGGGCTGATATAAACATACCCAGTCCTTTTTTTAAAAAAAATTTAACAGCATAAAAACGGTGGACCAACTGGAGCAGTTTTGAGACTGACCGCAACTTCACGTAGGAGTGCAGTCCCCCCGCCCACCGAATTGATTGACAGCTGCGTATTACATGTCTTCGTAGTATTTCAAGAGAAAGAGGAAGCAATATGCTTTTCATCCATCATACTCACAAAGCAATTACATTCAGTTCAGCTGGATTAATTGATGTAATTTGTTTAGTTCAGAAGCCCTTAGGTGTTGAATTTTCTGGTTCAGGCATCAAGACGTACTGTGATCCTACCACAAACACCCAGTTTAAACTGCACCTGTGTTTCATAAGAAGAATATTATATATAGAAAAGATGCAGAAACACAAATCAAATTGCACAATAACTCAAGAGATACCAACAAAACACAACTGTAATACTCACTGTTGTCAGGGGCTCAAATCCATAGCCATTAAGTTATGATGTTTGCTTCAACGAGCACTACTAACAAAACATTTATCACTGTTTTAGGTCCACAGGACATATCTGATGGTGTAATGCAGCAAAGCTTCCAGGATTATATCCAATATACACTCACCGGCCATTTTATTAGGCACACCGGTCCAACTGTTCGTAAACGCAAATTTCTAATCAGCCGATCACATGGCAGAAACTCGATGCATTTAAGCATGTAGACATGTAGACGATCTGCTGCAGTTCAAACCAGAATGAGGAAAAAAGGGGATTTAAGTGACTTTGAGTGTGGCATGGTTGTTGGTGCCAGATGGGCTGGTCAGAGTATTTCAGAAACTGCTGATCTACTGGGACTTTCAAGCACAACCATCTCTAGGGTTTATAGAGAATGGTCCGAAAAAGAGAAAATATCCAGTGAGTGGCAGTTCTGTGGGTGCAAATGTGGTGGAACGGTTCGCATAATGGATGTGCAGACAACAAATCTGCAGCAACTGCGTGATGCTATCATGTCAATATGGACCAAAATCTCAGAGAAATATTTCCAGTACCTTGTTGAATCTATGCCACGAAGGATTAAAGGTGCTGTATGTAAGTCTTTGACTCTTCTAAAGCATAAAAACACCAGAATATGTTTGCAGATAATTCAGAAACATGCTACGTGAACATTCTTGTTTATCTGAAAAACAATACTGGAGTCAGATATTCTGATTTAAAAATGTGTTTTCCGTGCCGGAATGGCTGTCTTTGTTTTGGTAATTTTAACCCGCCCAATGCCAGTTTAGCCAATTATATTTCAGCATCCCGGTTTGCCTTGGTGGAAAACCGCGTATTTCTGTTCATTCATTCAGAAAGGCTCTGAAAGCATGCGTCCGTGACTGAAATGCGACCTCTGGTGGACAGTAGCAGACTTCGAAATGATACGCAGATTCACTTCCACATGAGGTTATTAATTAACAAATGATATAAATATAACAAGCATAAACATTTAGTGAGCAGGTTACACTGTAACCGCGTGTCCTAACAACACAATACGTGACGAGATACGCAGTGATAAGCAATTTGGCTGTTCGCACCAGACGAAACACGGCAGAAATGTAAATACAGCCATTCAGAAGCACAGAATATGCCCTCACTCATGAAATGGTAAGGTTTACAATCTATTTAATACATATTAACCCTCTTTAACATTATTAAAAGTAGTTGCTGAATCACTTGTTTAGTTTTTAAGTTCAATTTTAAACAGTTTTATTTTATTTTCAAGATCTGAGGTGAACTGTCTGCTGCTGCTTTCAGCATACGGCAATAAATGTCATGTAAAAAGGCATTCAAACTCACATTAATAACATTTAACACTGAATAAAGCACATGAGGTGTACCTGAGGTGATCATTGTCAGTTTTCTGTTGTTCAGCTGTGAGAAATAGAAGTCGTTTCCAATTAATCAAATCCTTCTGTTGGGTGCCGTTGCTTTTATTTAGAACTCGATTTCGCTCCTGTCCTCAATCTGGCAACCTGTGCTTGTGTTTGTTTTGATCCAGTGGTGCAATACCTAGTTCAACCACTGGGTGTCAAACTTACAAACTGCACCTTTAAAGGAAGTTCTGAAGGCAAAAGTTGGTCCAACCCATACTAGGCGTACCTAATAAAGTGGTCGGTGAGTGTAGGACAGCCCAAAACATCCTATAAGCATTGGCATGGCCCTGTTTTACATATTTAAAGGGTCACGAAACACCAAAACACATTTTTTGAGCTGTTGACAGTCATATATGTGTCCCACGCTGCTATAAACACTATTAGGACACATATATTTCACTAAAAAGTGAAAATTAGTTGTTTTTGCATTATTTCAAGCAAATTCGTTCTTCCGGTTCATGATTGCTTCGAAGATTGTTCCTGTTATGCTGCGTTCACAGCAGACGCGTAAAGCGTGAGTGATTTACATTTTAAGTCAATGCAAAGGCGCGAATAGGCATCCTGCAGCGCGATACGCGATACGTGCGTTTGACGCGCAATTCGTGCGAATCGCTTGTATTTGAAAATCTGAGCTTCAGCGGACGTTCGCGCCGCGTTAACCAATCAGGAGCTTGCTCTTGTGGGGGTGTGATTTTATGACGTAGCGCCTGTTGTTGGTGTCTCGGGGGAAAATCCTCCTGCCGACACGACAACAGTTCATCAAACTGGTCTCAGCTCAGTCAGAAGCACCGCTGAAAGCTTCCATCATCCAGGTTCAGCTTCTGGAGGAGTTTATAAGCTCACAGAGCTGGGTGCACCTCTGAAATAATCTAGTGGACTCAGATACGGCTCCAAACGAATCGATGCTGTTTATCAGCCTTCATAAAGCACATAAACACAGTTATTCTCTCTAGAAAACCCCTGTTAGCCATTTAGCAATAAAGCTACAGTCACCAAACCATAGACAGAAGCCCTGCCCATCACGCGAATCCGAAAATAAAGAGAAAGTGCCGTTAAAGTCAACAAATTAATAATTTGGCAAATAATTCGATTACTAATGTCCATGTAAACACAGTCACTGTCTTTCTCCCCTGCGTCTGTGTGTTGCTGTGCCTCTGTGTGAAAATGAGCGCGTGCACAAATGGAAACTCCCATTTTTATGCAAAACCTTCCCTCTTTCCCCTTCCCTGACACTCCTACCTAAACAGAGCTGGACACACACACTTTCCTGAGCTTTTCCAAACTAGAGGTGTAAAAACACCACGCTGAGACTGGGGGGTTTCGTGGCCCTTTAATGCATGTTCCTGTGTCAATACGGTGGCACCTCAATACAGTCTCAAAGGGACGCCAAGGTTTCCTACAAATATTAGTGTCATTAAACCAGTGGCGTAAATCGCTACATGTAAGTAATTAAACACCAATATAGGGCACTGATTGAATTGTGTGGAGTTTGCATGTTCTCCCCGTGTTGGTGTTGGTTTCCTCTGGGTGCTCCGGTTTCCCCCACAGTCCAAACACATGACCTATAGGTGAATTGAATTAACTAAATTGTCCGTAGTGTATGAGTGTTAATGACTGTGTATGGATGTTTCCCAGAGATGGGTTGCAGCTGGAAGGGCATCCTCTGTGTAAAACAAATGCTGGATAAGTTGGCGGTTCATTCCGCTGTGGCGACCCCTGATGAATAAAGGGACTAAGCTGAAGTAAAATGAATGAATGAATGAATGTGTGCCTAATAAATACTGCCAGTAAAGCATAACATACTGTGTATTTCATTTGTATCTTTGCTCCACTGTATTTATCAATGCTTGTGATTTGGCGTATTACATCTTTCAGATAAGCTTAACTACAAAATCATCCAAATCAATCTAAAATTATGAGTTATTTTCAAACTGTGTATGAGAATGTATACTCAGTATTGCTATATGTAACTCTAGGTCATTTGCTAATTATTTTTTTCCCTATATCATGCAGCCCTATTGCATTCCATAAGTCAGCAACAATATGTGGCCAGAATTGTACGTGCTCACCTAATAGTGTGCGAGCTGTGACATTACATGTGTACACGTGAAGACGTCGTGGTGAGAGGTCACAGTAAAAAAAATAGCTGAAACCGCATGGGAAGCCTCTGAATTATTGATCTTCCTCAAGTCTCTCTCACACACGTACAAACCAGCATGTAAGCAGATGCCCATACATATTAACTATATTCAGAAAAACACACACGTTCACTCGGCCTGGAAAACGATTTGAATATTTCATGCAGACTCCAACAAGGCTCCTAAACCACAACTTTTTGTGAGAGCGACAGTGCAGGAGTCTAAACACAAACAGCCTGACGGGGAGGTTAAAGAGGTGCACTGAAATGAACCACAGCAGAGCTCACAAGTGAACAACTGAACTTTTGATTTGACCAGATGTTGATTTTTTTAAGGGGGCCTATTATGCAAAAAATTACTTTTATAAGGGGTTTAAACACAGTTGTGTGGCAAAAGTCTGTAAATATAAGCAGCTTCTAATGGTAAAAATGTATTAATTATATATTTTTATAATCACACTTGATAAAAACACCTTGATTGACAAGCCCCGCCCATTAGTGACTATCTCTCCCTAATTAGCATAGGATATTGGTATTGTTTTTGAATCTGCCACTATGCTGACACACAGGCACTTGTAGCTAGCACAATCTCATTTGAATTTAAAGCGACAGTAACTAAAACGGCACAATTAGGATCAAAGCCTAAAGGGGGCAGTTTCATATAGTTAAATGAATATACTTTTTTACATGTTGTAAAAAGGAGCATGATAGGTTCCCTTTAAGTAAATCATTAATCATTCAATCTTATTAAAAGTACAATGTCCTAAAAACAGGAATGCTTTTTCTTTGTGTTTGTGCATGAATAGATAGTCTGCATAAACATGAGGTCACTGTTACACAAGATCACATATAATGGATGAAGATAATGGTAACCGCGCAATTCAAAAGCTTTTGCAAAATTGTGTATTTTGGCCCCCAAATTGCTATAGTTCAGTAATTGAACAGAGAAAATTGTTATAATATGGTTACTGTCATGAAGTGAATGAATCGCATTTGTGTCAAATAACTAAACATAGAAACGCTTACAACGCAAAAATAAACACTTTTTTTTACAAACATGCATCTCATGTTTCACCAAATTACAGTATAAATGTTATAAACACACACACATATATGGATGGATGGATGGACGGACGGACGGACGGACGGACGGACGGACGGACGGACGGACGGACGGACGGACGGACGGACGGACGGACGGACGGACGGACGGACAGACAGACAGACAGACAGACAGATAGATAGATAGATAGATAGATAGATAGATAGATAGACAGATAGACAGGCGGACGGACGGACGGACGGACGGACAGGCAGACAGACAGACAGATAGATACTGTAGATAGATGGATGGATAGATGTATAGATAGATGGATAGATAGATAGACAGACAGACAAAGATACAGTAGATAGACAGACAGACAGACAGACGGACGGACGGAAGGACGGACGGACGGACGGATGGATGGATGGACAGAAAGATAGATAGATAGACAGACAGACAAAGGTAGATAGATAGATAGATAGATATGTAGATAGATAGATAGATAGATAGATAGATAGATAGATAGATAGA
>CAIGQQ010031496.1:3215524-3241387 GCA_903798035.1 Danio albolineatus
GACAGACAGACAGACAGACAGACAGACAGACAGACAGACAGACAGACAGACAGACAGACAGACAGACAGACAGACAGACAGACAGACAGACAGACAGATAGATAGAAATTTTCAATATATTTCATAATACAAAAGTAAGGAGTACACAGATTTCTGTAGGTGCCATTTCCAACACTCATTACAAAAAGTCTTCTCATGTTTCTTAATACACTGTAAAGAAAAAAGCTGGGTTTCACACAATTGAGCTGTGTTGGGGAAACATGAAGGAATTAAGCTAACTTATTAGTATTTACAAATTTAAGTGGGTCGAACATAAAACCCTAAAAACCCCTCAAGAATTGTTTCGTTTCAGCTCATTTTAAACAGCTTGAACAGACACCAAGCATCATTTTTTGAGTGTAAATCACCAAGAACAATAAAATATATTATTAAAAGTGAAACATTAAATTCAAATTCAACTAATACTTCTACATCCTGTTTGGCACCTTAATTAAAGTCAAATTTAGACAGCAAACAGGACTGAAACCAGCATTGTCAATCTCAATTGTGATGGTCCCAGAACTTTAGTTGAGTGAGGGTGTCTCTCTGAGGGTGTCTCTCTGACTTGTACCAGGTTTCTCTCTCTCTCTCTCACTCTGCTTCACTCGCTTCTGCAAGTAATGCTGCAATGCAGGGGTTTAACCGGAAGTGTAAAAGCTAGAGGGCGCATCGAGCGTAGTGATTCATTCACCAGCTCACACACACACACACACACACGCACTCAAACTGTACAAACTGTATTTTATCTATCCCTAAACCCAACCCTCACTGGACACCTCTGAAGCATTTTTACTTTGTAAAAAAAAAAAACAAACAAACAAACATTCTGTATGATTTATAAGCCTTTTGAAAAATGCTGACATAATCAGTGTCCTCACAAATCACCTCCTCCAATGTAAAACCTGTCATACCCACTTCATTATACATGTTTTTGTCCTCATATGCTACAAAAAACACATATACACACACACACTTGTACAACTATCTTTATGGGCACTTGACCAGATATAGATTTTTAAAGGGGACCTCTTATGCAAAAATCACTAGTATAAGAGGTTTTGTGGCAGCAGTGTGTGAATATAAGCAGCTTCTACTGGCAAAAATGTATTAATTATATTTTTTATAATCACACTCGATAAAAACACTCAGCAGAAACACTTTGATTGACATTCTGCCTTTGTACGTGTCCCTCCCACTAGTGACCATCTCTCCCTCATTAGCATAGGACGATAGTCTTGTTTTTGAATCTGCCACTATGCTGACACATAGACATTTGTAGCCCCGCCCTTTTTTGAAAAGAGCCCAATCTCATTTAAATTTAAAGCGAAAGTCACCAAAACGACACAATTAGGATCAATGCTTAAAAGGGGCAGTTTCAAAGAGTTATAAAACATTACTTGTGGGGTATTTTGAGCTGAAACTTCACACACTTATTTTACATCTTGAAAAAAGGGGCGTAATAGGTCCACATTTACATTTTAATTCTGAAATTCTGTAAATTTGTCTTCTTGCCGTTCATGTGCACACTTGTACAACAATCCAGTGCTTCCCACATATATTTTATTGGCCGCCCAAGTTTATTTGGTGATCAATTAACCAGTGGAAAATCTTCTCTTGCCCTACACATTTTGTACAGCTCATTGTGTGTATGAGAGACCTGTCAACACTCCCACACACAATCCTATTACAATGCGTCCGGCTAAAATGTCCAAAAGTTGTCGTTAATTCTATGCTTTGTGCATTACTTTTATTTAAGCATATTTTCGCTTGGCTTTACAACTGACTGCGCACAGCCTCGTGAGCGAGAGAAACGGTAAATAATTCCTTCTTTAATAAAGAACTCAGAAAAACTTAACTATATATGTTTTGATTCATTTTTTCTGTCATTTATTTATCATTTGCTGTATATTTTATTAATTTGATACATATCTAAAATGCTTTGGCAATACTGTACAAAATGCCATGCTAATAAAACAACTTGAACTACAATATTGATTGGTAAGTGTATTCTGATCTATTATTATTTGTTTTGATATAAATGAATACTATGATATATATGAATGATATGATATATAATAATAATAATATGATATATTGAATAATAATATGATATACTGAATAATAATATGATATATTGAATAATAATGATATACTGAATAATAATATGATATATTGAATAATAATATGATATACTGAATAATAATATGATACACTGAATAATAATATGATCTATTGAATAATAATATGATATACTTAATAATAATATGATATAATATGATATCTAAATGCTTATAATTGAATCATTGTAAATATACTGATTATTACTGTTTTCATTTTTTTTATTACTGTTTAACCCTACAATGTTGATTGTTAAATGTACAGTGTTTTCTGATCTATTATTATTTTTATTAATATAAATGAATGATATAATATGATATGCTAAAATATATGATATACTAAATAATATGATATACTGAATAATAATATGATATACTAAATAATTTGATATACTGAATAATAATATGATATACTAAATAATTTGATATACTGAATAATAATATGATTTATTAAATAATAATATGATATATTGAATAATAATATATTATTTACATTTTTTTACTACTACTATTTACTGTGTTTTTTTTTTATTATACATGTATGTTGTTGTTGTTCTTGCTGTTTTGGTCCTATGTAAACTTTATAAATGCTTTGGCAATACATTTGTAATATTTGTTATGCCAATAAAGCAATTATTGAATTGAATTGAATTGAACTGAATTGAAATGAGAGAGAGAGAGAAAGAGAGAGAGAGAGATCGATCAGCTTTCACCTGTCGATGGGTGCACACGGCTCCTAAATAGCACAAAAGTAAGAGAAATAGTGTATTTCTTTTTTTATTATTATTATTATTATTATTATTATTTCAACAGTCTTTAAAAATTAACCCATTGTATATAAACAGTGCACTGTAAAAAAAAATTCAACTTACAAATTGTTAACTCAGTTTAAAATTGTAAGTTAGGTGGACATATTTTTAAACTCAGAGTTGAATTTACTCATTAAAAATTATTTAACTGCATGTTTAGAACAGTTTGTTCAATGAGAGTAAACAATTCAGTTAAGGAGACTTTACATTTTGATTTCTCCATATCTTCAAACAAGAAAAAGTTGAGTTAACTTAAAATTGAAAAGCATTTAAAGCAACCGGCTGCAAAGAAATTTTGAGTTTATTAAGCTTCAGTGGTTAAAGTTGTGCCAAAGTATTCGGTATAGTATAATTGACTCAAACCAGCCTTTTAGGTCAACTTAAAAAATTTAATTACCACAACTTCAACCACTAGCTTGATAAACTCAAAATGATTTTTTACAGTGTAATATTGTCATAATTATTACAAATATAGTTAAAAAAAGACACTTTTATTTCATTTTTTTGTTTGTTGCATGTAGTTGACCATTTATTTGATGGGTAAAGGTGTGTTTCGACCACCTCAAGTATAAATTTCAAACCTGTGGGAAGCACTGCTATCTTCATGGGGACTTCCCATACAGACGTAATGATTTTATACTGCACAAACTGTATATTCTCTCCCCTTTTCCCTAAACCTAACACTTACAAAAAATAATCTGCATTTTTACATTTTCAAAATACCTCAACCTGTGTGATTTATGAGCTGTTTTCCTCATGGAGCTAAAACAATGTTCTCACAAGATCAAAATGAACTTGTGGGGACATTTGATCCCCACAATGTGTTAAACACAAGATACACATGCATGAAACTGACTAGTATCGCTATACTTGTGGGAACATTTGTTCCCCACAGTGTGATAAATACAAGATATACACACACACCCTCACACATACACACACACACACACACGGTTCATTAACACAGTCAGCAAGGTAAGCAGTAATCATTTCTAGCGTCACACACTGCATTCCACAAAACCATTTACCTCGAAATATCCAGGAAAATCTGTACTAGTAATCTGTAGCAAAAGTTAAAGTATATTTGCATGAAGCATAAATGAAATATGACATAAAAAAAAACATAATCACCCCAGCATGCATTTTCTGCACAAAATGCGATCTAAAAAAATCTCGACGCAGTGTCCTCCTGCTCATCACAGCCATTACTTCACAATCAAACACACAATCAGCCACGCTCGCTGAGGTCATTTCCTAATTAATATTCATTAAATCAATTTCACACTTCAATATGGTGAGCTTGTACTAAAGCAGCCTCGCGTGCCCTCTAAAATAAGGGTGTAATGAGAGTCACGTGCAGTACAATTCCCTATTATTAGTCAGCATCAGAAGGTTTGGGTGACGTTTTTATTACTCCGACTGGTAATTGAATTGGTATGAAGGCTGAGGAGCTTCATTCAGTCCCAGCCACTGGAGTGCTGCTTTTATCCAGAGAATACTGTGCTTTAGCATCTATCACGCTGCACCAGAGCCCAGCCATTGTTTCTTAATCAAAGCAATTAGAATCGATGAGCTTCCGTTTCGTGTGCGATTCAGCGTGTTCAGTAGCAGGGTTAACCTTAAGAGAGCACAGATTTACTAACAGCTTGAACCAGCGCCAACATTCTTTTGGCAATAAAAAATATACAATAATGTAGGGATAAAACGACTGGTTTCACTATAAACAACGCTTTAATTCATCTTAAAGAGCCCCTATTATACATTAAAAAGGGTCATATTTTGGTTTTGGGGGTCTCCAACAGCAGGCTAATATGCATGCATGGTCAAAAAACACTTTTATTGTCTTATAATTTGCATTTATTTTTACCTCATTATCCCAGCGACTCCTATATGAATCGTTCAGCGATTCATTTGTTCCAAAACCCCTCCTTAGCGCGATGCTAAACTGCGCTGATTGGACCGATGACCCAGTCTGTTGTGATTGGTCGACATCATTCAGCGCGAGAGAATGCCCACCACGGCTTATCAATATTGAAGTAGTCATAGTGTGTGCGTGAGCATATCTGCCAATACTCGTTTTTCCCGGGAGTCGCCCGTATTTCAGACACCTCATACCCCGAAACTAACCCCCCGGTCTCCCAGCATATTACTCTATTCTTAACCAGAAGTAAAAACAGCGACACACATTCAGTATTAATGCACAGCGGCAAAAACTGAACTATTATGAAACAGGACCACCACACGTGTGTAGGAGAGCTGATGTAGCCATAGCAACGACAAACAGCAGTGAAACGCAAGCTCACAAACGCATTTTAATCTGTAAACAAAGCAGCACGCGTCACGTTTACAACATGCTTTTAGCCTCGATATGAGAATACAAGTTATCCAGAGACAAGCGGTTACAAGTTACAAAACACAATTAAATACATCATTTACGAGCTGGAGAAAACAATGAGGCAACCCTTTTTCATCACACTAACTCAACACTTGTTGCATAGCAGGCCAGATTCACCGTCAGGCCCCCGGGAAATGGCCAGTCCGCCTCTGCATACATCTTTTCTGATCCTTACTATATTCTGACTTCAACTGTATATACTGTTATCGTTCAATGTGGAAAATAATTATCGTGATCGCATTTTTGCCATATTGCCCAGCCCTAAACTAAATACATTAAAATAATTTTACATGTGCATGTTTATTAACAGATTACAGTCCTTTAAGTGGATGTGCTATGGGTTAATGGGAAATATACACCTAAAATACATATCTGAGTTTAGAACAACCTGAAAAAGCAATCGGTTTCATTTTTTTTTTATGCAAGAAAAAAAAGTGTTGATATTAGAGATGTACCAAATTTTCTGCCACCAAAAATGTATTGGCCAAAAATATGTCATGCCATTTAATGGATCCTCTCATTTTTTTGGGGGGAAACTCTTTTTTAAATCTGGAAGCTTTAACAACTTATATATAAAAATATCATTATTGTTCAATGTGGAAAATACTTATTGAGATTAGATGATCCTAAATACATTAAAATTAATAAGTTTTTTTAAAAATCTTACATGTGCATGTTTATTAAACAAAATACAGTCCTATATGGGGTAATGGCAAAGTATCTACCTAAAATACATATCTGAGTTCAGAATGACCTGAAAATGAAACTAGTATCATTATTATTTTGTTTTTATGCAAGCAAAAGATAATTTATTATTTTCTTTTATTATAGTGTGGACCTTCTGTCTGAGCTCAAACGCTTTCACCTCTCTGTGTAATAATTACACATCTTTCATCAGAGTGTGACTAGCCAGATTGGCCTGAGCCCATTTGGTCTAATTAAACACATGATCAATAACGCAGCTTTCTATTTCAATTACCCATCAGCCTAAAGATGCGTTCCAGAGCAAATCAGGAAGCATCAAACTCGCTAAATATCCTTTTTAGAAATATTTTGTCCAACGCAATCATGTTCTTAATTAAACAAGAATGGCCCAATATTATGCATTTTTCAGACATTTGAGTCTGGTTTTATTTATTTTTTTGTCATTGTCACAGGTCACTTGTTCAATTCCTTTAATTGCTACTTTTAAATAATTAATATTATGAACTAATGGCCCATTTCCGCTGAGTGGTATGGTACGGTTCGGTTTGGTATGCTTTTAAGGCCATTTCCACTGTCTAAGAGCGTACCGAACTGTACCATACCACTTTTTGATCACCCTTTGCAAAGGGTACCAAGGGTACCAAAGGGTGACCAAAAGGCGGAGATAGACGGACAGCTGAATGCTATTGGTTTACAGAGATACGTCATTCGTTCGCGCAACAACCCAGAATGAAAATAAAGGACAATACACTGAAATAATATAAACATATAATAATGAGCCATAATCGACCGAGCTCAAACAAACCTTGTCGTCGTCTTTATGAACAGCTACAAAGCCAAGAAGAAGAACAGAATCTCCCCTGTGCCCCGTAGTTTTTACGAGCCCGTCTAAAGCGAGAGTGGTTTCACTTTGTCGCTTGCGCTCGCGTCAATATTTGAAATAACAAACTTCTTGAGCTGATGATGATAACGTGTGCTTGATTATTGACGTGCTTTTGAAACCCGATCCTTTCAGAAACAAACAAATGCGAGACTGATGCCCGCAAAAACAAAGGAGAAGCCAGAAAAACAAAGGAGCAAATTATTGTTTCAGCAAACATGAAGAAACTGCTGGACTATTATGAACTCGGAATGATGGAATTACTAACAAGAGTCTACATGTGCTGGTGAAGATTAAAGATTCAGATGAGAGCTCTGCACTGACTGTGGGCTATATTTTGTGTTGTTGTTGAACCTAAATAAGGACTAAATGTCTGCTGTGTGTAGTTTTTCTGTAATTGGTAACATATCAGAGACAGTAAGGGGCTGTATGTGTTCATATATGCTGCATTTATTTATTTATGTGATATAATCACAGACAGTAGGCTATTTCGCATCATTGATCTGCAGTTATAATCCGATCATGTTCATAAAAAGGTCAGTAATGAACATTTATACACCAGTGTTTATGTGTATAATAAAGCCTGTTTTGTGAGGAGTGCTTCTCGTATGATATGTGAACGACCCGCACAGCTTTACTGTAGACATTTCCTCGAGCGAGAATAAAACAACGTCGACTGAAACTTTCTGTCGTACACCACGCCCACCAAAAGAGCACCCTTTAGCAGTGGAAACGCAAGCCTGATAAAGGTGACCAGTACCAACCCGTACTGTACCACTCAGTGGAAACGGGCCATGAAGCATCGGAAAGAATTCAGTTTGCAGAACTAATTCACTGGCCGATGGGGTATATGCACACAGACTTTTAAACTCAGTCCGCCAGCCCCAGGGCTTCCGGTTAAATGTCATCCCATACAAAAATAACAGCATTTAAGATCTAATTCTTTTAAAAAGCAACAATCTTCACTGCCTGGCTGAGATACGATACAAAAGTGTCTTTAGATTGTGGGGGAAACCGGAGCACCCGGAGGAACCCCACACCAACACAGGGAGAACATGCAAACTCCACACAGAAATGCCGACTGGTCCAGTTGGGACTTGAACCAGCGACCTTCTTGCTGTGAGGCGACAATGGCAACCAGTGAGCCACCGTTTCGCCCCAAAATAGTACATTATCAAACCATAAATAAAGCACACCTGCAGGCACATGCACAGATAGGGCTCAACCTGTGCAGTGCACATGCCCTTTTTTTCTCTTGGATACTGTAAAAAGTGCCCTTCAAAAATGAACTAAAGTGCCCCCTGGTCTTCAGTTCGCAAAACCAACCACCACCTCTTAACCCAACTCCCCAACCCTATTCAGTTCACAAACACCAATCCAAACCCACCAATTTTCAGCCCATGCCCCTTTGAAACTATCTGCATGGTCCTACACTCCTGTGTTCTTCACATTAATCAAATAGTACCTGCCAATAAAGTCAATGAAAAAGTAGGAGCAAACAGGTCAGCAGTCTTATGATTTTTTTTAAAGGACTGTGCATTTATATGGCTTTTATACTCTGATCTACACTCTTAAAAAAAAAGGTTCCTTGAGGTTCTATTTAGAACCCTAGGGTTCTATACTTGGCCAGTAGAACCTTTTACCCAAAAAATGGTTCTATTTAGAACCCTTTGAGTGCAAAGAACCTTTTTGATTAAAATGGTTCTATAATGTGAGATTTATGACATAATTATATAGTAAAGATTATAAATAATAATAAGCTATAACACAGAGAGACAAAGCTTTTTGAGTCAAAACCTAATAAAATGACTGCTATGGTCAAAAACCTAATCAATGTAGGATGGTATTTTTGTTTCACGCAGGTTTGTACATTACCATATAACTAATATTTATATATGCTTAATATTTAACATTTTTGACGAATTATTTTGTGAAATTAATTAAATAACCAGTTTATTCAGACTGTACAGTGTGTTGTTATGGTTTAATAAATTGTTTTAAAGTAATAATCATGAAAAAGCCCTCTGGTGACGTCATTCATTGGTGGACTGGTGGTGACGAGCCTGGAGAGTGACGGTTAATTTTTGAAAAGGAGAACTCCGCTTTTGCAGCTCCATCGTTCAGGTACGTTATTACTCTTTTAAAACTATAATAATGAAATATTTTGTATTACGGGGTAATGTTTCTCTTCCCTTGTGTTATATGGTGACACAGACTGAATAAGGGGTAACGTTAATATGGATTAATACTGTGCTTGTAAGTTTTTGATGGTCTCTGTCGACAGCCTTCGCTTCAGAAATCTGTGTCAAGCTGACTTTGCTCTGCTTTTTGTTCGAAATAAGTTACAGTTTCGCTTTATTTGTTTGTCAGTATTAATTAAAATATCAATAACAATAAAACAGGTGCGTTATTCGATGGCGGGCATTGAGAGGCAGCGTGAAGCGCGTGCACGCTCTTTTAATGGTAACTTCATATGAGCCGATTTCCGCTTTCGTGCAGTTTTTATCTCCAACCTTGAACAAACGAGTACTTCCAGCTTGCTCGTGTGTGAGTTTAGCCCAGTTTAACTCGGGCTAAACTCTGTAAAGTAGTGTACACGCCGGGTAGTCTGCATTAAAACCTCAAGGGAACATGCCGCGCTCGCGCCCGCCCGAGTCTATGCACGCACCCGCCCGAGTCTATGCACGCGCCCGCCCGAGTCTATGCATGCGCTATAGTAATAATTGCTAAGGGTATTATTAAAACCTTTCAAAGCCAAAACATATTTTAATAATCCATAGATTAAAGATCAGGTGTTATTTATGAAGGACATACAAACATGCAGGCTAAATGTATTGTGAAATGTTGAACCTTGTTAAATATAGGCTACATATATGTATATATTGTGCTAAATAAGTTTAAAATTCATATTTTAATGTATATCTTTCTTTTCTTCAAACAGCCTGGACACTGAACTGCATCGTAAATCTTGTGCTCGGTATGTATTATTGCTTTTAATTCTAAACAAACTGTATTAAGTATTATGAAATGAATATTATAAAAGACTTTAACATTGTATTGTAACCTGGGCTGCAGGACACAAGTAGCTTTGAAGAGGAAGGATCCCAGCTTAAAGAAGGACATGCGTTACATCCATAATTGTGACACAATTATCATCAACAAGGACACCTGGTAATATTGTATTTTATAACATGTATATTTCAGACTTGGTTGTTGTGTACTGAAATATATTTATCACAAAAATGTTCTATTACTTATTGCTGCTGTTTGTACAGTGAGAATATTAAGGTCATTGCTTATTAAAAAGTCCTGCAAAGAAAATATGTTTTAAAAGAAAGTGTAAATTTGCCTACAGGATTTGTTGCAATGTCTGCAAAACAAATTTAAAAATGAAAGGATTTCAGTGGTGAGCTCATCTATCATCTTGCAAAATGAAACAAATTAATGGGATGAAAAGGAAGTGAACTGTACTCTGAGGAACTTAACACAAGGCAAGTTCAGTTCAATACATTTGATGCCAAAGGTAGATTAATTCTGTGGTTTAAATTCATATTTACACACTCTAAAATGCTGTCTTTCTACCTCAGATTGTGATGGACCTGGAATGCGACACCAGATATTCATAAGTCAAGAACCGAATGAACACCCTTTTCCAGAGTACAGATTATGGAGGGGTTTGCAGAACTAATGGAGCAGTTTCTTCTTCTTGGAGTGCCACAGCTTGTGAGTAAACACTGTTACATTGTGTGCCAAATAGTTTTGCGTCCATGATGACTTTAAGAAACTTGTATTGCTGAAAATATGTCATTTGGAAACTTACACATGAAGTAAACAAAATGTTTTTTGCATTTAGGATGCTGCTTAGAAAACTTGGTGAAGAACACAGAAACATCTTTAAAAGAAATGGCCCAAAAAGGGACAGAAAGAAGGTAGTGCTCCATGACAGTTTCATTGGACCAGTAGAGGAAACCGCAGAAGGTAACTACTACTCCCTATATTACATACTATTTGCCCCAAACACACACACACACACACACTTTAATTGTATTAATTATAACTGTAATTCTATTTGATGACTTATGTTAATTGGTTAAAAGTACTCAACATTAAAATATTGTTTTACAGAAATCCAAAGGTCCTACACCATCCAGGATTCAGCAGCTCTCCTGATTCCACCAAGGCTTGAAGTTTCAGCATTACAATGGACAACACTCACTCGCTATCCTTCAACTTCCTCATTTATCAGAGGCACCACAGTGGAGTGAATCACCAACTAATCTGCCCTTTCCAGCCACAACCCAGCACTTGGAAACCCATATACTCTCTCATACAGTAGATCTACACACATTCACTCACTATGGCCAATTCACCTATACCGTACACATGCTTTTGGACTGTGGGGTCAACCGGAGCACCCAGAGGAAACCCACAAGAACACTGGGAGAACTTGCAAACTCCACACAGAAATGACAACTGGCCCAGTCGGGACTTGAACCAGTGACCTGCTTGCTGTGAGGTGACAGTTCTAACCAGTGAGCCACTGTGCCACCCATGGACAAAACTATTTACCTTATAAGAGAGGCTGACTGACATGGACATGCTACAGGTTGTGGAATGGCTGTTTGCAGTGTTTTGTCTAATCATTCTGCAATGTTTTAGTAATGTTTTTTTATTAAATTATGTATAAAAATGGATGTTGTGATGACCAATACATGCAGGTACCATCCACTTTTTGAAATTGTAGTGTTTTTTAATAGATGTTTTGATTGTTTGTGTATTGTTTCCATCTGCATTGTGATATATTTCTCTTCATTTTAGACATGTGTGAAAGTGAAGCACTGTATTTGTTCAAACAGTAAAAAAGCTTAGAAAAGTGAAATCATTTCAATTACATTGTAAAATGCCATTAAACTGTTAAGGTAGATCTGCTGTCCAATGCAAAGTATGCAGAGGTGCAATTTTAAATATTTTAAAAAATATTTTGTATAATGAATTGAATAAATTTAAACAATTTAAATTGTCTGGATTGGTTTTATTTTTTATTCATTAATAAGTAACAATAATTCAATAATAAATAAAAAGAACCCTTAAATGGTTCTAAATAGAACCATCTAACTTGAATTCAAAGAACCATTTGGGGTTCTATTTAATGAACCCTTAAAATGGTTCTATATAGAACCTTTTTGGGGTTCCATATATGAAGCGCTCGATAGAACCGTTTTTGGTTCTATATAGAACCATTTGTTTTAAGAGTGTAGAGTATTGCGAGATGATTGCTATGTGGCTGCTCATTGCCTGAGTCTCTTTAGCTTGAATTGCATAAATGAAGGCACTCCGGATTGAATCTTTTCATAAACACTCAAAACACGTCTGGCCGGTTGTTGCTGCAGACCGACTGTGCAGTTATTTTGATTGATAACGAAACCCATTTCCAAGAGGACTGCAGACCACTGAAAGAAACAGATATGCCTTTGGGAAAGGTAACATGTGCGTCACTCTGTCTGAAAAACAACTTTTGGGGCCAGCATTAAAATTCAGCGCCTGATAGCATCACAGTGCGGCTGAGGGTGAAATTTAAAGGGACAGTACTTATAATAAATGATATTCCGTCATCAGGTATGATTTCTTTGTCATTCTGATCTTCCACACCTTTATTTTTGGTAAGAGAAATTTTTTTTATCTTAAAATTTCCAAAAAAGTGCATGCAAAAACGTATAAAGCAATAGAGCAATACATGCTAACGAAAATAAATATCACAAAAATATATTTTATTGATTTAAATGAAACTAATTAGATAAACAATAAGATAAAATAAATGTTAAAAAATAAATATATATCTATTTAAATAATTAAAAAATTAAAATAATATCATTTATATAATATAATAAATTAAAATCACACACAAAAAATTATAAACAAAGCTAAACTGGAAACTACAAACTACAATAAAAATAAAAATAAAAATAAAAACATAAAAGCTTATTCCAAACAGTGTTTAAAAAAGTAAATATGTAATACTAAAATGACATTCATGTGATGAAATATCTCAAAATATCTCCTGGGATCTGAAATAATTAAGTTCATCAAACAGATCTGAAATAATTTAAAGCCTGCAGAAACAAACCTACCTGAATAAATAGATGGGTACACTAATGTTATTACTATTATTAATATATATTTTTAATTAATATTATTATTATTAATCACAATATGGTTCCAATCTAAAACATTAAATATTAAAATATACACACATAGTATATTCACTAATCATCAAGATGATTTGTAGTACACGGATGAGTCTGTGTTATTAGTTTCGCCGGTTGTTATCTGGGATTAACATACATTGGAATGTTGTGATTAACCTATCAGAATCACTTATTTTACGTGGGCGCCATTTTAAAACACGAAAGCGAGGCTGCAGTGGGAAGTAATCCGGAGGTATAGGATCAGCAATGTTAAACATTGCAACTACATGCTGTGTACTACAAACCTCCAGCTGTTGCTGTGATTTCAAAATGCAGAAATGGTGTAAACATCACTTTAATATCATTCTGTTGAGTTTATTTTAAACAATTAAAAGCATATTAGTCATTAAAACAACATCACTTTAAGAGTTATACGCTTAAGTGTCCTCCTAGACTTCAGTTCATGGCAGCAGGTAAACACCGTGGGGGCTTCCCTGCTGCAGCCTACGTAACCCAGTGAGAGATAAAACAGTGCAGTCACCTGTAGCACACCCCTGTGTTGTCAGTAATGGTGTTGTCCCGGTACTGAAGTTTTAAAAACCTCCATTTCCCGCTAACATTTAAGCGCCGCTGAGCGCGTTCATAAGCAGCTGATTTGCCACAGTATTTACCAGTGCTCAACAGAAATGACTGTGATTGGCAGTGAAGGTCATTATTTAACCACTCTTCAAAGATTGCAAACACAGATAGACGGACACTGGAGCGTTTTAAAGCCATGAAGATCAGTCGACTCATCAAGCGGATCGCTCGTCTGTGTTTGCACTTGGTAAACATCAGCGACGTGCCGCAAGTGCGGTGAACTGATGACTATCACGGCCTATCACAGTCATTTCTGTTGAGCATGTGATCACAATGGCAAATCAGCGCTGTTTAAGAACGCCATCAACGCCATGTTAACGGGAAACGGAGTTTTTTTTTTACATTTCAGAAGCAAAATGTTGTACGGTGACGAGTCTAATATAGTGAAAGAATCAGTTCATTAACTTGAGTTTGATAAATGGCATCTAAAACGTGTGTTTGGGAAAGAAAATGTTAGCTAACTAGTGCCATTTCCCTTTAACTTAGCTGAAAATGAGGTCTGATTTTCCTTTTTATTTTCACTATTCATTCAGAACAGACCTTCGGGTCAGTCGGAAGGCGGTGAAAGTATAAATATGTGTCACTTTCTCTTCGCTGATAAGATATACAGCCAGGTACACAACATTCCTGTGTGACTCAGGCAATACTTCAGTGTGTCTTCCCACCACAGCCTCGATTTTGCTGTCTAAAATGGCGGCTGTGTGAAATCAGTCTATGCTGAAGTCTATTTAATTGATTGTATTTTAATTACATTACAACATCTGTGCTGTAAAAGAAACTGTATAAAAATGTAAAAAGTCACATTAACCGTTCACCAGTGTGGGAAGAAACACTAGCTGTGCATACACCCTTAGGGGAACGGGCCCTTTAAGAAACTTATTAAACACACATATCACATTCTCAAGAATTGGACATTATTGTGTCTTAATTTCTCATGTGAGACCTGAAGACAATGATCTCTTTTGAGAGGATAAAACATTATTGACGCGGTCATTAAAAGTTATGGCGTAATTTCTGGCAGTTTTCCTCATATCTGAGATGTGATTTTCAGGGCGTTTCAGGGTTGTTGCTCCTGTCAGCTCTGATCTCCTGTTTAATCCAAAGCTGCAGCACAGGCAATCTGAACTCACTGCTGCTCTCCAACACGCTGCGGTGGCGGTCTTAACCTGATATCACTGATGCCCTTGTCAGAATTTTGGCAAGTTGGTGGAAAAGTACAAATGGAAAGGGTCGCGCTGATGGATAGATGTGTATGGCAAGCCGTTTTGACTTTTATTCATTCTCAGGATATGTATTCTTTATATCAACAATTCAGTTCTTGATATCAAAAATGTTAGTTTTTGATATCAACAATTCAGTTCTTGATATCAAAAAAGGTCATTGTTGATATCAAAAACTGAATTGTTGATATCATAAATTAACATTTTTGATATCAACAATTGAATTTTCACTAGTTAAATGTCACCATAAGCTGCCATTCAAATTTAATTGTTGATATCAAGAATTGATTTCTTACTTGTTAAAATGCAATTCTTGATATCAATAATTTAATTGTTGATATAAAAAATGTAATTGTTGATATCAATAATTTAGTTGTTGATATCAGGAATTAAGGCGCCACGGTGGCCTAGTGGTTAGCACGTTTGCCTCACAGCAAGAAGGTCGCTGGTTCGATCCCCGGCTGGGCCAGTTGGCATTTCTGTGTGGAGTTTGCATGTTCTCCCCGTGGTTGTGTGGGTTTCTTCCGGGTGCTCCGGTTTCCCCCACAGTCCAAAGACATGCGGTACAGGTGAATTGGGTAAGCTAAATTGTCCGTAGTGTATGTGTGTGAATGAGACTGTATGGATGTGTTTCCCAGAGATGGGTTGTGGCTGGAAGGGCATCCGCTGCGTAAAACAAATGCTGGATAAGTTGGCGGTTCATTCCGCTGTGGCGACCCCGGATTAATAAAGGGACTAAGCAAACAAAGTAAACAAAGTAATCTTACATCAAAACAAAAAACTCAATTATTTAGCTTACTCCATTGGCAGATTATATAGCTTGTTTTTAGGAAAAACTCACTTCATTCATTCATTTTCCTTTGGATTAGCCACAGTGGAATGAACTGCCAACTTATCCAGCATATATTTTACACAGTGGATGCTCTTCCAGCCAGGGTTACGTTACCGAAAACCATTGTTAGCTAACTAAGGTCGCAAGTTCCGTCGCTACAAACACAGTTTGTTGATTTGCCGTTTTCCAAACCCATCATTCCAACGAACATTCACGAACTGCGAGGCAAACTTGTATGCTTGCAACTACACCTGTAAAGCTGTAGTTAGAAGCATAGTTCCTGGCTGTGTTCTACTCCCCGTTATCCCCCCTACGCCCTATTCATTCAGAACATTCGAACTTTTAATCTTGGAAAAAGAAATCACTAAAGTCATCTCTCTTGCTTGTGATTTGCTTTCCAAGTGTTTTTAGTTATGTTTTAGCATTCTTCATATTGATAATTGCGTTCCCTTCGTAGTGCACTTTGAAATCATTTATGCCATTTTGACCGCAGCCGTGGCTCATGACGAAAGTGACTATTATTTAAAAGCTGAATTTATGTTACGTCAGGCAATGCAGTGGCACATTAGGTAGTGCTGTCCAGGCACGTGCAGAGGGGGGTGGGGGGTGGGGGGGGGGCTTTGGGTGCTTGAGCCCCTGCCCTTTTTCCTGGGGATAAAAATTATTTTTTAAATACAAATAATAATGTAATATATGTGGATAAATTAATGCGTGTTCTGTTTAAGGACAACTTTCCCTGTCAAACATAAAAAAACCAACCTAAATTTCAAAGTGTATCTTGGTTTTAATCTACCCGCTCCAAGCAAGCCTCGAACCGACGATTTGAAAAGTGAAACCACTTGTGGGGCGAACGTCCTAATGAGGACGCTATTTACATTGTCGCTCTGCCCTCAAAAGTCAGTGGAGTAACGTCTCTTAACGCCTGCGTCCGCACTACACATGGACTGCATCTGGGCCATGGCTTACAGTCTGGCCCATACACACACTGCAGACGGAGTGTGCGTAAAACAGTTGTTACTAGCTGACCTCCGTAGCGGCAGCGCGCTATGATCGACAGAACCGCCGATGTACAGTACATTCATCCGTCATTCATCTATAGTGTATGAAGGTGAGTAACGGTTAACAATAGACTACCTGAGGCTCAAATTCAACGTCAGCTATTTATCCAAACGTTCAAAAGCAAATAGGCAATTTTGTCTTGCTAACATCCTCCATGTAATAAGTTAGCTAAAGTTTAGCCCGGGCAATATCACAGGCATATATGCTATTAGCTGAGGCTAATGTAATGGAGAAATGACAGCTGGATAGTGAATATATCCCCCTCTCGTTTTATTCAGAACATATCATGTTAATCGAAGCTATAAAAACATGTACATATAGGCTAGCTATGGAAGTCAGGTGCTATCAGTGTGTCCTACATTCTTCACAATATTTTATTATTTTGTTAAACCCAAAAAAAAAAAACTCAAACAAAAATAATGTATTGAAGAGGGATAGTTCACACAAAAATGAACATTTACTCCCCCTCAAGTGGTTCCAAATCTTTGTTTCTTCATTTTGTTGAACACTAAAGAATTAAAGATTAAAGCAGATATTTTAAAGAAAGCTGTAAACCTGAAATTATTGATTTCCAGAGCTGGAATAACAAATACCATGACAGTCAATGGTTACAGGTTTCCTGCTTTCTTCAAAATATTATTTTGTTCAACAGAAGAAAAAGTCAAATAGGTTTGGAACAAGAACAAGATGATTAAATGATGACAGAATGTTTAGTTTTGAATGAACTGTCTTTTTAAGGGTGAGTATATGGTGAATTTAGGGTGAAATATCCTTTAATATATTTTATTTATTAAAGTACAATTATTATTGTTATTTAATAAAAAGTGCCCTTTTTTCCATTTGAGCCCCTGCCCCTTAAAAGGTCTCTGCATGTCCCTGGTGCTGTCGCCTTACAGCAAGAAGTCGCTGGTTCAAGCCTCGGCTGGGTCAGTTGTCGTTTCTGTGTGAAGTTTGCATGTTCGCCCTGCATTCGTGTGGGTTTCCTCCGGGTGCTCTGACAGGAGGGCTCATAGTTTTGTCCTCAACTGTACATTCTGTCTGAATAAATAAATGATCAAATCCGCCTTCTGCCTCTGCATGTGTACAGCTGTGGATGTGCAGGTCAGAGCGGCACGCGGCACTGACACGAGTCGTGTAAAAGGCCTTCAGAGAGTCTCGATGTGGGCCAGAGTTTCTGACTGGCCTAATTTGTTCGACCTTCGCGAGGAGAGAGAAAGGCACTGCAGAGGAGTGTAGCGGCTTGTTAAAGAGACTCTCCTCACAGCTGCTCTCTTCACCAGCATCTGACTGAAGCTCAAATCAGTGCACGTGTGAATCTGCTGCTCATTTACACTTAGGGGCCGATCTGTTCTGAGACCGCACTGCCTTTTTTTTTTTGGTTGACAGTAGTGCGTCAGGCGGCACTCTCCCGCTCTCCCTCGTGAAGCCAATACGGAGGTAACTGAAACTGCAATTCATCGACTCGCCATTGGGGGCAGGCTCCAGGAAGTCCAGATATTCACTGCCTGCTATGCTAAATTGGCAAATTTTACTGCTAATAAAAACATGTTTACAGCCTGCTACAAAAGATGGTTTTGGTTCATATAGCTAATATTAGCCTTTATGAAAACAGTGAGTGGGTGAATTTCTTTTATAACTCATCCGTTTCGTTTTTATTTAGTTATATCAAGTCTGCATAATTAAGGGCGTGGCCACTTGAGTGACAGCTAGGTCTCGCTGGTCGCCGTCATGTCATTCCAGCTGATTAACCACTGAACTTAAATCAAATCATAAACAATAGTAAAAAAATAAACAAAAGCTTAAAGAAATATAGTAAATATAGATTAAAAAAAACACTAAATATAAAACAGTGATCAGCATTTTGGCCAAAATATTGTTATTGTTTATTCAAAAAATAATGAATTAATAATTTAATAAATAATGATAAATTAATAAATGTTGATATTGTGGTATTGGAATAATATCTGTATTGTTCAATGAACATTTTATTATTGTTAACAATAATAATAATAATAATAATAATAATAATAATAACAAAAATGATAATAATTGTTATTATTAATGTAATTATTATTATTGGTATTATTATTGTTATTATTATTAATAATAATTATTATTATTATTATCAATGTTATTATTATTATTACTATTATTATTATTATTATTATTAATTATTATTATTATTAATGTTATTATTATTATTGTTATTATTATTATCATTAATGTTATTATTATTATTATTATTATTATTATTATCATTAATGTTATTAATAATATTATGCTTATTAATTATTAATGTTATTATTATTATTATTAATATTAATATTAATATTGTTACTATTATTATTCATTCATTTCTTTCTTTTATCTGGGTACTGGGAAACACCCATATACACTCATTCACGCACACACACTCATACACTACGGTCAATTTAGTTTACCCACATCACCTACAGCACATGTGTTTGGACTGTGGGGGAAACTGGAGCACGCAGAGAGAACCCAGGTCGACACAGGAAGAACATGCAAATCCCACATAGAAATGCCAACTGGCCCAGCCGGGACTCGAACCAGCGACCTTCTTGCTGTAAGACGACGTGCTAACCACTGAGCCAATATAACTAATTTATAACCCTGCATAAATAAAAAAACTCAAGCATCACAAAAACACAGCTCTAAAATGAAAGTTCCACAAATAATATTAATTCTACATCAATAAAACATCAACTGCAGTCGATCCAGAGAGAAGTAGTTTAATTTAGATGCATGACTGATTTATGATTTGCAACCAACTAAACATGACTATTTGACCGCCACTTCTGATCAGGCATTACACACAGACAACCACTTTGGTCACAAATATGATAGTCACAAACACACAAGTGCACACTATTGATTTCTCTCACCAGCGCCTGGAATAGTTAGTTGGGCTGGTGAAGTTCAGAAAGGTGGCTGACAGATCTACATTTTCACTGCCCCAAACCAGATACAGAGATCCAAATCTAGGCCAGTGTGAGCGAGTACCCCAGAAAATGTCCGACCCACTGAGAAACAAGCACAGTGACTAATCACCTGGCTTTTGTGCTCTCTATCTTTAGCAGCAAATAAATCTGCAGTAAATTATATTCATTTGTACACAACAAACTGGACATAAAGTTGCTTTTGGGTACGTTTCGGAAGGTGTGCATTATTATAAATTATTTATTTATAAATTTTATATATTTATTCATTCATTCATTCATTCATTCATTCATTTTCTTGTCGGCTTAGTCCCTTTATTAATCCAGGGTCGCCACAGCGGAATGAACCGCCAACTTATCCAGCATATTTTTTACGCAGCGGATGCCCTTCCAGCCACAACCCATCTCTGGGAAACATCCATACACACACATTCGCACTCATACACTATATGGACAATTTAGCCTACCCATTTCACCTCTACCACATGTCTTTGGACTTATGGGGGAAACCGGAGCACCCGGAGGAAACCCACACAACCACAGGGAGAACATGCAAACTCCACACAGAAATGCCAACTGACCCAGCCGGGGCTCGAACCAGCGACCTTCTCTCTGTGAGGCGAACGTGCTACTCACTACGCCACCGTGGCGCCTAAATATTTATTATATCTATTTATTATTTTTATGTTCATTATTTTGCAATAAGATTGAAATTATCCCTTTCAGATGAACACGTGATCAGTGTTTATTTGGTAACTCACTGGTCATTACCGGCCACTTTATTAGGTACACCTGTCCAACTGCTCGTTAACGCAAATTTCTATTCAGCCAATCGCATGGCAGCAACTGAATGCATTTGGGCATGTAGACATGGTCAAGATGATCTGCTGCAGTTCAAACCGAGCATCAGAATGGGGAGGAAAGGTGATTTAAGTGACTTTGAACATGGCATGGTTGTTGGTGCCAGACGGTTGGTCTAAGTATTTCAGAAACTGCTGATCTACTGGGACTTTCAAGCACAACCATCTCTAGTGTTTACAGAGTCTGAAAAAGATAAAATATTCAGTGAGCGGCAGTTGGAGTGGAGAATGGCCAGACTGGTTCCGGCTGATAGAAAGGCAACAGTAACTCAAATAACCACTCGTTACAAGCATCTCTGAACGCACAACACTCCAACCTTGAGGCAGATGGGCTACAGCAGCAGAAGACCACGTAAAGCTGGATTTATACTTTCGCCTGGCGCCGCATCCGCATCGCACCTCGCGAAACGGACGAGGCTTTTATACTCGCCGCGTTATTCGTTGTGATATTCTTTAAAACAACAGGGAGCGGTCAAATAAAACTGACCGTAAAGTCAGACAGATAAACAGAGAAGTAGAAAGTTTCTGGAACTACGTCATATCATTAATATTATTTGTTTATTAAACTAGTTATTAAACTAGTTATATAGACTAGTTAAACTAGTCGCACCCAAAGCGAACATCCGGAAACTCTGCAATGACATCATACTTGCCGCGCGCACTGGTCGAGTATAAACTAGGCTTAAGGTGTCACTCCTGTCAGCTAAGGACAGGAAACTGAGGCTACAGTTTGCACAGGCTCACCAAAACTGGACAATAGAAGATTGGAGAAACGTTGCCTGATGAGTCTCGATTTCTGCTGCGACATTTGGATGGTCGGGTCAGAATTTAGCATCAACAACATGAAAGCATGGATCCGTCCTGCCTTGTATCAACGGTTCAGGCTGGTGGTGGTGGTGTGATGGTGTCGGGGATATTTTCTTGGCACACTTGCATTAAAGACACAACAGCCACTAAAAAATGCTAAGAGCTAAAAATGACAAACTTCTAACAGGTAAAATAAATAATCTGATGGCTGTTTTGAGCTGAAACTTCACAGACACATTCTGGAGACACAAAATACTTATATTCAATCTGAAAAAAGGGGTAAACTAGGTGCCCTTTAAATGTTTTCTTTCCATTAGACTAAAAAAAAACATCACAAAAAATCACAAAATGTATGTTGCCTGCAGCATCTCACCTTAAAAATACAATTTTTATATACAATACGATGCAAAAAAATCTGAAAACATGAATAATTAGTATTTTGTTAAAAAGCTAAAGCATTTGTGAGGTTTGATTTCACCCCCCCCCCCCACCATCCCCAAAAAAACATTAAAATCAATCAATCAATCAATAAATCAATAAATAAATAAATAAATAAATAGATAGATAAATAAATAAATAAATAAATAAATAAATAAATAAATAAATAAATAAATAAATAAATAAATAAATAAAACAATGCATTTCCATTACAGGGAGAGCAGAATTATTAGACAAATGAGTATTTTGACCACATCATCCTCTTTATGCATGTTGTCTTACTCCACGCTGTATAGGCTCGAAAGCCTACTACCAATGAAGCATATTAGGTGATGTGTATCTCTGTAATGAAGGGGTGTGGTGTAATGACATCAACACCCTATATCAGGTGTGCAGAATTATTAGGCAACTTCCTTTGCTTTGGCAAAATGGGTCAAAAGAAGGACTTGACAGGCTCCGAAAAGTCAAAAATAGTGAGATATCTTGCAGAGGGATGCAGCACTCTTAAAATTGCCAAGCTTCTGAAGCGTGATCATCCAACAATCAAGCGCTTCATTCACAATAGTTAACAGGGTCGCAAGAAGCGTGTGGAAAAACCAAGGTGCAAAATAACTGCCCATGAACTGAGAAAAGTCAAGCGTGCAGCTGCCAAGATGCCACCAGTTTTGCCATATTTCAGAGCTGCAACATCACTGGAGTGCCCAAAAGCACAAGGTGTGCAATACTCAGGACATGGCCAAGGTAAGAAAGGCTGAAAAACCACCACCACTGAACAAGACACACAAGCTGAAACATCAAGACTGGGCCAAGAAATATCTCAAGACTGATTTTCTAAGGTTTTATGGACTGATGAAATGAGAGTGAGTCTTGATGGGCCAGATGGATGGGCCCGTGGCTGGATCGGTAAAGGGCAGAGAGCTCCATCTGACTCAGACGCCAGCAAGGTGGAGGTGGAGTACTGGTTTGGGCTGGTATCGGGTTGAGGATGGAGTCAAGCTCAACTCCCAGTCCTACTGCCAGTTTCTGGAAGACACCTTCTTCAAGCAGCATCAAATGTGAGATTTACAATAGGGAAAACAGTACACCTCTCTGAACAGTGTCTGGGAGGCTGTGGTTGCTGCTGCACGCAATGTTGATGGTGAACAGATCAAAACACTGACAGAATCCATGGATGGCGGGCTTTTGAGTGTCCTTGCAAAGAAAGGTGGCTATATTGGTCACTGATTTGTTTTTGTTTTGTTTTTGAATGTCAGAAATGTATATTTGTGAATGTTGAGATGTAATATTGGTTAAACTGGTGAAAATAAATAATTGAAATGGGTATATATTTGTTTTTTGTTAAGTTGCCTAATAATTCTGCACAGTAATAGTCACCTGCACACACAGATATCCTTCTAAAATAGCTCAAACTAAAAACTACTTCCAAAAATATTCAGCTTTGATATTAATGAGTTTTTGGGGATCATTGAGAACATGGTTGTTGTTCAATAATAAAATTATTCCTCAAAAATACAACTTGCCTAATAATTCTGCACTCCCTGTATTAATCTCCTGAAGGTCAAACCCAGGATTTGTTTTGTGGGTAAAAAAGAAAACCGAACGTCATTATTGTAACAACGGAGATATTACAGAACTCTCTAAGGCGATTAGAGGTCATCAAGTGCCTTGCAAAACTCTCTAAACAACTGATCTCAAACCAGTTTTCCCCTTCCCTAAGCCCTAAGCATGACAATCTAATAGAAGACGTCACCGCCTGTAATGTCATTGCTGTTCCAGAAGCTCCAGCAGGGGGCAGCAGAGCAGTATAATTTGCGCTGTTACAGCATCACAGTGTATGAACTTCTTCACGTTATTTTATCAGCCTGTGGTTCTGGCCGGTGATTTGATCATGCAGCAGTACGGGTCATCAATCATTCATTAATGAGCCCAGATAAAAGCAGACGCTGGGTCAAAGCCAAGAGCTAAACCTGTCTGCAGTACAGGCGACTGTTCACACTGCATGAAGCCTGTGTTTGACATCAGTCTGAGTTGTGTAAGCATGAAAACGAAATGCTGGAACTACAAATGACACACATATACACACACACATATAAACACACACACACACACACATATGTAAACACAAGCACACCCACACAGATATACACACATATAAACGCACACACATAAACATGCATACACACGCACATATTCTGTATACACACACATTTAAACAAATGCACTGACACACACACAGACACACACATATAAACACAGGCGCACATATTTACTGTAAATATACACAAATACTGTATACACACAAAAATACACACATAAACACACACACAGACATGTAAACACCTGCACACATACACATGTACTGTACATATACAAACACATATAAGCACACACACACTTAAACATGCACACACACACAAATAAAGATATGCACACATTTAAACACGCACACACACACACATGCGCACACACGCACACACATATATATATATATATATATAGAGTATATGTGTACTTACGCACAAACACGCACACACACAAACAGATATACTGTAAATATACACACATATAAACATGCAAACACACATACTGTATATATTCACACACACACACCCACACATTTAACCACGCGCGCACACACAAGTTATTATGTGTGTGTGTGTGTGTGTATATATAGTATACAGACACACAAACATGTACACCTGTATATACACACAAATATACTGTATCTACACACACACACACACACATGCACACACACACATTTAAACACACGCACACATATAACCACGCACACACACATATATAATGTATATGTATACTTATGTACAAACAGATATGCTGTAAATATACACATATAAACACGCACTCACACACACATGAAGCTCTCACACACACCCACACAGATACACACATATATAAACACACACACACATATAAAAAACACACAGACATAAACACATGCACACATACACATGTACTGTACACATTTAAACACGCACACACACACACACACACACGCACACACACACACACACACGCACAAACACACACACAAATAAAAATACATGCACACACATACACATACATATGTACAGTACATATTCACATACAAATATAAGCACACACACACGCACACCACACATACTGTATATATAAACAAACACACACACACACACACACATTTAAACGCAAACACACAAACTATATTATGTGTGTGTATATATAGTATACGCAGACACACAAACATGTATACCAGTATAAACATACACACACAAATATACTGTATCTACACACACACACACACACACACACACACACACATAAACAAATGCACACATTTAAACACACGCACACATATAAACACGCACACACATACTGTATATACTCTATATGTACTTGCGCACAAACACGCACACAGACAAACAGATATACTGTACATATACACAAGCCTTGTTAGGAATATATACCTCAAAGTACCATGATTTTACCGTAGTACTGCTATAGTACTTGTCTCTAAGGTATAAAAACACACACATATAGTATACTTACACAAACAAACAAACAAACACACACATATATACTGTATATGCACGCACATTTAAACGCACAGGCATACCTGTATATAAACACACACATATACTGTACTACATACACACCCAGATAAACACATGCACACATATAAGCACACGTACACAAACACACATATATTGTATACACACACACACATACATTTAAACACGCTTACAAAACACACACACATATACACACACATGCATATACACAAACAAATATACTGTACAGTATATATATATTTACACACATAAACACGTGCACACATTTACACACACATATATTTAAACACACACACACTCACACACACACACACACACACACACACACACACACACACACACACAC
>CAIGQQ010031496.1:3251206-3272814 GCA_903798035.1 Danio albolineatus
CACACACACACACACACACACACACACACACACACACACACACACACGCACATACAGGCACACACACACTGATCTGATTCAGTCAGCATGCTGTTACATCTCACAGCCTGAGGCAACTAAATCTACCAGCCCAGCACCTTGGCTGTCCGTACTAAATATTATGTTATAGAGCTGTCATGAACATGTCAAACAACATCACAACTGCTCGGTCATCAGTTCTGAGTAAGCTGACAGACAGGGGACGATCGCTGCTTAAATGCTGCTTTAATGTTTCTATAATTCTTGCAAACGAATCACTTTTGTTTTATTCCACGCTGTGCCACATTATTAAAGGGATAGTTCACTAAAAATGAAAATTCTGGCATGATTTATTCATCCTCCTCTTGTTTCGAAGCTGTTTGACTTCTATTGAACACAAAATAAGATATTATTTCAGTAATTGATTCCCATAGTATTTATATTTCCTATTATTGATGTCAACAGCTGCTTTTTTCCCCAACATTTTACAGGAAATCTTGTTTTGTGTTCAACACAAGAAAGAAATTCATAAATCCACAGATCCAGGAAATCAGAGCACATCACACCTGTCCTCAGGTCACTACACTGGCTCCCGGTTACATTTAGAATAGATTTTAAAGTATTATTACTTGTCTATTAATCACTAAATGGCCTAGGACTTCAAGACATTACAGATATGCTAGATAAACTAGAAATTCCAAGAGTTCAGTCAAAGCAGGGTGAATCAGCTAATAAGGGTGTACCCACACTATGCACAGTTGCTTTGAACCAGGCCGAAGCACGCTTGTGCGACGGCCTGCACTCACATTACATTCGGGCCTGAGCATGCTTACGTCATCGATGATGCGCTGTTCAGTTTAAGAGAAGTGCTCTCGCTCAGCACAGTGGACATTTCTTTATATCATTATATAGTTTTAGTGGTTTGATATGCAGTGTCATCAATCAAATGTTTCGCCGAACAGATCAGCCACTGCTGATGCTCATAAACAATCATAAAGTCCTCGTGCTGCAGGAATTAGGAGGTCTGCAGAAGGTGCAGCTGTCGTGCAGTGAGGGGTTTGTGTCTTTAATAATCTACGACATTTTGCGTTTAATAAACAGTAAGAATGATTAATAAATCCACATGAAACAGTCCCCAAAAGTCACGTCTCCTCTTTAGTTTCGGGCTCAGGCGCGCTTTGCACTCGCACTACAAGCGTACCGCACCAAAGCCCAAGTGTACCGCGCTCAGGCACACCTCTTCCAACCAGGCCAGGGCCGGCCAACTGAACCACGCCTGAGTAAATAAAAAATATTACACATACAGTACCTCAGGAACCAACCCAGACTCATTCTGAAAACAAATTCCTATATACATTTCTGGAGACCGTCAAATATGTCACAGGAGCCACGTTTTTTTGTAGTTTTTGCAATTCCACGAGAGGCCGCTGTGTACGCTTTTTGAGATCTTAAATTTTTTCTTGCGAGTGTCATTCGCGCCTGCTGATCTCTTGTACATCCACCAGAGGCATCTGTCGACTGACTGTTAGGCTGTTTCTCAATTCCAAGAACGCAGAGAACGGACTTGTGTTCTTGTGGAGACCGGTCTTGCCATGTCTCATCGGGAGAACGAACTCGGGAGACCACAAGGACAGAGAACGCGTCCTGTAAGGAATGAGATGCTGCGTTCTTCCTGATGGTCACATGACCCTCTAGCGTCTTTAACTGGAGATTATTTAAACATTACAGCATCCATACGATGATTTATTGTTTCTCCTGTTTCACAATATATACTCTGCATAAAGACATTATAAAAATACGCTGCACATCACAAATAAAATAAATTTTAATACGAATTTCAACAAATAAACACCCTTAATGTGTTTATGCCTTAATAAAATGTTCACGTTAATGTTTACTTTCACCGTCTCATTTAGGGAAACTCCTGAAGTGAAAAAGTATATCTCTGAACTTTAATAATAAATCTATACAAAATGCTGTGCTCCAGTCGCAACGACTTCTGGGACTTCTAGAGCGAGTTCGGTGCTCGAGTCTGCATCGGTGCGTCCTTGATATCAAGAACACATCCGGGAAGTTTCACGCGTCCTCCTTTCTTGCGGTCTTGAGTATTGGAACTGAACTTCGGCGGATGATGATGACGTTACACGAGAACACGAGGACGCAAGACCGCTGAAGAACACATATTGAGAAACAGCCTTTGACTGTCGAAATGACTGACTGATTGACTGACTGACCCACCCTCCTCCTTCCTTAAACCCAACCAATAGTATTCTAAAAAGCACAGATTGACCCGCCCACCCAACCGACAAATTTACAAAGCAATTCAAAAAAAGAAAAGCCCTTGTCTGATTTTTACAATGTTTTACCACATTCTCACCCTGTTATTTCCTTGATTTATTTTTTTCGGCTTCTTTTTGTCTTACCCACTTTTTCGAACCATTCTTCACCGTCGTCGTAGTCATCTCCTCTCTGCGTCTCAAGTCCACCGACGTACATGGTGAGCTACTGAACAAACTGGTAACAGCCAGAAAGCCGTCCATACGGAGGTAAGCGGTCAGCTGGTAAGTGCGAAAAGGAACGGCGTCATACCGCCCCGTAGCATTCATTTAGAAATTTAAGTGCAGCCATATATACTTCTGGCTACATAATTCACGATCTCCAGAACCGTATATAGGGCTATGTTTTCAGAATGAGCCTATGTTGTAAGGAACGGTATAGCAGAACATTTTGGCGGTTTTAAACCCTTTATAGACCATTTTGAGGGATGTAAACAAAATGGTCCCAACATATTTCCTGTTTTACATTTTTTATTTCTACAGCTTACGGGAATCCAAGAAGAGCCACATCTTGATAAATAATGTTATAATAGCTATTTTAAGGTTAAATAATTACTGAATTGTTACTGAATTATTACTTGTTACAGTTATGAAAGAGTTTGATAACAAGCAGGAAACGTTCATGGACCAATGACATGACCATATGGAAATGGTCTATACCTTGAAATCGGTTATCATCTCATGCCTACTGGAGATGCTAACAGTTTTCAAATACAAAATCAATCAAATGTAAAATAACATGGTCATCATTGTATAAATAATATTTTAAAAATTAATATTATCTTTATCTTGTAATATTTAACAAATAATCAAATCCTTCTACGTGATGTGCCGGTATATATCAATGCTCAAACGATATATTGTCCATCCCTAGTATATATTCTGGCCTTCCCTAAACACTGCAGTGACAATCACGTCCATTAGTACATCAAACAAACCCAAACCAAAGAGCTTCAGTCATTGTGAACGAATACGTGTAGTGTTGAATTGTCAAACAAGGCATTGCATTTCTGCATAGCACACATGGAGCACTCAAGAGTTTACGCAGCCATTACCAGAGGACTGATTGATGTGACAGCGAAGATGCCGTTAAATCAAAGCTGCGTCAGAGCGAAAGGGGAAACACAGATGGATAGGTAAAGAGAAAGACAACAAGAACCTGATACCACCGCACCTCTACTACGCACTTTAAAATAGACCTGCATGTAAAGTGAAATCCGGAAGTGATGAATAAATAAGAAAACATTTTGTAAAGGCTACTACAGTAAGTCGGTGACTCTAAATAGCTTGCTCATGGCAGAACATTCATCATTCCGTCAATACAGCATTTCTGACAACAGATCAATTGGTTGATTAATACTGAACCAGCACTATAGCGCAGTCTGAGAAACACTGACAAACATATTATATAGCCTTTATAACTGCACCATTTCAGGCTTTTAATAGGCTGGTCCAGATATACAGCTAGTAGACATTCAATAAAATGAAAAATAAAGTAAAACAAATACAGTTTTTACACAACACATACTCAAATCTGACCAAAACAAACATATATACAATATATAAATATTAAAATCTTAAATCTGTATGTAAGTTTTTTTTCTACAGCACAAAGACACTATAATATGTTTGCAGATATTTAAGAAACACGCTGAACATTCTTGTTTATCTGAAAAACAATGCTGAAGTCAGATATTCTGCTTTGGAAATGTGCGTTAGGTGCCAGAATGACTGTCTTTGTTTTGGTCCCTTTAACCTGCCAAATGTCACTTTAGACAATTATTTTTCAGGATTTATACAAAGTTCACCAAGTTAAATTTAAGACTTTTAAATCATTTTTAAGACCATTAAAGAATTTTTAGACTTATACAGGGCTAAATGCTAAGAATTTTAAAAAATATCCCAGTTAAAAAAAAATTTTTACTTGCCTCGTCAAAAAATATAAAAAAATAATAAATTTAATAATACAATAATAATAATTTTGTTTGAATATTTTTTAAATTAATTTTTAAATATATCCACTCACAATCCCTATAGCCCTAACCAAGAATTGACGTATCTATACATGAACAACGGAAAATTAAGACATGTTCAAAAAAGCTAACAACATTTAGCTTTTAAAAATTAAGACATTAAGACTTTTTAAGACCCTGCGGATACCCTTATTTCAGCACCGTGGGTTGCCCTTGTGGAACAGCATATTTCATTCATTCAGTCAGAAAGGCTCTCAAACTGTGTCCGCGACTGAAATGCGACCTCCGGTGGACAGTAGCAGACTGATGCAGAAATGAGCCGGAGGTTCCACATGAGGTGGTTATTAATTAGCAAATAATATAAATATTACGAATGTAAACATTAGGTGAGCAGGTTACATTGTAACCCCGTGTCCTAACAACACTACGTGACAAGATTCGCAATGATAAGCAATTTCAGACAAAACACGACAGAAATGTAAATACAGCCATTCAGAAGCACAGAATAGTGCACTCACTGCACTCTAACGAAACGGTAAGATTTATAATCTAATTAATACATATCAAACCTCTTTAACATTATTAAATAAACATGCTGAATCAGTGATATGTGTTGGTTTGCACTGCGTCACAGTTCTAAAGTTCAACTTCAAATAGTTTATTTTATTTTATTTTAGTTTCAAGGTCTGAGGTAAACTATCATGAGGTAAACGTTTGTGTTTTGAACCAAGAGTGCAATACCTAGTTCAACCACTGGGTGTCAAACGCACACACTGCACCTTTAAAGGGACAGTTCACTTAAAAATAAAAAATCTGTTTACTTACGCTTCAAAACCTGTTTAAGTTCTTTCTTTTGTTGAACACTAAAGTAGATAATTTGAAGAATGTTGTAAACTAGTAATCACTGAATCCCATAGTGTATATTTTATTGCTACTATGGAAGTCAATGTTTACTTGTTTCCAAAATTCTTTTTAAAAAATCCTTCTAATGTGTTGTTCAACAGACAAAAGAATTATATATTTTTTATTTTTTAGGTGAACTATCCCTTTAAATATTGGACTGCTGCTGCATTAACTCTATCCTATTGTGGTGGCTTTTATGAAAGAGACTATATTAGCTTATAAAGCAAGAAAATTGAATGTGCACTGATGGTCATTTCACCCAAGTTGATCAGGAAAAACCACAGGGAGACCCCAGTGTTTTATGTGAAGGCATCCCAATTTCAGCAAGACACGATTACAGCAGGCAAAGACCATTCAATTTCATGAGCCATCAAGCTGATATCCACTTTTAAAAACGTACAGCACTCTAGAGAGCGAGAGACATGGATAGAAAAATAGCAGGGATGTATACTGTACATATGCAGTGCTCAGCATAAATAAGTACACCCCTCACAGATCTCTCCGTTAAATATTTTAAAGGATGCTTTACTGTAATATATTTGTGCATATGCATTAGATTATAAAAAAAGCCAAAAACCAAAACTGGAAATAATTTAACAAAGAACACTAAAGATCACAGTCCGAAAATAAGTACACCCAAATTGTTACATTGGTAAAATATTAAATAACATTTTAATAGGCAGCAAAAATATCAAATGTAACTGATATTTTGTAGTTTGTAATTTATTTTAACTATTTAATTACAATTAATATATAATTAATTATTATATTTTTTAATTACTAATTTGAAATTAAATGTATTATCTTTCTATTTCTGGGTAACAAAGTGGCGCAGTGGGTACTGCTAGGGCTGCACGATTAATCGGAAAAAGATTGCGATCTCGATTCGACCCTACATGCGATCTTAATTCAGCTTTTCTACGATTCAGGTCAGGAGTGAAGCGTAAAGGTGGACACACAAGTCTTCACAGCAACATGGACAGCAAATGGCATCAAAAGTGTCACATACTGTATTTATAAAGTACCATTCACCCCAAAATGTCATTTCTGTTGGCCTGTCGACACTGACTGGTACATTACGGTACGGTACGGGTCGGTACTGGTCACCTTTATTAGGCTTGCATTTCCAATGCTAAAAGGGTACCAATGGTACCCTTTCGGTGGGTGTGGTGTATGACAGAAAGTTTCAGTAAACGTCATTTTTGCTTGAGAAAATGTCTACAGTAAAGCTGTACGGTCCTTTACAAATCATACGAGAAGCATTTTTCACAAAACAGAGGCTTTATACACATAAATACTGCTGTATAAATGTTCATTACTAACTTTCTATGAACAAGATCAGATTGTAACTGCAGATCAATGATGCGAAATAGCCTACTGTCCGTGATTATATAAAATAAATAAATAAATGCAGCATATATGAACACATAAACCCCTTTAAGTCTCCGATATATTACCAATTACAGAAAAACTACACACAGCAGACATTTAGTCCTTATTTAGGTTCAAAAACTACACTAAATATAGCTCACAGTCAGTGCAAACCTCCCATCTGTATCTGTAACCTTCACCAGCACATGTAGCCTCTGTTAGAGAGTAATTCCGTCATTCTGAGTTCATAATAGTCCAGAAGGTCATCATGATAGTTAAACGTGGCAGTTTGGTTATGTTTGCTGAAACAATAATTTGTTCCATTGTTTTTTCCAGCTTCTCCTTTGTTTTTTACGGGTCACGTTTGTCTGTTTCTGAAAGGATCGGGTTTCAAAAGCACTGTTATGCAGTTATCAGCTCAAGAAGTTTGTTATTTCAAATATTGACGTGCACGCGAGCACAAACAACAAAGCGAAACCACTCGCTCTTCAGACGGGCTCGTAAAAACTACTTTGTGGCTGTTCATCAAGACGACGACAAGGTTTGTTTGAGCTCGGGTTGACCATGGCTCGTTATTATATTTATATATTGTTACGGTGTAATGTCTCGGCTGTGTATTTAAAACATGGACATTCCTTTGTTTTCATTCTGGTTTGTTGCGCGAGTGAATGACGTATCTCTGTAAACCAATAGCGTTCAGTTGTGATTCTAGCTCCACCTTTTGGTAACCTTGGTACCCTTTGCAAAGGGTGACCAAAAAGTGGTACGGTACAGTACTGTTCGGTATGCTTTTATGGCCGTTTCCACTGTAAAAAGGCGTACCGAACAGTACCGTACCGTACCACTCAATGGAAACGAGTCATTCATGTAATGATGTATTCATGCCCGCAAAATCACAAATGAGCTGACGCACTGTTTGTCTACTACCGAGAGACGTACCTGCCAATGATGTCTACTTCAGTGAACAGAACCTGCATAGGCTGTGAATAACAGCTAAAAAAGTTGTAAATAATGTTCAGTTTGTTGCACAGAGCGATCGTTTTGGAGCCATGTGGGAAGTATGATTTCCATATATGGTTTTTTTTCTCAGAGTGACGGCAGCCATGAAAGTGAAATTGGAGAGCACATCATTTAAATGATCATATCGCATTTTAGAGTTATTATTAGCCTACGACAAGCATTTGATATGCTTTTTGTCTCTTTCAAGAGTTCACACTTAGCTGATGATTGATTATAAATTGATTATTTGAGCTCAGGTTGATCTCGAGAACTCCCCTGCTGTAGTAGCTAATGAACAGATAGTGATCGCTCTTAAGAGATAACTGCTTACTAGGAGCATGTCTATGGTGCTGATTTGGATTAGTCAATTAACTTAAGTTGCATGTTTTTGGGTGGTGGGAGGAAACCGGGGACCCCGGGGGGAAACCAACGTGAGCATGGGGAGAACATGTAAACTCCAAACAGAAATGTCAGCTGGCTTGGTAAGGACTAGAACCAGTAATGTTCTTGCTGTGAGGCAACAGTGCTAACCACTGTGCCACCGTGCCACACATCTAGGAAAGGAGGAGGAGTAGGGGTGGAAGGGGGGATTCTTCAAAACGAAGATGGCTGTGATATGGAACTGAGGGTATGTATAGTGGCTTAGGAATCATCTGATTGGTGAATCATGAATTGAATAATGCGGGACCGGCTGCGATCAATCATAAGTACGTGATCCTCTCCAAATTAGTTTATAAATAAACTTCACTTCATAGCAAACTCAAGATGTTGTGCATGAGAATAAATGTTTAACAGTGTCTATAACTACTCTAGCCTATATAACATTGAATATAATGCAAGAGGGAATCTGATAAGCACAAATGTTTCATTTTACTAGAGAAAAACAAATGGTCTAATGATGTTGTCAACGACAGATGACAAGCATACTGTATGTCAGGACATATTTAAATCCTGTTTAAATCTATCATTCCAAGTCTATACAAAATTTAGCATTTTAATCAACAGTGGACCTACACATAGGCCTAATATTATTAGAGCTGTTTTACCAAATGTTTGAATAATAATAATAATAATAGCCTACTCATATTAACCTTTATTTTACATCTATAGAATGGTGAGAAAATCCTGATCTTCATTTCAAGCAAAAAAATTGTGATTCTCAGTAGGCATGAGATGATAACCGTTTTCAAGGTATAGCGCGGTATGGAAAAGTCAAGGTTTTCATACCACCACAATTTTCTGTAATACCGTTCCTAAGGTATGAGTAGGATTTTTTATTTACTTTTTTTTTTTTTTTTTGGTGTAAATTGTAAAGACATCAGTGTTTTTGAAACAAACGAAGACAGCAGAAGTCAATAATTCACTTGAAGTATTTAGCCTGACATGTTTACTGCTCCAAAATACTTTAAATGTTTCTCAAAATAAAATATATCGTGTTCAAAGGGGAAAAAGGGTTTGTTTTTTAGTAAGACATTTAAAAAGAATATATTTTAGCGCAGTAAACACAATACCGTCATACCGTGAAACCATGATATATTTATCCAAGTTTATCATACCGTCAGAATCATATACCGGCCCATGCCTAATTCTCATTTTAGTCAGAATCATGCAGCTCTAGGTAGTGCTGTCACCTCACAGCAAGAAGGACGCTGATTCGAGCCCCGACTGGGTCATTTAGCATTTCTGTGTAGAGTATGCATGTTCTCCCCATGTTGGCATGGGTTCCTCCGGATGCTCCGGTTTCCCCCACAGTACAGTACATATGCTGTAGGTGAATTGGGTAAGCTAAATTGTCTATAGCGTACGTGTGTAAGTCCTGGTCCTCCAGATTGGGGGTTGAGCATTGTGTTGACAACTCACCTTATAAAAACTAGATGTTCTGAAACACCAGTATGGTGCGGCTAAATATTAACTTCCATATAAATGGCCATGGGAGGAAGCAAGTATCCTTCTATTTCTAAACAAGTTAGGTGACCAAACTCTTATTTTAATGTATATAACTGTTTAATACACCTGTTTTGTTTAAATGTATCTAAAACCAAATCTCCTACCACAGCTATGCTGATGACACTCAGATTTACATAGCCTTACTGCCTAATGACTACAGCCCCATTGACACCCTCTGCCAATGCATTGATGAAATTAACAATTGGATGTGCCAAAACTGTCTTCAGTTAAACAAAGAGAAAACTGAAGTTATTACATTTGGGAACAAAGATGAGCTTCTCAAGGTGAATGCGTACCTCGGCTCTAAGGGTCATACAACAAAAAATAAGGTCAAGAATCTTGGTGTGACTCTGGAGTCAGATCTGAGTTTCAACAGTCATGTCAAAGCAGTAACTAAATCAGCTTACTATCATCTCAAAAACATTGCAAGATTTAGATGCTTTGTTTCCGGTAAAGACTTAGAATAACTCGTTCATGCTTTTATCAGCAGCAGGGTGGATTACTGTAATGGGCTACTCACTGGACTTCCCATAAAGACAGTCAGACAGTTGCAGCTCATTCAGAACGCTGCGGCCAGGATTCTGACCAGAACCAGGAAATCAGAGCACATCACACCTGTCCTCAGGTCTCTACACTGGCTCCCAGTTACATTCAGAATAGATTTTAAAGTATTACTACTTGTCTATAAATCACTAAATGGCCTAGGACCCCAATACATTACAGATATGCTCACTGAATACAAACCTAATAGATCACTCAGATCATTAGGATCATATAAACTAGAAACTCCAAGAGTTCAGTCAAAGCAGGGTGAATCTGCATTCAGCTATTACGCCCCTCGCTGCTGGAATCAGCTTCCAGAAATGATCAGATGTGCTCCAACATTAGGCACATTCAAATTAAGACTGAAAACACATCTGTTTAGCTGTGCCTTTACTGAATGAGCACTGTGCTTCGTCCGACAGATCGCACTTTTGTGTCTTTCTTTTCTCTTCATTCTTTTATAACTTGTCTTAACTCATTTTAATCTTTTTTTTTTTCTTATACTTCAATTTTATTTCTGTTCATGTAAAGCACTTTGAATTGCCACTGTGTATGAAATGTGCTATATAAATAAACTTGCCTTGCCTTGCCTAATTACATAGGCTATATTCACTTAGAAATGGGTAATTTTGAAAGGGGGGTGTACTCATTCATGCTGAGCACTGTATATGTACGCTACAGATACCGCAAAATCAGCAGGCATCACCCAAACACCGCAACAACAAAGACCAAACACAACCTGCTCAAAATAAGCCAAACGTTCCTGACGATGGTAACAGTACATTATGAGCGTGTTGAGTTCTGATACTGCGTCACGATGACCCAAGTCCCATCAATTACTGCAAAACATTAAAAAAAGGGGGGCCGATGTTCTTCCTCAAACATTACCGGCCCCTGTAGAGCAGTACAGGAGCATGATTTATTACAGGATGGGGAAATGGTTTCACTCCACTGAATAGACTCCACATCCATCCATGTGTATGTATGTGTGTGTGTGTGTCTGTGTGTCCAATGCGGCGATGCCTCCTCTGTCTCACCTCTGCTTCCAGTAGAGCGAGGTCTACTCTGAATCTAAACGAGTGGCATTATTATGTGGAGCTCTCAAGGACTGACCCCAAGCACTTAGCAGAAGCGCATCGGCCCAAGGCACCTCCCATGTCTTCAATCCGTCTGCGCTTTCCTTCTCCAACACCATTCAACATGGTCACCACCGCAATCAATGAGATTACCTCTTAAATTGGCTTTTCCTGTTATAGGCCCTGGCGGGATCTCTTCGAGCTTCGGGAGTGTTTCTATAGGTGAAGGTAATAATGAGCAGTTGACTTTCGCCGCTGACCTCAGCGCAGTTTGAGAACTTTTATAACCACCCATCATAAAATGCTGATTAATTATGTGCTTAATAAGTTCATAACATCCTTCGCCAGAAGACTGGATGAGTAAATCCGCGCCTGTTGTCGGCAGAAAAGCTCGATCAGCAAGATCTGCCGGACATCCACCCCTAAATAGTCCGCAAAAGCACTAGTACTGTGTGGCGTAAATAATTCAGCAGGCGCTCCTGGGAGATTTGTGGAGCATTTCAGAGCAGATGAAGCAATTATGATTCAAACTTTATGTTTTAAAAGTGGACAAACATCAAAATGTTGATGTATTTTATCACGGTGCATGCAATGAACGTGAACTGTGAGTTATAAGCAGGTGCACACTGATGTTGTGTGTACAAATTATGACTCAAGTTCTATTCTACGCACATCGGCCACTATTATGTAATGTGATACTGCAGCACTAGGACGCTACGCACTCACACTCTGAGAAAGTTACACTCGCTGACAAAGATCTTCCTCTCTCTACCCTGCAATACACCTTCATTTTTAGTCATGACTCTATTCAGACAATGCTACACATATTAAAAAGCTTCCTGCATTGCACAAAAAGCATGCTTTATTACAAAAGAGGGATACTGTACTCACCTCTGTACCGTGTGTATCCTCAGCAGGGATGTACTGCACCAAGAGGAGGGTGGTGATGCGGAGGGGGGGCTGAAGAGAAACTTCGCAGAGCGCGCAGGGCACTTGGAGAGCTTAGAGGAGGAGGAGAAGAAATAAAAGTGACAAGAATCAGCACTTTTGCTTTATCCTCTTCTGGAAATGTCAGATTTGTCCAAACACACACACTCAACACACACACACACACAGCACTGATGTCTTCTGCGCTCCCACACACACATCCACACGCGCGCGCGATACTAGCTCGGATCGGGACAGATGCAGAGATGCTCTCACGCACACACACTCGCACACATTTTCGAGTCTCACACACCCTGCAATCGTTGCTCAGCAGCACCACAGCCCCTGGTGTTTCACTGCTGTATTTCCCGGCGCTGGGCTGTCATTGGTTCAATCACGGCTCAATAAAAACTCCTCCCATTTGCAATTGGGTGAGGAGGGTTTTTTTTTCTTCCACGGCTCGCTGTGAAACCCATCCCACCCCTCCTGCTTTTAGAAACCTACGCTACATGCAGGGAGAGCGGAGAATGCTGAGCTGTGAAAATCAGGCAGGATGGAGAGAGAGAGGAAGAAAGCGGGGGGGAGCGGGGAGACGGGGAGGCGCAATAGCCAATCAATAAAGCGGATGAGAGAGGCGCGAAAAACGCAGCAGACTTCAGGGAGCGCGGTCCCGCGAATCCCAAATAAAGCGAAATTACATAACACCTGAGTTGTGTATGCGAGTTCACGGCATTAAATGATCATGAAAATGATCTAGAAATTGTATCTAGAAAAAAAAACAAAGCGTTTAACCCTTATAAAAAACATTATCTGGATTTTTTTATTATTATTTTTATAACTTAAATATGACACTAAAATTGATATCCATTTTGAACTCTAACGAAAAACATTATCTATTTATTATTATTATTATTACTTAAATATGACACTACAATTGATATCCATTTTGAACCCTAATGAAAAACATTATCTATTTATTATTATTATTTATTATTATTATTATTATTACTTAAATATGACACTAAAATTGATATCCATTTTGAACCCTAATGAAAAAAAACATTATCTATTTATTATTATTATTATTATTATTATTATTATTATTATTATTATTAATATTATAACTTTAATATGACACTAAATTTATATCCATTTTGAACCCTAATGAAAAACATCTATTTTTTATTATTATTTTTATAACTTTAATATGACACTAAAATTGACATCCATTTTGAACTCTAATGAAAACATTATCTATTTATTATTATTATGATTATTATTATTATTATTATTATTATTATTACTTTAATATGACACTAAAATTGATTTCCATTTTGAACTCTAATGAAAAAACATTATCTATTTATTATTATTATTATTATTATTATTATTATAACTTTAATATGACACTTAAATTGATATCCATTTTCATTTTTACTAAATTCTGATTTATTTAAAAATTATTTAACTGTCCACAAACGTGGACACCATGCAACAAAGGTCTAAAATGGGACATAAAGACAAAGCTGACAATATGGAATATTGTGCTTTTTTAATGGACTGTTATTCTGGTCATATCAGCTCATTTATTAAAAACAATAATAGTAAAATATAATAACATTCATTCATTTTCTTTTCGGCTTAGTCCCTTTATTAATCCGGGGTCGCCACAGCGGAATGAACCGCCAACTTATCCAGCATTTGTTTTACGCAGCGGATGCCCTTCCAGCTGCAACCTATCTCTGGGAAACACATCCATACTCACTCATTCACACACATACACTATGGACAATTTAGCTTACTCAATTCACCTGTACCGCATGTCTTTGGACTGTGGGGGAAACCGGAGCACCCGGAGGAAACCCACGCAACCACGGGAAGAACATGCAAACTCCACACAGAAATGCCAACTGGCCCAGCCGGGGATAATATAATAACAGTAAAACACATATTGTAGGAACAATAATAACTGTAGTTATATATGCAGAAACGTTTGCAATATGGGTAAATTATGGAAAACATTCACTGCTGATTGTAATATCTTATTATTTCATCCTTATCTTACTTTATGTTAAATCATGAAGTTATAGTATTTTTAGTCAAAACTGGTTTATTTACAGCACGCAAGAAATTATTATTATTCATGTGAAAGCACTAAAAGCTGTCAGGACACAGGGCAACCTGACACTGGATGCAGATGTATCTGGTTCAGGCATGGGACGATAACAGTTTTCAAGGTATACTGTGGTTTGGAAAAGTCAAGGTTTTAAAACTGCTAAAATTTTCTGCTGTACCGTTACTAAGGTATGTGTACGATTTTTTATTTAAACTTTTTTGTAGTTTTTTAGGACAGCAGTATCTCCAGCAGAAAAAGATATCCAAAGATGCTGTTGTAAGTTGTAAAGAAATCTGTGTTTTTGAAACAAATGAAGTCAATTATTCGAATTATTTAGCCTGACATGTTTACTGCTCCAAAATATCATAAATGTTTCTCAAAATAAAATATATTGTGTTCAAAGGGAGGAAAAAGTTGTTGTTGTCTTTACCCAGAAAAAACAAAACATTTTTTTAGAGCAGGAAACACAATACTGTGATACCGTGATATTTTTTATCCAAGGTTATCATACCGTCAGAATCTCACACCGGCCCACGCCTAATCTGGTTTTCTTTTGGCACATTTCAAAGCAGCATCTCACTGTCCTCTGGAATATTCTCAATTATGCTGCACTTACTTCTTGACCTATTTTTTCCCTGTTTAGAAGGCAAAACACAGATTTGTTTTCATATGAATGTGTAAAATTGCCATTTAATGCAGTAATATGTCATTTTAAATGACTATTTATGTTGATATATTTGTTAAATGTATGTTTTATTACAATATAAGATCATTTATAACCTCTTTAAAAAAAAAATAGAACAGATATACACTCTAAAAAAAAAAGGTGCTAAATAGCACCAAAACTGGTTCTTTGGTCGTAACGAGGGGGGAACCTTTTTTGGTGCTATACAGCACCTTAAAAAAATAGGTGCTATATAGTACTTTTGTCAAATGGTGCTATATAGCACCTTTATTTTAAGGTGCTCATAATGTTACTTTACCCTTTCCGTAAATAAAACCGGCATAAGAGTTGAGAATTAGCTATAAGAACAAGTGCTTACCAGTAGTATTGGTGCTATATAGCACTTTAAACACCCCAAAGAACCACTGAAAAACCTTTATGGTGCTTTAAAGGTTCTTTACACAGTAAAAGTGCTATATAGCACCCTGACCACCTTAAAGAACCACTGAGGAACCACTGAAGAACCTTTATGGTGCTTTAAAGGTTCTTTACACAGTAAAAGTGCTAAATAGCACCTCAAATATCGCAAAGAACTTCTGAAGAACCACTGAAGAACCTTTTTTTTTAGAGTGTACTAGCAGGTTACAGAAAAAAGGGACTTTTATGCAATCTGACTCCTCTGTTGCATGACGTCCACATATGTGGACAGATGGTTTTTGGTGAATAAAAACTACATTTTACCCTAAATTTTATTTTATAAATTACTAAAATATTCATCACACTTTACTGTACATACTGATATTTTTTTTCCTCAATTGACCTCCTTGAACTAAAGATTTTCACAGATATGCCTGAGGGATTTAGCACATGACCATCACTGTAAGCCATCTTGGATTAATGATGTCATCAAGCAAAGAATAACTGGAATACAAGAGAGTAGCCACTGTGCTGACAGTGTACTGACAATGCTCTCAAATTTACCATGATTAATGAACCATAAATTAAGTTAAATGTACACAATGCATGAAAAGGTTAATGTAAACCGATTCAAAATGACTCGTATGAGCCAGTGTTGTGCCAATCTCTCGTGTTGGCGTGGGTTTCGTCCGGAAAGTCCAAAAACATGCGGTACAGGTGAATTGAATAAGCTATTGCATAAATAAGCTGCGTAAAACATATGCTGGATAAGTTGGTGGTTCATTCCGCTGTGGCGACCCCAGATTAATAAAGGGACTTTTTTTTCGGCTTAGTCCCTTTATTAATCCGGTGTAGCCACAGTGGAATGAACCACCAACTTATCTAGCATATGTTTTATGCAGCGGATGCCCTTCCAGCTGCAACCCATCAGTGAGAAACATCCAAACACATTCATTCACACACTACGGCTAATTTAGCTTACCCAGTTCACCTATACCACATGTCTTTGGACTGTGGGGGAAACCTGAGGAAACCCACGCAAACGTGTGCATGTGTTTATGTGGGTGTGTGTATAGTACAGTACAGTATGTGTGTGTTTATATACAGGTATGCCTGTGTTTAAATGTGCGTTTATGTACAGTATGTGTGTGTGTGTTTGTGTGTGTTTGTTTCTTTGTGTTTGTGTAAGTGTACTATATGTGTGTGTTTTTATACCTTAGAGACAAGTACTATAGCAGTCCTACGGTAAAATCATAGTACTTTGAGGTATATATTCCTAATAAGGCTTGTGTATATGTACAGTATATCTGTTTGTGTGCGTGTTTGTGTGTGTGTGTTGTATGTGTGAGTGTTTGTTCGTTTGAGAGTGTGTGTGCGCGTTTGTGTGTGTGTTTATACCTTAGAGACCGATACTATAGCAGTACTACGGTAAAATCATGGTACTATTATTATTCATTCATTTTGTTTTCGGCTTAGTCCCTTTATTAATCTGGGGTCGCCACAGCAGAATGAACCGCCAACATATCCTTATGTTTTTTGCAGCGGATGTCCTTCCAGCTGCATCCCATCAATGGGAAACACTCATTTAGCTTATTCAGTTCAGCTATAGTGCCGTGAAAACTCCACACAGAAATGCCAACTGACACAGCCGAGGCTCGAACCAGCGACCTTCTTGCTGTGAGGCGCTTGTGCAACCCACTGCGTCACCGTGATGCCCTATGTTTAAAAATATAATGAAAACTCTTCGTTAAACAGCACTTGGGAAATGGAAATAAGTATTCAAATTTCACAAGAGTGCTAACAATTTAACAATAAACACACACACATGCAACTCCCGGAAGTGAGTCTCTCAGGAGCAAAGATGGCAGCCTCCTCCTCCTCATACTTCCGGGGGGGAGTAAACACAAACCGAGCAGATGCCATAGACATGAATGGCATATTTTAAAGCGGTTTGGCTGCAGTAAATATAATAAGTCTTTGGCTGTGCTCTGTCTCCAGCCTGCTGTGCTCCAGCAGCATGTAACTTAATGTGCTCTATGTAAATTATTAAAGACTGATGGGACGTGCTGTAGAACTCACTCTCCAACAGAGCGATCCATCCACACTCTCCTGAAGCTCATAATAACAGCAGCGGTTTCACAGTAACCATATCTCACACTGTCTGAAGCGCTTCTGTCTAATGAACTCTACTGTGTTTCTCACTTGTATGATGTTTAGGCAGATCAGCCGTATGATGTCAGTCCTCCACCCAGTCCGTTTCTGCTGCCTCAATACTAATTAAATGGGTTTGATGGAGTCCAATCCATCAACATCTAAAATCAATGAAATAAAGTCAGGCCTCGGATGGCCAGCGGAGACGAGCGTTGTGCATTCTACAAAATGCTGGGTTGTTGTAACGTAATGTTGGGTCAAATATGGACTAAACTGTTGGGTCAAAAAGTGTCATTTAAATGTATAGTAATTGAAAAAATTACTATAATGTTGGATTGGGGCGACACGGTGGCGCAGTAGGTAGTGCTGTCGCCTCACAGCAAGAAGGTCGCTGGTTCGAGCCTCGGCTGGATCAGTTAGCATTTCTGTTTGGAGTTTGCATGTTCTCCACGTGTTCGCGTGGGTTTCCTCAGGGTGCTCCGGTTTCACAAGTCCAAAGATATGCGGTACAGGTGAATTGGGTAGACTAAAGTGTATGTGTGTGAATGAGAATGTATGGATGTTTTCCAGAGATGGGTTGCAGCTGAAAGGGCATCCGCTGTGTAAAACAAATGCTGGATAAGTTGGCGGTTCATTCCATTGTGGTGACCCCGGATTAATAAAGGGACTAAGCCGAAAAGAAAATGAAAGAATAATGTTGGATTGGTTCTTATTTGGATTGGACCAACACTGGGTTAAATCAACCCAGCATTTTGTAGAGTGTATGATTGTGTTCTTTACAAACATGATTGCAAATGCCTTAACATTAGAAAAACAGACTGCAAACCTGAAGTTTAACACCATATACATGTCCAACGCTCAGGGGCGCCGCTAGCAATTTTGGGCCCCATGAAAACATATGAGGATGGGCCCCCTACTACCAAGCTAGCTATCCAAACTCTTTGTCTGCAATGTAGTTATACTGACGTATGCATTTTATTATTGATTTGGTCCACTACTTATCAGTATTTAGTAAGAGAACGGCCATGACTGTAGCTAGCAGATGATTTATTGTTCTCATGTAAATGTAGTACAGAAACAGGAACAGTAATCAAATATTTACTGAAAATTGTACATTTCTAAACACACAAAACACCAATGTGTAACTATTTAAATAACTGTACTGCAATAGTGTCTTATACAATGTGCAATACACTGGAACAGTGACAAAAATCAATAAGACACTAAATTATATTATAAAGAGATCCATAAATAAGCCAAGACTCATAAATGATGCTGAGTGCATCATCCGGGTAATTAAAGTGCACTTATTTCACAGTTTTCAGTGTGAACGCACTACTTACACTATTTATGCTACTAAATGGCGTAGAATAGTGCATACGTATGCGATTTGGGACGCAGCTGATGTTAACCTCGAGGACATCGCTGCTTTGACAGTTTACCTGACGATCACACTCAAAGCATCAACTCTCTTCCCGCTACTGACGGACTGAACCATACAGTGAAAATAGGGGTGGGGGGGTGGGGGAGGGGGGAGGGGTGCAATTTGACAGTGACAGACACGAGGGGCAGATATAAGCCGTATTTTTATTTTTTATTTGTAATAAATTGTTTTACTTGCAATTTAGAGGTACATTCATAATTTAAAATTTATAAAGCAGATCTCTGTGGGCCCCTAGAGTGCATGGGCCCTTAGAATCGTCCTAACTTTTCCCCCCTTGGCGGTGCCCCTGCCAACGCTATCTCACGGCAATTTGTAACTTTTGATTTAGTGGCTAATTCTTCTGAATTCGTATGATCTAATACGTACAATTTACTACAATTTGCTCATCACCCAATGACGGTTGGGTGGGTGCCTAATCAGAAATTTCAATCAGTTTTTTATTTATTTTTTCATTTAAATTGTTTCGGTCACTTTACGGTACGATTTCAGTAGTTATTGTATTTACTAACATGACTGAACAATATTATACAGAATTTATTAATCATAGTTTAACATTGAGGCTACAAATGCTTTATCAGAATTCAAAGTTGTGCTTGTTAACATTAGGTACTGCACTGTAGGTTAACATGAACTAACAATTCATTCATTTTCTTGTCAGCTTAGTCCCTTTATTAATCCGGGGTCACCACAGTGGAATGGACCACCAACTTATACAGTATTTGTTTTACGCAGCGGATGCCCTTCCAGCCGCAACCCATCACTGGGAAACATCCACACATTCTCATTCACACTCATACACTATGGACAATTTAGCTTACCCAATTCACCTGTACTGCATGTCTTTGGACTTGTGGGGGAAACTGGAGCACCCGGAGGAAACCCACGCGAACATGCAAACTCCACACAGAAATGCCAACTGAACCAGCGACCTTCTTGCTCTGAGGCAACAGCACTACCTACTGTGCCACCGTGTTGCCTGAACTAACAATGAACAACTTTATTTTTATTACCTAATGTTAACATCATGAATAAATAAATTAAATACATTGTTCATTGTTTGTTCATGCTAGTAAATATATTAACTTATATTAACGGACACAATCTTATTGTAAAGGGTTACCATTTTTTAATGTGTTAGTACAATGGTATGGTAGAGGCAGGTTAATAAAACCAAAAGAAACTAAACCAATGATCTGCATTCCTAAAATGCTGGGTTGTTGTAGCCAATTTTGGGTTTAATATGGGGAATGAACCAAATACTGGTTCATTCCCCTGTGGCAGAGTATTGTTGCTGACCGTGTCCATCCCTTTATGCCCACAGTGTCCCCATGTGTACTTCCAGCAGGATAACGTCTCAGAATCATCTCAGACTGGTTTCTTGAACGTGACAATGAGTTCACTGTACTCAAATGGCCTCCACAGTCACCAGATCTCAATCCAATAGAGCACCTTTGGGATGTGGTGGAACGGGAGATTCACATCGTGAATGTGCAGCCGACAAATCTGCAACAACTGCGTGATACGATCATGTCAATATGGACCAAAATCTCACAAAGGATTCAAGCAATTCTGAAGGCAAAAATAGGGAGAAGGGTCTGCCTGCAGACTTGGTGCAGTGCAATCTGAGCTGCTTCCTATTCTTTTTAATGGGCTCACCTAACCCCACCCCTAACCCTACCTGTCACAGTGACATCACTAGCTTTATTAAGTGCATTGTGTCTGACGTTGCATCGTGAAAGATGCAGTCTCAGCTTGCATCATAAAGGCTGCATTCAGATACTATTGAAAATGGGTGTACCTAATAAAGTGGCCGGTGAGTGTATATAGTATATTATTATATTACATTCAATTCGATTTACATTTAAATTTAATAAACATTCAATTTAAATATTAAAGTTGACACTTAGCCTGCACTGAACATGCTTTCTTTTCTATTTTATTCAACAAATGAATGTGGTGGGATTTGTTATGTTGTGGTTAAATTATTCATGTGTTATGTGATTGTCACAGCCAGGCCAGGTTCTCTCCCCCCCCCCTCCATCACAGTCACCTGAATACTAATCAGCCACACACCTGCACGTCATTCCCAATCATCCCTCCCGCTCCATAAAAACCCTCACCAGCCCTCACTTTGTATCCAGCCTCATTGCTATATGAAGCACTGTAACCTCTCTATGGTCAGTGGTGTGTTTACCTACCGCTCTCATTCCCTGTGATCTTCAGTGTCTGCGTCTCTCCTTTCCTAATTTGGTTTCTCCTCATCCTTCCTCCCTCTGTTAGTTGTCAATTTCCCCATCCGTATATCTGTGTGACTGGCTTCTCTGCATCTTGCTCTGGTCCATCTGGTCATCCATCTCTAACCTGCATTCAGTTTCATTGTGTTCAGTTATACCCGCCATGCTACATACCTGCCATGCTAAATAAACTACTACTATTCTGTTACAAAATTTATCTGATATAATATAATATAATATAATATAATATAATATAATATAATATAATATAATATAATATAATATAATATAAATAATATAATATAATATAATCCCAGAGATGGGTTGGAGCTGGAAGGGCATCTGCTGCATCAAACAAATGCTGGATAAGTTGGCGGTTCATTCTGCTGTGGCGACCCCAGATTAATAAAGGGACTAAGCCAAAAATAAAATGAATGAATGAATAATATAATATAATATAATATAATATAATATAATATAATATAATAT
>CAIGQQ010031496.1:3287115-3303885 GCA_903798035.1 Danio albolineatus
TAGTATTTGTATAGTAAATACTACTGTATAGTGTATTTGAATCAATCCATAGTAAAATACATGAACGAATCTGCTGTGTTCATTCGGTAACACAACAACAACTAGGCAATAAAAACAAATCACCCAATACATACAGTCCATTATACTAAAATACACCACAGTTTACTGTTGTAAAAACTAAAGTATACTACAGTATTTATCACGATACTACAGTATGCTGTAGAATTAAAGTATATTGTGTATAGTATGTTAACTAGCAGTATTTGGCAGGCAAACAAACATGAATGTATTGTAAAAGCTCTAGACATTCCACATGAAAAAAATACCATAGTATTTGCATATACTACTGTATAGTGTATTTGAATCATTCTATAGTAAAATACATGAACGAATCTGCTGTGGTCATTCGGTAACACAACAACTAGGCAATAAAAACAAATCACCCAATACATACAGTGCATTATACTAAAATACACCACAGTTTACTGTAGTAAATACTAAAGTATACTACTGTATTTATCATGATACTACAGTATGCTGTAGAATTAAAGTATATTGTGTATAGTATGTTAACTAGCAGTATTTGGCAGGCAAACAAACATGAATGTTAGAGTTCTAGACATTCCACATGAAAAAACACCATAGAATTTGTATACTGTAGTAAATACTACTGTATAGTGTATTTGAATCATTCTATAGTAAAATACTTGAATGAATCTGCTGTGGTCATTCGGCAACACAACAACTAGAGCAATATAAACAAATCACCCAATACATACAGTACATTATACTAAAATACATCACAGTTTACTGTAGTAAAAACTAAAGTATACTACTGTATTTATCATAATACTACAGTATGCTGTAGAAATAATTAAAGTATATTGTGTATACAGTAGTTTGTTACTAACAGTATTTGGCAGGCAAACAAACATGAATGTGAGAGCTCTAGACATTCCACATGAAAAAAAAAATACCATAGTATTTGCATAGTAAATACTACTGCATAGTGTGTTTGAATCATTCTATAGTAAAATGCATGAACGAATTTGCTGTGGTCATTCGGTAACACAACAACAACTAGGCAATATAAACAAATCACCCAATACATACAGTACATTATACTAAAATACACCACAGTTTACTGTAATAAAAACAACAGTATTTATTACAGTTATCAGTTCACTATAAAGAGTTGTCAACGCTACATTATATCCTGTAAATACTAATATATAAACAACAGCATTTATTATAAATTATTATACTATTTTTAATTTGATGTATGTAAAGACTGTGCTGTGTTGATTCATTTTGACATAACTAAAGGCCAATAATATAGAAAATAATGTTAATGATTCATTAATTCATTCATTTTCTTTTCAGCTTAGTCCCTTTATTAATCTGGGTTGACACAGTGCAATGAACCGCCAACTTATCCAGCATATGTTTTACGCAGCGGATGCCCTTCCAACTGCAACCCTATGGACAATTTAGCCTACCCATCCACCTATACCACGTCTTTGGACTTGTGGGGGAAACCCACGCAACCACGAGGAGAACATGCAAACTCCACACAGAAATGCCAACTGACCCAGCCGAGGCTCAAACCAGCGACCTTCTTGTTGTGAGGCGAACATGCTACCCACTAAGCCACAGTGGCACCAATAGTAATAATACAAATTTAAAATGAAACTAAAGGTACATTATATTAATTTATTAAACGTCTTTTACAATTAGAAAATAAACTTTTTTAAATAAAAGTTGAGTGTTTATAAATTTATGCAAATTAATGCATTTTAATATTTGTACATATTAACTACTACACTTTGGTTACAAGTTGTGTTGTTTTTGAAATGTGCTTTATAAATTAATAAACTACACTATACTAATGAATGCAAATTAATTATTTATAAATATTAATATAAAATAATATAGGAAAATATTTATTCATATTTAACAATATAAACATAATATAAACATAAACGTCTTGTTTTATTCGACAAGTTCATCGTCTCTGCTTTCAAAAGGTCGTAGAACAATTTACAATAGCAATAAATAGATCCGACGGTAAGGACACGTGTGGAGTGATAACTCGACGAGCATAAGAGCGGAGAGCGGATGGGGTCAGGCATTTGTATAAACGCAGCTTAGCTTGGATTACGCTCATATTAGACGTCCATAAACTGATGCTTCATTTGATGACTTGCTGTAGAAACGATCCCAATCATACGCGCCTGTTTATAACACACTGAAGATCATCTGACAGGATAAACATTTAACATATTTATCAAGCTAAATATACGCCATATGGCCTTTATATCAACATTGTTTACCAGTGCGACAGATTCGTTCCAGCTAAACGATCAATTTGTTCAGAAATGCAAAAGTGAATGTCATCTGGACTGTAGATATTGATACAAACATGAGTTTCTTTCTTCTGTAGAAACCAAATGAAGATATTTTGAAGACTGCTGCAAAGCGGTAACCATTGACATCCATAGTAGGGGGAAAAAATGGAAGTCAATGGTCAGCATTCTTTAAATACACTCAATTTGACCCAAATTGGTCAAATATGGACTAACCCAATCATTGGTTTAGATTTGGTCCTATTAATTTAATACAGAAATTTAACCCAGCAGTTGGGTTCATCCCTATTACTCCTAGAACTGAGAGATGAAACAACCCAGCGTATTTTGGAGCAGTGCTTCCCAACACTATTCCTGGAGGCGCACAAACAGTGCATATTTCGGATGTCTCCCTCATCTGACCCACTCATTTCGGGGTTTGGAGTCTCTGATGATTTGATTCAGGCTTGCTTGATTAGGAGGAGGTTGAAAATGTGTACTGTTGGTGTGCCTTCGTGAACAGGGTTGGGAAACAATGTATTAGAGAGTATCTTTCTTTTGAGACAAAAACTCAAACATGTTCGTATCAACCCTAGGCCTGACCCTCGTCCTTACCCAAACCATATAGTAATTAAAGTTTGATTAATTAATATTACTCAGTAGTTTAATTAATATATTTATCCTGTAACAAGGACACCTTGAAGAGCCTATTGATTCATCTATAAAAGAGTCGACTCATAGTTCCTCAAACGAATCGCCGTGCTTACGAGTCTTTAGCCATTTCGACATGACGTGAACATGAAACATAAGCCCCGCCCATTTGTGCACGCGCAGCCCCGGGAGATTCGAAACCCCCAACCCCGCCCACAAACAACAGCCGCAAGCAAAGGTTGCCAGATTGGGCGGTTTTGAATTTGATTGTGCAGGTAAAAACCTTTTGGATAGGGTTTGGACTGGAATGAGTCAGCTACATCTGGCAACACAGAGAAGAGCACTGTGCTCGGCTGGATATTACAGGAAGTGTGCAAATGAACCAGAGACGAGACTGTTCCCTCTGAGGAGTAATTCTGAAATCTACATGCTTACAACGGAGGATTTGTCGATCGTTTGTTAAAGGAAGGATCAGAAAAGACTTGATGTATGTGGGGGCGGACTAGCCATAGGGAACAGCGGGACATTTCCCTGGCCTGCTATCCAACAAGTGTGAGTAAGTGTGATTAAAAAGGTTGCCTTGTTGTTTTCTCTAGCTTGTAAATGATGCATTTAACTGTGTTTTGTAACTTGTAACCGCTTGTAGTGTATCTGGTTAACTTGTATTCTCATATCACGTCTAAAAGCACGTTGTAAACGCGACACGTGCCGCTTTGTTTATGGATTAAAATGTGTTTGTGAGCTTGTGTTCCTCTGCTGTTTGTCGTTGCTATGGCTACATCAGCTCTCCTACACACGTGCGGCGGTCCTGCTTCATAATGGTTCAGCTTTTGCCGCTGTGTGCACTAATCCTGCATGTGTGTCGCTGTTTTTACTTCTGGTTAAGAATAGAGTGATACGCTGGGAGACCGGGGGGTTAGTTTCGGAGGGTGAGGTGTCTGAAATACGGGCGACTCCCGAAAAAAACGAGTATTGGCAGATATGCTCACGCAAACACTATGTTTACTTCAGTATTGATAAGCCGTGGTGGGCATTCTCTGGCGCTGAATGATGTTGACCAATCGCAACAGACTGGGTCATCGGTCCAATCAGCGCAGTTTAGCATCGCGCTAAGGAGGGGTTTGGGAACAAATGAATTGCTGAACGAGTCATATAGGAGTCGCTGGGATAATGAGGTAAAAATAAATGCATATTATAAGACAATGAAAGTGTTTTTTGACCATGCATGCATAATAGCCTGCTGATGGAGACCCCCAAAACCAAAATATGACCCTTTTTAATGTATAATAGGGGCTCTTTAAAATAAAGTGTAATCAAATGATGTTTTTACACACAATTGGAGAGTAGAGCTGTTAAGCAAGATCACAACTATCACATACAGTTAAGAGCAAAATTGTCAGTATGTTATATTATAAGTGTTATTATATAATTATTTAATGATATTTAATGGAGGAGGTCAATTCTCTCAGTATTTCAGATAATATTTTTTTCTTCTAGAGAAGGTCTTAATTGTTTTATTTTGGTCAGAATAAAATCAGTTTTTTCATTACCATTTTAAGGTCATTATTATCAGCCCCCTTAAGCATTTTTTTTTTCAGTGGTCTACGGAAAAACATTGCTATACACAGTGGTGGTGCTAGCTTAAATGGCACCCTGGGCGAACCACCCCATATACACCCCCCCTCGAGCTTATCCATTTGTTAAGTGGTGACGCATCGGTGACATGTGGAATACTGTTTCCAGGTCCAAGCTGCTACTCATTTGAATTGAGAAAATGTTCGTTTATGAACACTTTTTAGTCCTATCACACATTAAAGTGAATTTTATTTAAAGTCATAGTGTACACAACAGCCTCTGGGCTAGCTGCATCACAAATACCAACATTTTAACAATTTATAAAAAATTAATCACTTTCTGACCATTGGATATTAGGCGTGGATACAGTTGAAGTCAGAATGATCAGCCCCCCTTTAAATATTTTTTTCTTTTAAAAATATTTCCCAAATTATGTTTAACAGAGAAAGGTCATTTTCACAGTATGTCTGATAATATTTTTTTCTTTCGAAAAAAAGTCGATTTGTTTTATTTTGGCTAGAATAAAAGCAGTTTTTATTTATTTTTTAAACCATTTTAAGGTCAATATTATTAGCCCATTTAAGCTATTTTTTTTTTGATAGACCACAGAACAAACCATCGTTATACAATAACTTGCCTAATTACCCTAACCTGCCTAGTTAGCCTAGTTAAGCCTTTAAATGTCACTTTAAGCTGTAAAGAAGTGTCTTGAAGAATATCTAGTCAAATATTATTTACTGTCATCATGACAAAGATAAATAAATCAGTGATTAGAGATGAGTTATTAAAACTATTATGTTTAGAAAAGTGTCGAAAAAATCTTCTCTTCATTAAACAGCAACTGGGGAAAAAAACAAAAAGGGGGCTAATAATTCAGGGGGGCTACTAATTCTGACTTCAGTTGTATATATATTGCTATCATGATTTTTGAAAGTATTACATCGCTTTGTAAACATTTACTAATACCATTTGATGAGGCTCCCCTTACAGTCTGATAGAACGCTTGGACCCGGAAGCCCCTTCGCGTGACGTCACACTTAACAAGCGGATAAATAGTTGGCTTATAGAAGTATGGTTCTAGAAGGTCACATCTAGTTAATATAGAAAAGAACCATTAAACATGTACATTCTAAAAAATGTTTGTTGCTTTACCCAGACTTTGGGTAAAATATATACAAAACCAGAATTGTAATTATTAAAAATATTTTACAGTTAAAACAACAACAACAACAACAACAACAACAACAACAACAACAACAACAATAAATATCAATAATAACAACAACAACAACAATAATAATAACAATAATAAAATAAATAAATAATAATAATAATAATAATAATAATGCGTGAGTAGCACGTTCGCCTCACAGCAAGAAGGTCGCTGGTTCGATCACCGGTTGGGGCAGGTCCCGGTTGGGCCAGTTGGCATTTCTGTGTGGAGTTTGCATGTTCTCCCCGTGGTTGCGTGGGTTTCCTCCGGGTGCTCCGGTTTCCCCCACAGTCCAAAGACATGCGGTACAGGTGAATTGGGTAAGCTAAATTGTCCATAGTGTATGTGTGTGAATGATAATGTATGGATGTGTTTCCCAGAGATGGGTTGTGGCTGGAAGGGCATCCGCTGCGTAAAACAAATGCCGGATAAGTTGGCGGTTCATTCCGCTGTGTGGACCCCGGATTAATAAAGGGACTAAGCCGAAAAGAAAATGAATGAATGAATGTATAGAATCAATCTTAGACTTGACTCAAGGCCAAGAATTAATGTTATAGTTATAATGTTATAGTCTTCCCTTCAATGCATCATAATCCATCCTTTCTGCTTCTATAGCCATACTTAGTCAAATTAAGATCATCATCATATTATATCAACTTCAGTTTTGTTAACTAGTAAAAGTCACTGCGAGCTGACACCTTGCGTCATAAGTAACGTAATAGGTTGTTACTCTGGTTTCACAGCGCATGAGTGGTGCATATTTTATCAATAATATATCTCTATTTTATCGGCGTGCATGTAAACAACTGAGATTTACACCAGGAGGTGCGCGGGACTGGTTCTCTGTGCGCATGTATCAGTTTGCTTTCACCAGCGTTGTTTCAGCTGCACATAGAGAATAACAAACTTGTGCGTGCAAAAGACGACAAATGTGAATGGCCACTAACGTCTTTACTCTGGCATTACCACTCTTGGGATTAATACACATGCATAAAGTAAAACATATCTCAAAGCTTACTGTAAAGTAAAGTAAAGATTTATTTATATAGCACCTTTCCCAGACAATGAGTCACAAAGTGCTTTACAATAAGTGAAAACAAGTAAAAGAACACATATCAATAAAAGAAACATCCTAAAACATATTAAAAACAAGTTAAAAATCCTAATAAAAAAGCACTACTACTGTTAATTAAAAGCTTGACCAAAAAGATGCGTCTTTAAATGCTTTTTAAAAAGATCAACTGATCCCAGATTTCTCAATGCCTGAAGGAGAGAGTTCCAGAGCCTTGGGGCCACCACACAGAAGGCACGGTCACCCTTTGTCTTGAGCCGAGTTCTGGGAATGACCAAAAGGTCTTTGCCAGAAGACCTCAGAGACCGGCTACATGTGTGATTATGTAAAAGCTCTTGAATATAAAGGGGAGCTTGACCATGCAGAGCTCTGTAGGTGATAACCAAAATCTTAAAATCTACTCTAAAACTAATAGGAAGCCAGTGAAGTGCCTTAAGCACAGGAGTAATGTGTGACCTCCTACTGGTGTTGGTTAAAAGCCTCGCCGCTGCATTCTGCACAACTTGCAATCGATCCATAGAAGATTTGTTCAGACACGTGAACAGAACATTACAGTAATCCAATCGCGAAGAGATGAAGGCATGGACAAGCATCTCCATCTCTTCCTTTGAAACAACATCTCTGATTTTAGCAATGTTTCTCAGATGGAAAAAACATGTAGGAACAACAGACTTAACATGGCTATTAAAACACAGCGCTCTATCAAAGATGACACCCAGATTTCTAACATCACTGCAGTTCGAAGATGACAAACCCCCCAAAAACTTACTGGGCCACATATGATTTTTACCGGTTTTTGTTTTGCACCGTCTCCTCGTGCTGCCCCCCACAAAATGCCGCCCTGGGAGATCGCCCATATTGCCCATGCCTAAATCTGCCACTGGCTAGTCAATGATTTGCCTAGTCAACCCAGTTAACCTAGTTAAGCCTTTAAATGTCACTTTAAGCTATCTTTAAAATATCTAGTCAAATATTATGTACTGTCATCAAGGCAAATATGAAAGAAATCAGTTATTAGAACTAAGTTATTAATGTACTTACGTTTAACCTCCAGTTTGCAGCTGACCACAGCCTCTCCGTGCTCGTTCTTGGCCCTGCAGGTGTAGACGCCGCCGTCAAAGTTGCCAGGTTTGCGGATCTCTAGAGAGCAGATGCCCTGGTTGTTGATCTGCCTGAACTTGGGGTCGTCACCAATAATCATCTGATTCTTCATCCACTCGATCTTGGGCTGCAAACAAGATAGAAAAATTATAGTATGTGCCACAATACATGGATGAAGATGTTATGAATGAGCCGTTTCTCGCAATGATCAACAGTGTAATTAATAACTGCATTTTTATCCACAATGTCAAGTGGAAAGAGGACTGAAAAATGTATTTTAAGTGGCTTCAGGCTAAATTTCCTATATGCACTACATGTCAAACATTTGGAATGATTACATTTTTTTGGAAAGTCTCTCTCTTCAATGTTGCATTTATTAGTATTTGTATTTTAGAATACTGTCGACATTGGCATCACGGTGGCGCAGTGGGTAGCACAATTGCATCACAGCAAGAAGGTCGTTGGTTCGAGCCTCGGCTGGGCCAGTTGGCATTTCTGTGTGGAGTTTGCATGTTCTCTCTGTGTTCGCGTGGGGGTGCTCAGGTTTCCCCCACAAGTCCAGTTGCCCATAGTGTATATGTGTAAATAAGTGTTTCCCAGTGATGGGTTGCAGCTGAAAGGGCATCCACTGTGTAAAACATATGCTGGATAAGCTGGCGGTTCATTCCGCTCTGACCACCCCTGATTAATAAAGACACTAAGCCAGCAAGAAAATGAATGAAATGATAACACAAAAAATAAATATAATTTTTGAATATATTAAAATAAAAACTACATATTTCACAATTTGACAGTTTTACTGAAAGGTTTTCAGGATGTGGAAAGCAAAAGTCTTTCACAAAATGTAAATGATTTTTATTTATTATAGTTATGTGTGTAGTGATGAAAACCAGATGTGCCAGAAAGCTTCTAAATGCTGATAAATAAAGATTTTGGCAAAATTTGGAATAATTAATCATGTTTAAGAGTGACATGGTGGCGCAGTGGGAAGCGCTGTTGCCTCACAGCAAGAAGGTTGCTGATTTGAGCCTCGGCTGGGTCAGCTGGTATGTCTGTGTGGAGTTTGTATGTTCTCCCCATGTTGGCGTGGGTTTCCTCCATTTGCTTTTATTAGAATTTGTAGTTTAGTTTATATATATATATATAAACGCCAAAATATTTAAAACTTTTAGAGTTTTTACTGTATTTATCAGACTTTGGTAAACATAAAAATCTTTTAAACAACGTAAAAGAAAAACAAAAAGTTTTTGTTGATGAAAACCAGATGCCCCAGAAAGATTTCTAAGTGAAGTTTATTTATAAACTAATTTCAAGAGGATCACGTGCTTATGATTGCTCACGGCTGGTCCCGCATTATCCAATTTTTGATTCACCAATCAGATGATTCCTAAGTCTCCATAAATAACCTAAGTTCCATACCACAGTCTTCGTTTTGAAGAACCCCCTCTTTCACCCCTACTCCTCCTCCTTTCCTAGATGGGTGGCACGGTGGCCTAGTGGTTAGCACTGTAACCACAGCAAGAATGTCACCAAGCCAGTCGACGTTTCTGTGCAGAGTTTACATGTTCTCCCCGTGCTTGCCTGGGTTTCCCCCCGGTTTCCTCCCCTCATCCAAAAACATGCAACTTAAGTTATTTGACTAATCCAAATCAGCACCATAGACATGCTCCTAGTTAGTAGTTATCTCTTAAGAGCAATCACTATCTGTTCATTTTAGCTACTACAGCAGAGTAGTTCTCGAGATCAACCTGAGCTCAGACTCTCCTCTCGTCTTGCAAACGGGAGGGAGCCCTGGGCTTGAGGATCTTATGAGCTCAGGGTTCTCTCCCGGGACAGCATGCCAAACAAGCTTTATAATCAATCATCAGCAACTCTTGAAATGCACCTTTTGCAAAGAGCTAAAAAAAAATTAAGATTTTTTTCAAAGCAACATTTTCCATATATGCTACTTGTCAAAATATGGAATAAATAACTTTGTTGCAATTTTTGGGAAAGTCATTTGAAAGTTATTAATTAGAATTTTAGAACATTATCACAATATATAATTGCACTTTTAAAAGATATTAAACAGATAACTATTTAAATTATAAAAAAAAGTCACAATTTTACAGGTTTAAATTTTATTGTTCAGACTTGGCAAAAAAAAAAAAATTTAATCCACCAAATCATTTAATAGTAATGTATAGTGCAAAAGTTTCATGCACATGAGATTGTACCGCCACTAGGTGTTCTATATATTCACCAAAGCCATTTTTACTTGCATTTGGCTCTTGGTGAGTGTTAACTTTGGACGCTGATCTTTGCTATGCACACTTTCACTGTCATGGCCTCCACATATCAGTGTTTGGAAGCTCATCCCTTCATAGTGATGCAGGAATCCCACTTATCCAACTCATGCTGTAACCCGTCTAGTTATCTTTCCCACCAGGAGTTGCACTATCTGTGCTGGTATGCTAGTGCCGGATTCCTACACTTCACTGCTCGCTCCCTCAAATCCAAACTGTTCAACAGCTCCTGATGGATTGATTCATGCGCATAACCCATCAGCACCATATCTACATCCATTTAACACTTGCATGAGGTTGGTCGGTTCATTATGATTAAATTGTAATAACAGTTAGACCTGGAGGGGTTACACAGAAATAAAAAGTTCTAGTAAAAGCTTTTGTGATGATCAAATCTTTCAACATGCATAATAAGACATGCAGGAGACCACTTTTAAGTATTGAGAATGAAATGAAACGAGTGTTGGAAAATGTTGGCATGAAAAGTAAGCACTACAGACTGTCAGACAACGTACTGAAAGTGTATTTTGGCAGATTTGTTTAGATATATTCAGCTGCAGGCCCGCAGAACCACACACGATTTAGGCACACACAATCCAGCACCCACGATCTAAGCCAGAGGTAACCACCCTGCTCCTGGAGATCGACCGTCCTGCAGATTTCAGTTGCAACCCTTATCAAACACACCTGCTTGTTATTATCTAGTGCTGTTCAGGTCCTAATTAATTGGTTCAGGTGTGTTTGATCAGGGTAGGAGCTGAACTCAGCAGGAAGGTTGATCTCCAGGAGCAGGGTTGAGAACCCCTGATCTAGGCAAACCATGGTTACAACGGATGTTAATGTTAATGTATCAATATATTTTTTTTTAGATATATTGTTAATAAATATAAATATACACAATAAACGATAGTGTTTCACAAATATTGCGATCGAAACATGCGAATGTGGAACGTTGTTTGATTGCCATTCAATATAATATCATATAATCAATATAATACCAGCGATCTAACCGTCAGAGATTGCTGGTAAACACTCACATTCACATGAACTACAAATCCGCCATGTTCTTGGACTACATATTCAGTCATGCAACACACACACACCTGCTCCAAGTCACCAGTGATTGCAAACACACAGCTGAAGCTGCTCACAGACTGATTACCTGAACTATAAGGACTTGTTCACTGTCAAGTGAGATTAAAACATGTTTCCTTTGTCTTTGCTTTGCCGTGTTTTGATTCTCGCCTTGCTTGTCTTGTATCCCTGTCTGCCTTGTGACCATCTGCCTGCTATTTTGACTACGACTCTGGATTGCCCTTATACATCTGCTGACCATGATCTGTCGACCATCCTATCAATAAAGACCTGCATAAGGATCCACTCACCCTGTTGTCAGTGTCACTCCCACATTACACTATCAGTCATCATAGATGATCAGTCATTATTTATCTGACAGTCAATATAGCAGATACACGTTTGCTGGCCTTGCTGTACGATCTAAATTGGACAGTTTAATTTTTATAATGGATTCATTTATAATAAAGGAAATAACAGCAAGTTAATATGCATAGTGTAAGCAATAATACATCTTTATATGTAATACAAATCTTTTTACATTTAATAAATGTATAACACTATATCTTACTCAAGCGATTAAATAGTATTTGTTTAATTTTCGAAGAACTTTTTTTATTAAAGTTTTCCCACATTATTGTAATTTATAGAAAGTAATATATTGTTTTTAAACCATAAAGTACTGGTAATTTGTGGTAATTATAGTTGCAATAAAATTAGCAATACAAACAAATTAACTGTTAATAATTAAAAAGAATAAAAAATATAATATATATATATATATATATATATATATATATATATATATATATATAGATAGATAGATAGATAGATAGATAGATAGATAGATAGATAGATAGACAGACAGACAGACAGACAGACAGACAGACAGACAGAAGTTTAAATCAGTTTATAACTATATCAATTTTAAATGATTAACTATAGTAATTCATTTTAATGAGACACATTATTGTTTGTTTTTTATATTTTACTACAAAACGATTTTAACCAAGTATAACAATAAAAAAGATCCTGAATTAATTTATTACACTTAATCCTACGATTAGACGGTCTGTTATGTTTTCTTTGTGTATGTGGATACGTGAATAAAGTCATACGTGTTAAACCAATTATTTTTATTTACATTATTTGAGTTCAGAAACTGCAGAGATGTTAAAATGATCGTTACGATATAATAATGAAATAATGACTGAAATGGGAAACCCTAAACGTTTCACAGTCTAATGAATGGCAATCGTAGCACGGGCGGTCTCGATTGCCATATTTATGAAATACAGTTGGTGGCGATAATGCTCCTAAGGAGTTAGTTAGTTAGTTACCATAAATGGTTTGCATACATAGATTGTGTGTGCTAGATTGTGTGTGCCTGAAACATGTGTGGTTCTGCGGGCCTGCAGCTGAATATCATTGTGGGATTTGTTTCACATTTAAAGGGTTGTGAAATCTATTTTAAGTTCTAAGCTCTCTAAAAAGCAGGAAAATGAATGAGGAAATATACAAAAAAACTATCTTCAGATTCAGACAGTTTGATCAATGCCTCCTACAAATGCACAATGCAATTCAGCATTGCATGCAACACAATAATGTAAATTCCATGTTCCATGTGAGCTCACCATACATTACATTAACAGACACATACCCTGAGACCACTGTAAGGGGTTGTTCACACAGAATGCGCTTTTCCTCTCAAACACACTACTTTTCTTTTTTTAGATGACGTGTCAAGTTAAAAGATCTTCATCTGTCACATGCAGCGCAGCTCCTCACTGTCAGCTCTAAAAGCGGTGGATCAATCAGAAGAGCTCAGAGTTAGGGCAAGCATTGTGAGCTTCTCTTTATGTAAGACAGTTTGCATGACAACTGTTTCATTTACCGTTATATAATGGCTAGGGAGGCGCTTTGTCCAAAATGTACCTTAGTTATATGAAGTTATATGATGTATTTTCAAGTGCTTATCATAACATATTGTTTTACTATTCCTAATGGGTCCATTACTGTTGTCATTACATAATATCGCGTTACGTGGACCTCACGCTGCACTTTAAAACTGATTTCTGAGCACCATATCAACCATTTTTAGAAGCAAACACATTCAGTGTGAATAAACTTTAAATGGGGATGCTTTTCTATTCTGTGCAGCTCACTGCCTTTTTTGTTGAGAGAAAAAAAGAAGTGCAGTGCACTGCGCTTTTTATGTTGCTAGGCAACCACTGAACCATGAGCACTTATCTTGATATCAATTATGTGATATTTATGATTTGTGAACTCATACAGCTCAGGATAACTTGAAACAGTGACTACTAAACTTACTAGAATCTTCTTTCATGTCTAATATGAAAGTGAAAGCATGCTGAAATATTACAGAGTGCTTTTTATCCGTTTGGAAAACTGACCAAAATTCCCATCTGATCATTTTTTTAGAGTGCTTTCACACTAGCACTTTTGGTCCGCACCCGGGTTCGTTTGACTTCATAGTACGGTACGTTTAGCTAGTGTGAACACGTCTTCTGAACTCGGGTGCGCACCCGTGAACCGTACCCGAGTCCGCCTGAAAGAGGTGGTCTGGGGTACGGTTCATGTGAACTCTGGTACGGTTCACTTGTAGTATGAATGCAATGGTACCAAAAGCCGGAAGTGAACCGTCAACAGTACAGCAAACTATAGTTTTTATAATGTTCATTTGTGTGTGTGTGTGTGTTTGTATGTGTGTGTGTCTGTCTGAGTATCACGCGCTGACAAGCGCGACTGAGACAGAGCAAACACAGTGATAATGCTTGTCTCCTCTAAAAACAGCTTGGACATCACGTGATGCTCTGAACGTGTATAATATGTTTGCGGCAGATAGACGCGAGCCGTTTTCTGTATGTTCTAAACCAAAAGGTTCAGTAAAAGCGAAACAACCGCGATGTGCGGACGTCTCTCCCGTTTGGCGCTTTGCTTTCGGGTCCGTCGCCTGGCAACAGACGTACACAAAACATCGGCTTGATGACGCAAGCGTACCGGGGTTCAGAAGGAAAAAAGACAGTGTGAACACGAACCAACCAAGCAGGTGGCAAGGGGGGACAATCGAACTTGGGTACGGTCCAGGCAATTGAACCAAGTGTGAAAGCACCCTTAAATATTTGAATCTTTTAATATTTTGTATTAGGCCTATTGTTTTGTTCATTTCTGCACTGACACCTCAAAAGAAAGATCAACATTGATCTGCTTCATGATCTGACTGCAGTCTTGGTTCATCTCTTATTTTTCTCTATAATGTAAGTCTATAATGGTCTGTATAGAAACTTTGCAGTGTGAAAGCAAATTGCACCAAGAACAAAAAAAAAAAAAATGTAGCAATTTTAATCCCCGTTTCAGAACATTACAATTCATCTACAGGTGTGAAAGCACCCTAAAAGTCACAGAGTAAAACACTGCTGTCACCGAAAACCCCTTATTTGATTGGAGAATGAAAAAGGAGACAACTGCTTTTTTTTTGTTTTTTGTTTGCTCAGTGTTGTCTTTTTTAAACTGCAGACGCACAGAGCGTAATGGCAAAAACACGAGGCACAGCAGGCACTTAAAACACTCGCAGACATTAGAAAACCATTAAAAAAAGCACCTCTCAATGCAAAAAGGACGTTTGGTGTGATCAAGGCCTAATTTAACCATTATAATTACAAGAACTACTAGAAAACCATTATTACTATTATAGTTAGTAATAAAAAAAAAAACACTCAAAAAAGGCACCTCTTAATGCAAAAAGCATGTTTGGTGTGATCAAGGCCTAATTTAACACATTATAACTACTAGACAACTATCATAACACTACTAAAAACATTACTAGTACTATTATTAGTATCATAATTACTAGAAAAACATTAAAAAAAGTCACCTCTCAATGCAAAAAGCATGTTCTGTGGGGTGATCAAGGCCAAATTTAACTTAATAACTACTAGAATGGCAGAATAGCTGTCATTCTGACCACTCATATGAGGAATCATTCAATGCAGAAACTCTTAGGAAGCACAAACAAACACTCGCTTGTGATCATGAATGCATCTCTCACTGACTGTGCATGATCTCATCATCTGAAGTGTGTGTAATAGTAGTCATTCACTAGTGTCTGTCGCTGCAGTCGTTTACCTCATCACAATACATGACGCGACACAATGCTAAAAAAATTAGAGTTTTCTCCTATTATGTTGTTGACACCATCTAGCAGACGCTTTAAGCAATGAAATTACAAAAAGAGGCCAACAGAGGTAATCAAACCAACTTTCAAAAAGAATAGAATAGATATAGAGTATGAAATGCTGGATTTAGAGGGTCAAAAAGTGAACAGATGATGTGGATAAAAGTCCCCAAACTAATATAAAATACTTTTGCTAAAATTTCCTCTCCATTTCGAAGTAGTTGAAATGTTTTTTTACTTTAGTTTTGTTGATTATGATTAAATGTATTTGTTTTAGAATATTTGCTTTTAAGTGTATGGATAATTAAATAAGGTAACACTTTATTTCGATGGTCCATTTGAGTATAAGTAGACTGTCTACTTAATATCTGATGATACTGACATTCAACAGACATTTAACTGACTATAAGAAACTTTGCAAGTACATGTCAACTTACACTAACCCAACCCCTAACCCCAAGCTAACAGTCTACTTATAATCTAATGAGAATTAGTTGACATGTAACTTAAATTCAACAAACGGACCATCAAAATAAAGTGTGACTTTAAATTAGATTAAATTTCAGATTAAATCTGTGTTAAATATAGAAAAATATAGTAGGGGCATCATGGTGGCGCAGTGAGTAGCACGATCGCCTCACAGCAAGAAGGTCCCTGGTTCGAGCCTCGGCTGGGTCAGTTGGTGTGTTCTTCTCATGTTGGCGTGGGTTTCCTCCGGGTGCTCCAGTTTCCCCCACAAGTCCACAGACATGCGCTATAGGTGAATTGGGTGAGCTAAATTGTCCATAGTGTATGAGTGTACATGAGTGTGTATGGATGTTTCCCAGTTCTGGGTTGCAGCTGGATAAAACACATGCTGGACTAGTTGGCGGTTCATTCCACTGTGGCGACCCAAGATTAATAAAGGGACTAAGCTGAAAAGAAAATGAATGAATGAATGAATGAATGTTTAAAATCTCAAGAAGATTTAGTTTAGCGAATGCAGAAGTGCTTTTGCTAGTTGCACAGGTTAATATGGTTGCTGATAGAAGGGATATTGGAAGTTAATGAAAGGTATTTATATTATTTATGAAATTACCCATTAATTGTATTTTGTTAACATCTACCCCAACCCTGAACCCAACCATCACAATAATGTAAAAACAATAACTATACAGAGTATTATTCATATTATTTATTAAATAACCCTTTAAATTGCATTTTATTAACATCTACCCCTACCCCAACACTAAACCCAACCAACACAGTAATGTAAAACA
>CAIGQQ010031496.1:3303895-3315573 GCA_903798035.1 Danio albolineatus
TTATTAAAATACCAATTAAATTGCATTTTATTAACATTTACCCCTACTTCAAAACTCACACTAATGTAAAAATATGAATTATTGTTGTATAGTGTCACACAAATTATGCTAGATTGATGTGTGAATCTGCAGTTGTATCCCATTTAGACTTCACCAGTTGATACCCATGCACACTTTTTAGCCAACATCAATATTCCAGCCGAAAGGTGAATTTCTGCACAACTATAGTCACAAATGTCTATAACCGAGTTAAAAAAAAGGTCCTGCTATAACGCCCGTACCTTAGGGAATCCCCTGACGGCGCAAAGCAGCTTGGTGTTGTATCCGACAGTAGTGCTGCGGTCCTGCATGGGGGTGGTGAATTTGGGAGCCTCGCTGAAGTCGTGTTCCTTGTACACTGGAGGCTTGTAGTCGATGCCTGAAACACACCATGAAGATCAGTTCAGTGACAATCAGTTTAACAGAAAAACAAGGCAAGACATTTCTGTAGAATAAAGCAATAAACAGTACAAGACAAAATTATTAGGCCTATTATTAGGAATTTTTGTTTCTTTTTCAAAAATATTTTCCTAATGGTGTTTAACAGAGCAGGGAAATTTTCACAGTATTTCCTTTAATATTTTTTCTTCTGGAGAAAGTCTGATGTGTTAAATTTTAGCAAGAATAAAAGCTGTTTTTATTTTTTTATTAGCCATTTTAAGGTCAATAATATTAGCCCCCTAACAATCATGAGCTTGATTGCCAGAGAATGCAAGAACTGATCAAATAAATAAATAAATGAATGTAAAATGAATGCTAATTGTTATGCAGACCACTAATACTGCTAACCAAAGTTTTGGTTAATTCAAATAAGACTGAATAAATGGTAAAACATAAAATGTTTAAAAATAAAGGTAATAGTAAAACTCTAAGTGATTGACAGGAACATATTGGGAGTGCAAATTAAGTGTGTGTACAGTATAAAATTATTTATTATTATTATTCTTTTTAATTATTTACCAAATGATGTTTAACAGAGCAAGGAAAATTTCACAGTATTTCCTATAATATTTTTTCTTCTGGAGAAAGTCTTATTTGTTTTATAAAAGAATAAAAGCCGTTTTTTTCATAACCATTTTAAGGTCAATAATATCATGAGCTTGATTGCCAGAGAATGCAAGAACTGATCAAATAAATAAATAAATAAATAAATAAATAAATAAATAAATAAATAAATAATGCTTTAGGTGGTTCATTCCGCTGTGGCGACCCCACATTAATAAAGGGACTAAGCCAAAAAGAAAATGAATGAATAATGCTTTACCATTATCGTTATGTATAGATCACTCTACTACTCCAAAAGTTTAGTTCAATTCAAATAATGCTGAATAAATGCAAAAACATTGACTTTTTAAAAAATAAAAGTTGATTAACCTCCATGGGATTGCTAGGAACAAATTGGTAACGCAGATCGAGTGTGTGTGAGTGTGTATACAGTTAAGCATGAATTTATTCATACCCCTGGCAAATTCTGACCCATTAAGACCCTTTTTTAATGAATTTAAGACTTTAATTCAGTTCCCCCACAGTCCAAACACATGCAGTATAGGTGAATTGAATAAGCTAAATTGGGTATGAGCGTATGTGAATGAGTGTTGAGGGTTGCAGCTGGAAGTAAGTAAGTAAAGGTTTATTTATATATTATCCCTTTCCCAGACATTGAGTCACAAAGTGATTTATGATAAAAGAAAACATGTTAAAAAATATTAAAAACATGTTAAAAATCCAAATAAAAAAACACTACTACTGTTAATTAAAAGCTTGACCAAGAAGAAGTGTCTTAAAATGCTTTTTAAAAAGTTCACTGAGTTCTCCCAGAGTTCTCAGTGCTATAGGGAGAGAGTTTCAGAGCCTTGGGGCCACCACACAGAAGGCACGGTCACCTTTAGTGTTAAGACGAGTTCTGGGAATGGCTAAAAGGTCTTGAATATAAAGGGGTGTTTGACCATGCAGAGATCTATGGGTAATGACCAGAATCTGCCTCAATCAAGTGAAGTGCCTTAAGCACAGGAGTAATGTGTGACCTCCCACTGGTGTTGGTTAAAAGCCTCGCCGCTGCATTCTCCACAACTTCAATCGATCCATAGAAAATTTGTTCAGATAAGTGAACAAAACATTACAATAATCCAATTGTGAAGAGATGAAGGCATGGACAAGCATCTCCAACTCTTTCCTTTGAAACAATATCTCTGATTATTGCGATGTTCCTCAGATGTAAAAAAAAAAAAAAAAACATGTACAAACAACAGACTAAACATGGCTATTAAAACACAGCGCTCTATCAAAGATGACACCCAGATTTCTAATATCACTGCAATTCGAAGATGACAAACCCCCAAACCTTGCCTGATCATTGGGGTGATGCTATCATCCCCTGATGAATAAAGGGACTAAGCCGAAGGAAAATTAATGATTTCAAAGTTTAATTTGATTAGAGTACAATACCACAAATACCTAATGTGCAGATAATTATTGTAAATGTTTTAAAACGACTCACAATATAGTGCATATTGCAGTAGAGAACTGTAAAGAATGCATGTGGTATTTTACTGGGCGTTTTGCAGTAAATAACTGTAAAATTGCTGCAAAGTCTAACAGTAAAGCTAATTAACCTTTTTAAGCCTTTACATGTCACTTTAAGCTGAATACTAGTATATTAAAACATATCTAGTCAAATATCACGCACAGTCATCATGGTAAAGATAAAAGAAATCAGTTATTAGAAATGAGTTATTAAAACTATTATGTTAATAAACGTGTTGAGCAAATCCCTTCATTAAACAGAGCTTGGCAAATATTTTAAAAAGAATTAAAATTTCAATCAATTTTGACTTGAACTGTATATAAGAAGCTGGATTACCTGTCTTCTGGATGGTGGCTGAAGCCTTTGTAGCAGTAGCTTCTTGGCTGATTCCACACTTGTTCTCAGTGAAGACCCTGAAGACGTAGGTGTTTCCCATGATCAGGTCTGAAACGGTGGCATTCAGTCTGTGATAATGCTCCAGTACTGTGAACCAGTCCTGAGGAGAGACCACAGCAGCGCTCAGTAAACTCCACCACTGCACAATGCATGCATCTATTTGCTTGACTAAAGAAATAAGCTTGATAAAGAGACATTGTTTTGTTTTTTAAATGCACCATTGGTGAAACAAACACACAACTCACACCACTGGTAGAGTCAGTCAGTGCTGTTCTGTAGAATTACACTGCAATAAATGCTTAGGCCATTATTCATTCATTCATTTTCCTTCGGCTTAGTTATCAGTAGTCGCCACTTGCCCTTCCAGCTGCAACCCAGTACTGGGAAACACCCATGCACACTCATATTCACACACTCATACACTATGGCCAATTTAAATCGTCCAATTCACATGTAGCGCATGTCTTTAGATTGTGGGAGAAACCGGAGAACCCGGAGGAAACCCACGCCAACACGGGGAGAACATGCAAACTCCTAACAGAAGTGCCAACTGGGTCAGACAGGACTCGAACCAGCGACCTTCTTGCTCTGAGGCCTCAGTGCTGACCACTGAGCCACCGTGCCACCTTGCATACATTTAGTTAATGAAAAAAAAGTATATTTACAAGAAGTTTAATAGGGGGCGCCACTGTGGCGTAGTGGGTGGCATGATCAGCTCACAGCAAGAAGGTCGCTGGTTTGAGCCTCGGCTGGGTCAGTAGGCATTTCTGTGTGGAGTTTGCATGCTCTCCCTGTGGTCGCGTGGGTTTCCTCCCGGTGCTCCGGTCTCCCCCACAAGTCCAAAGACATGTGGTATAGGTGAATTGGGTAGGCTAAATTGTCCGTAGTGTATGTGTGTGAATGTGTGTGTATGGATGTTTCCCAGAGATTGGTTGCAGCTGGAAGGGCATCCGCTGCGTAAAACAGATGCTGGATAAGTTGGCGGTTCATTCCGCTGTGGCGACCACAGATTAATAAAGGGACTAAGCCGAAAAGACAATGAATGAACGAATGAAGTTTAATTTTAAACTAATTTCGAGAGGAGCACGGGCTCATGATTGACCCAGCTGGCCCACATTAGCTAATCACGATCCTCCAATCGTATGATCAAGTCATTATATATATCCTCTTTTTCCTTTCTACAGCTATCTTCATGTGGAAGAAGCCCCCCTTTCTCCTCTTCTTCCACATTTGCCCAGAATGGGCAGCACGGCGGCTCAGTGATTAGCACTGTTGCCTCACAGCAAGAATACTAAAGGCTTCGGACCCTCACCAGACCATTCGATATTTCTGTGCAGAGTTTGCATGTTCTCCCCGTGTTCACGTAGGTTTCCCCCAGGTCCCCTGGTTTCCTCCTACCTTATTTACATGCTTTATATTATAGACAAATTAGTCTAAGTCTTATTTCCTAAATGTCTTGTTATCTGGAATTCACCTGAGCCTCTGCAGCGGGGGAGTTTTGAGATAGACCTGAGCTCAATCTCCCCTCACCCCGCTAAAGGAAGGGAGCCCTGGGCTCGAGGATCCCTTGAGCTCAGGGCTCTCTCCCGGGTCAGCATGCCAAACAAGCTATTTATAAATCTTGAGCTAAGTGTGAACTCTTGAAATTCCTATTAGAAATTCTCAAACGTTAGACTAAAACCATAAAAGTGGGTGTGACACAAATGGAATTTTGAAAAGTGTTGGGGACATGCCCCCCTCTCCTCAGTGGAAGTTATACACCTGTACACTACCTGACAAAAGTTGTCGCCTATCCAAGTTTTAGAAACAACAAATAATAACTTGACTTCTAGTTGATCATTTGGAGTCAGAAGTGGCTTATATAAAAGGCAAAGGCCTCTAGATTACGCTTATTTTACCACAATAAAATATGATCATGCCTTGATTTATTAATGAGGACAGTAAGGTCTGACTTTGCTTAGACAAAAGTCCTGCCACTTAACAGAAATAATGTACAGTATAGAATATAAAGTCAGGCTGCAGTGGAGAAAGAATAAATACTGTGTATGACTCCCATGAACTTGGAGGACTGCATCCATACATCTCTGCAATGACTCAAATAACGCATTAATAAAGTCATCTGGAATGGCAAAGAAAGCGTTCTTGCAGGACTCCCAGAGTTTATCAAGATTCTTTGGATTCATCTTCAATGCCTCCTCCTTCATCCAGACATGCTCAATAATGTTCATGTCTGGTGACTGGGCTGGCCAATCCTGGAGCACCTTGACCTTCTTTGCTTTCAGGAGCTTTGATGTGGAGGCTGAAGTATGAGAAGGAGCGCTTTCCTGCTGAAGAATTTGCCCTCTCCTTTGGTTTGTAATGTAATGGGCAGCACAAATATCTGGATACCTCAGGCTGTTAATGATCCACTCTGCAGATCTCTTGCACACCCCCACATACTGAATGTAACCCCAAACCATGATTTTTTCTTCACCAGACTTGACTGATATCTGTGAGAATCTTGGGTCATGCAGGTTAATATAGGTCTTCTGCAGTATTTGTGACGATTGGGATGCAGTCTAATCCCTTCTGCCACTTTTCCAAATGATCAACTAGAAGTCAAGTTATTATTTGTTGATCTTACAACTGGGATTGACGACAAGACTTTTGTCAGGTAGTGTACAGTATTTCATGTTAAAATCAATGTTATTTGACACAATTTTTGTACATTGCTGTAACATCTGTATCTAACAACACTTTCAGTGTATTTGTTTGAGCTTGTACCCCAGTCTTTTTGTCGGCCTTCTGGATGGTGTATCCAGTGATTGTTGTGTTTCCATTATCCTTTGGTTCGGTCCATTCCAGAGCAACATTAAAGCCCCAGGTGTCCACGATCTTCACAGTGGCAGGAGGTCCAGGCAGCTCTGGAGAATGGGTCAACAAGAAAATTGTTAAAAACAAGATTTTTTGTCTCGTTTCTAGTCCAAATATCGAAAAGTTTTTAAATCAAGAAGCATTTTTTAGACGAGCACAACATATTGTCTTGTTTTAAGAAATAATATGCCAAAATTAAGTGAGTTTTAACTTAAAACAAGCTTAATAAACTGCCAATGGGGTCAGCAAAATAATCTTATGTCAAAGTGAAAAACAAGATTATTCAGCTTACCCCACTTTATTTTGACACATTATTTCTTAAAACAAAACAATATATTTTGCTTGTCTGTAAAACACCTCTTGAGTTATGAATGTTTAGATATTTGGTCTAGTAACAAAACAAAAAATCTAAGTTAAAAGATATTCTTTGCAGTGTACTTTTCATGATGTGAACCATCAATTCCAAAACATTTGATTTAAAGGGCACCTATTTTACCCCTTTTTCAAGATTTAGAATAAGTATTTTGTGTCTCCAGAAATTTTCAGCTCAAAACACCCATCAGATTATTTATTATACCTTTCAGAACATTGGAATTTTCTGTTTTGAACACAACGTAGTTGTTTTTGTGGCCTGTGCCTTTAATGCTAGTTGTCACCGTTCCCACACTGTAAAAAGTGATTAGTTACTTAAAGTGATTAAACCAATTGCCTTAAAATCAACAAGTTAACTTTACAAAAATAATGTAACTTGGAAACTGTTAAGTTGACTTAATTTGAATAAATATGCAAATTGTACTCACTTTTTTTTACAATACACCTTTATCATATTTGTTTTTTCACAGCTTTTCTGTATCTAGCAAAATGACAGTAATTAAAATAAATCTGCTCTTCCAGACTCCAGCGTGTCTTCTAAATTTAAGACAGGCTATAATTGTAGATTATCATTCATTCATTCATTTTCTTGTAGGCTTAGTCCCTTTATTAATCTGGGGTCGCCACAGCGGAATGAACTGCCAACTTATCCAGCATCTGTTTTACACAGCGGATGCCCTTCCGGCCGCAACCCATCCCTGGGAAAAATTGTAGATTATTGTAGATATAAATAATTATATTAATTAGAATTGTAGATATAAATTTAATGAAGCACCAAATATGCAATATCGTAATAATTACAGTAATTATTTGAAAACAGACGTGCTAAAATAGTAAAACAGGCATTAGTTGACTTTAAAGAGGTGAGTACAATTAACATTAATATAAAAATTAAGCCAACGTAACAGTTCCAAGTTACAATGGGTTTACTTTCATTATCTTTATGAAGTCAACTTGTTGCTTTTAAGGCAATTGGTTTACTCGCTTTAAGCAACTAATCACTTTTTACAGTGCACGTGCCTGTTAGAGTGTGCCTCAGTCTTCGCCTCGGCTGCATCAGATAAACAGCACAGTGACAGACATGAAGCAGATCTCACTCAATGTTTGTGAGAAACACTACAGTAAGAACTTTCCCAATAATTATTATTTGATGTTTGTGTTGTGGAGTTGCAACGATGAGCCACACAAAATGTCGTTACAAAGTTCACGCATGCACACACATAACTTTGCACTGTTTTTGCACAGCAAATGTGTGGATATCCGTTATTACGATATACAAAATAAACCAGATTTAATGTCCACAAACCGGGATTGAAGCGTCTTCTTTTATTATTGTACTGACAGGTGACTGACATGTCACTGATAAAGGAAGGAGCTGTACCATGTAGAGCTTTATATGCAAGTGTGAGTGTTTTAAAAATGATACAGGACTAATGCAAGCTATAAAGCACACTTGTAATTTGCTCCCGTGGTGGAATGCGTGTGAGAATGTGTGCTGCTAAGTTTTTAATATACTGTAGCCGTTTGATAAATTTAGCAGGTAAACCAACAAAGAGTGCATAACAACAGTCAATCCTGGAAGTAACAAATGCATGAATTTTCAGCATCAGGTTGAGTGTGGTAAGACCTATATACCCACCTAAGACCTAAGATATATACAAATATAAGAATGATATATATATATTTATATATAAGACCTATATACCCACGCAACATCTGATGATGATTGATGATCACAGAGAGCCGAACAGATCTTTTAATCCCGGTTGCTTTGTGCATGTCCTGTCTTGTGGATATGATTATATGCATTACTACAAAGACATGTTTATACATGTCTGTCAATCAATTCGGTGGGCGGGGAAACTGTACTCCTACATCATGTTGCAGTCGGCGTCAAGATGGGAGGGATTTGGATCCTATTTTAATGTCAGGAATTTTTTAAAAAAGACACTTTATATCACTCCAATATGACTGTGGACACACTATACCTGCACACAGTTCTGTCCAAACAGCTTACAAAAGATGATTTTCACCATAGGTGCCCTTTAATAAATTAATAAATGCAATCTTTTTTGGTGTTTGTCATTTGGAGAAGAAATTTGGTCACAGCACCAAGCTTATCTGGTAGAGAACAGTGATATACATTTAATTAACAACTGATTCTACCCCTCACCGATAATCTGCAGAGTTAGCTGGGCCTTGTCCTCAAAGCTGTCCACTTTCACACACATCTCATACACTCCGGAGTCGGCTCTCTCGGCGGCACGGATGAAGAAAATGCTGTCCTTGTCGCTGTTGCGGATGTTCACCTTTTTAGTGTCAAGAGGCTGGCCGTCCTTTGTCCATGACACAACAGGCTGGGGTTTTCCCTGCAGGGAAGAAAATAATACGAGTGAAGCTGTGAATTAGTATCTCAAAGTGCTCGTGTACACCTAAAGTAGACTTTTATCTGAAATTTTTAACTGGAATCGACTGATTGCTCTTCCTTTTGTCTTTTAAGAGATTAATAATTCTGAATAATAGCGTTAAGCCATCTTGTACTAAGTGGCATATACAGTCAAGTCTGGAATTATTCATAACCCTGGCAAATTCTGACTTAAAGTTACTTTTATTCAAACAGAAAGTTTTGTTTTTGACTGGAAATGACACAGACCTCTCTCAAAACATAGTATGAGGATGTACAAGAAGCATCACTGTAGAAAAAATAAAAATAAAGTCAGAATTTTCCAGGGGTATGAATAATTTCGGGCCTGACAATACATGACGCAGGACCACAAATGCTGTCCTAAGTGAAATTGAGATTTATACATCATCTGAAGGCTAAATAGATTAGATTTACATTGATGTATGGTTTGTTAAGACAATACTTGGCCAAAACACAACTATTTGAAATATCCGAAATCTGAGGGTTCAAAAAAATCTAAATAAACAGAATTATTGGCTTTATACATAATTTTATACATTTATAATTGGCTTTTAATCATGCATATTACTAATCAAAGACTGAGTTTTAATATATTAATATATATACAGTAGCAAATTTGCTAAATATCTTCATGGAACACGATGTGTACTTAATATTTTGTTGATTTGTTTGGCATTAAAGGAAAATAAATCATTGACTCATACAATGTATTTCAGCCTGAAAATACCCTTGCGACATACTGGAAGACTGGCTTTGTGGTCTAGAGTCACATTAATTTCTATAACTGATTGAATATTTTTCAGTTAAATCATTTGATATAACAAATAAATAATATAACGATATAATGAATAATAATGAATGAATAATACATGTCTTTTAATCATTTTTACCAATTTTAATATATCTATTATTAATAAACATCTTTTAAAATGAAAACAATGCTTGTAGAAATTTAATTTGGACAAAAAAGCACTTCAAAACAATTGCAAACAATGGGAAAACCCTGCAATATATCCAAAATTTTAATACCAAGATAAAATTTCAGAATGAAATAAATACTTGAGTAAGAGCAATACTAATATCTTAATTTATTTATCTGTAAAAATTACAAATTTATGTATTTTTACTCTTAATTTAGAGCAAACTTTTTTCCTGATCTACTGATAAGCAAGGACTTCATTTAAGTTGAACTGTGTTTAAAAAAAAAAAAAAAGTTAAAACTCTACTCTAACCATATGCAATAGATAGATAATCAATCTAAAACCACAGCCAATCAGAAGTGTGTGTGTGTGTGTGTGTGTGTGGGCGAAGCCTCTCTGCAAATACAACGCATACTCATAATGAAATATACAAATATAACTAATATCAAATAATTTTATTTTAGGCTGAGGTAAATTATCGTCATATTCTGTTTGGCTGTTAAGGTCACGTAAATGGATATTCAAACTCACATTAGACATCTTTAACAGTGAATAAAGCACACAATCAGCTCTTATTATTGTGAAAAACCTTTTATCTCATGTAGCAACACATCATGAGATTACGTACGCCGAAGGGAATAACAAGGTTGATCTTCTCTCCAACTTTTTTCACATAGCGCTGCCTCAGGAAACGTGGCAGACGGATTTTAGGGCGATCTGTAGGAAGAAAAAAAGAATGGCTTTAAAAATATGATCATGAATTTACTGCTACATCTTAATTTCCAAGCATTTCTAAAAGATAAAACACACACTTTTGGTCAGTGTTTGTCATGTTCCAGTGATAAAGAGTTGCCTGATCAGACAGACCTTCTAATTTCTACAACTTTTCTTCAGGAGCAAAATTTTGACTTCAACTTTATTGTGATAATTATTGTAATCGGCTTGTATATAATTGTTTGTTACCGTGATAATGTTTTGACCATATCGTCCAACCTTACTTGTGACTAATATTACATGAAAACAGAACAACCTTTAATAAATACATGAATATGTGCTCTAATTAGGCTATTTAGTGAACCAGAAAACTCTTGCTAACAATAACACGACCTGGGCGTTTCAGAGAGCAAGCTAACTGTAATTTCATCCTTAGCTGTGGTCAGCCTGTTTCAGTTTTTAATACCTAAAGAGACTACAGCACAGAAAAGATCAACACAATTCCACAAAACACTGAAACAAAAAGAAAAATTCAACAATTAAGAGGGTTTATGAGTGATTTATGACAAACTCTTCATCATGTGGTAGCATAGACGCTAACACTAATGGTTCTGTCAGACTCATCAGGGATATAAATAGATCAGTCCTTTAACACCCCTGCCACTAATAACTTATGACGGAGAGATTTAGTTACATGAAAAACTGCTGAATTACACAACAACCCCATACTGTACAAATAGATGTTTGAAATATAATATATTTGCTAAAATATGCATTTAAAAAATCCCAAAAATATATTTGCTAAAATATGTAAAATATAAAATATTTACATTGCATAAAAATGTTTTCTAGAATTATAATTATAATATATAATTATATATTTACATTACTTTTTTTAAAATATATATTCTAAAATGACAATATATATTCTAAAAAAAATAAATGAAATAAAATAAAAAAATGTCAAATAAAAAATGTTTGGAAAGTGTATATATACATTAAAATGATTTCTATATATTTTAATCCAAAATAGATTTACAAGAAACATTAATAGAAACTTTACTTACACATCAAATTTATTTTATTTTATTTTATTATTTTATATTTAATTATATATTATTATATTATATTATATTATATTATATTATATTATGCTATGTTATATTATATTTAATTATATTATATTATATTATATTTTATTTTGTTATTTTATTTTATATTATTTTATATTTAATTATATTATATTATGTTATGTTATGTTATGTTATGTTATGTTATGTTATGTTATGTTATGTTATGTTATGTTATGTTATGTTATGTTATGTAATTTATTTTATTTTGTTATTTTATTTTATATATTTTTTTATTATATTATATTATATTATATTATATTATATTATATTATATTATATTATATTATATTATATTATATTAT
>CAIGQQ010031496.1:3374126-3385057 GCA_903798035.1 Danio albolineatus
AAAAATACAATTTAACTTATAAAAATGACATAATTTACAAATTAAACAACAAAATCTGGGGGAAAAAATACAATTTAACTTATAAAAATGACATAATTTACAAATTAAACAACAAAAACTAGGAAAAATACATTTTAACTAAAAGAAAAATTTCAAATAATTGACAAATTCAATGACACAAACTGGAAAAAAATAAAATTTAATTAAAAAAAGAGATAAAATAATTTACAAACTAAATGAAAAAACTGGGAATAATACAATTTAACTAATAAAGATGACATAATTTACGAATTAAACAACAAAAACTGGGAAAAATAAATTTTAACTAAAAAAAGTCAAAATAATTGACAAATTCAATGACAAAAACTGGGAAAAATACAATTCAACAAAAAAAAGATACAATAATTTACAAATTAAACAACAAAAACTGGGAAAAAATACAATTTAATAAAAAAAGATCAAATAATTGACAAATTAAATGACAAAAACGGGAAAATTTCAATTAACTAAAAAAAAACGTTCAAATAATGTAATAGCTCCAGCATTGTTTCTTAAAAGATAGTTTTTATCCATGGTAAATTTAATATCTGTTGTGAGGTTTACAGTAGAAATAAAGCTAGGTGAGAAGTTTTAGTCATGACAATATTAATCACAAAGCAATTATTAAAAATATACACATAAATAATGGAGAGGAGTATAGGACACCTGAAACAATATGGGTTACATTTCAGCCAATAAGTCTATAAATGAATCATAAGTGATGCTGATTTTTAACAACTGAGCATTTTAAAGACAGGCCTGATGGGAGCTCAGAGGTTTTGCATCAATTGTACATTTGTTTACATTAATTCAATTTTTTTTTTAATCAGTCACGATTAACAGCAGAATCTGTACAGAAAACCACATTGCCCATGATGCTGTGGTGGTTTTGAGAAGTAGCCGCAAAGTGTTCTTTAGCTCCACCTACTAGCATGGAGAACAGTGAAATGCATAGAGTCTCTTTAATTTTTACTTGGTGAGACTCAATGAGGGGCAGCATGGTGACTCAGTGGTTAGCACTGTCCCCTCACAGCAAGAAGGTCACTGGTTCAAGTCCTGGCAGGGCCAGTTGGCATTTCTGTGTGGACTTTGCATGTTCTCCCTGTGTTGGTGTGGGTTTCCTCTGGGTGCTCCGGCTTGTGCTATAGGTGAATTGAATAAACTAAATTGGCCACAGTATATAAGTGTGTGTGAATGCGAGAGTGTATGGGTGTTTCCCAGTAGTGGGTTGGAGCTGGAAGAGCATCCGCTGCCTGATAAATCAGAGACTAAGCCGAAGGAAAACGAATGGATGAGACTTATTGACTGAGTTTCTGACACACACAATACACACAACGCCACACAACGCACTGACAATGAAGATTTACACACTGTATGTTTCTGATGCATATACAGTGGTGTAAAGTAACTAATTACAAATACTCAAACTACTGTAATTGAGTAGTTTTTCTCAGGAATTGTAATTTACTGAGTATTTTTATAAATGTGGACTTTTACTTTCCCTTGAGTACATGTTTAGTGCAGTATCAGTACTTTTACTCCACTACTTTCCTTCAGCCTGCAGTCACTACTTTATTTCTTTTTTTGTCTATGGTCATTGTCTACAGTAGAAATATCAGTCCTGTGATTTCTGTCCAATAAAATCACACATAGAAAGTAAATCACATCATACTGAACAACCTCAAGACATGGGCGCTTTATAAATGCAGCAAACCTTTTAGAAACATTAAAAATGTCCAAGAAGATGTCCAAAATCTGTACACACAATGATCCAGAGACTGTTTATAGACTGCATGTCACTGAAAATGATGGATGTCGACTGTATGATGACTGAAATCACCAAACAGCCTTAAACAATCACTAAATGGAACAAATAAAGAATGGAAGGAAGGGCCAAATAAAAGGAAGAACTGAACAAGGAATGGAAGGGAGGATCGAAGAACCAAATAAATGAAGGAAGGATTCAAGGAAGGACTGAACAAACTAAGGAAGGAAAGAAGGAACGAACGAACAATTGAACAAAGGACGTAATGAAGGAACAAAAATATGGAAGAAAGAATGAGTGAACAAATGAAGGGAGGAAAGAAGGAAGGACCAAACGAATGAAGGAAGAATTCAAGGAAGGACTGAACAAACTAAGGAAGGAGGGAATGAACAAACGAATGTACATGTACAGTATGAAAAAAAGGACCTAATGTAGGAAGGAACAAAAATATGAACGAACGAACAAATGAACGAAGGAGGGAACAAACGAATGAATGAAGGAAGGAGAGAACAAAAATAATTAAAGGAAGGTTGGAAGGAACGAAACAAAAAAAGGAAGAATACACCACATGTTGTTTGTGCAGGGATGTGTAAACGGAACATTCTGTAAACGCATCAACTTTTCTACAGCGTAATACTCACTACTCACTATTCTTGAGTACTTCTAAAAGGTCTACTTTTTACTCATACTTTGAGTAATATTTACTACAGATACTTTTACTCTACTTGCACTACATTTTTAGGCAAGTAATGGTACTTTTACTTGGGTATGACTTTTCAGTACTCTTTCCACCACTGTGCATATATATATATCACGATAGATGGGATGGGATGGGATAGGCAGGGAAAATAACTCACCTCATAGACCTGTAAAAAGGGAGCAGGGAAGCATAGGGAAGAAATCAGTCACTCTTAATGACAAATGTACTGAAAACTGAAATATACTGAAAATATACTGATTTTATTGCAGTGTTTAACCAGCTTGATCTGTCAGGTCAGCTAGCTAGACAATAAGACTTTTTGGATTAGCTATGGGGGATTAATATTTCTAAAGGAGCTGTAATGTATATATATTGAACAGAGTGTCAAAATATTAATGGTTCTGAGGGTCTCGTCTACCAAATCTGATCTTTATTTTGTACTCTCTATTGGATTCGAGTCAGGTGATTGGCTGGGCCATTCTACAGCTTCATTTTCTTTCTCTCACACTATTTGAGTTTCCTTGGCTGTGTTTGATCATTGTCTTGCTAAAATATCCACCGTGGTTTCTTCTTCATCCTCCTGGTAATGTAGATTGTGGGCTGAAGTTACACTGACAAAGGGTAGAGAGCTGCTGAAGAACTACTGAGAGATTTCAGCTGCTGTCTGGGCTTTCACTGCCTTTCTACACCTTCCATTTTTCATGTGTTCAATCCTTTTTCCCTGTGTCATTTCATTTCATTACACATAACTTCATTTGTTAACCAATTAGATTTGTTTTCTTTGCATATATGGATTTCTTATGTTGTTACCTACATCTGGTTAAAATTTCAAGTCAATGGCACCTTTATGTCGAGTTTAGACTGCATGATTTTAGCCCCGATTCTGACTCGCCGACAGGTTTTGAGAAATCGCCGTGTCTGTTTGACGTGTCATGTGAGCAATATCACAACCCAACGCGGTCAAAAAATGTAAAAGTTGAGGAGAAATTGCTAATTCCCTTCAAAGCCAGGAGAGCAAATATGTGCATTTTCTACCCCATTAAAGGCTTCTTTCTCGTTGTCTAGTTAATAACAAAAGATATACGACGTGTTTTTGGGTGTGAGACGTAGTTTGGACAGATTTGTCAGCGATTCTTCCTATTTTGAAGTCATGCAGTGTGAAACTCCCTGTCGCCGATCCATCTTGCAGTGTAAACAAAGCAGCGACAAAACGCAGCCCAGATAGTCATGCAGTGTGAACACATCTGTGACGCGACTACTTTGAAAATAATGCAGTCTGAACTCGGCATTAGAAACATGTTTTCTGAGAAAAACTGTGACATGTTCAATACTTGTTTGCCCCACTGCAACTGATGCTTCTTCATCAGGTTATCATCTTTACTTGTTTGCTGTATATCCTCACCCAGCTCTTTTTCTTCTTCTTTTTGGCCTCCTGCTCCTTCAGGCTGCCCGCGCTGGAGTGACTGGTGATGCTGTTCAGACTGGAGATGCTCTCTGATGAGTTCTGTCGGTCAATCTGCAGCTCTGAGGGAGAAAGTTAGTGTTCATTTAGTGGACACTTCATAATAAAGATATGTATATGGGGTCCTAGTGTACTTTTCATACATGCAAATTCCTTCAGTGTGTGATATTTTGCTGATTGAGCATGGAAAGGTAATTGTTGTACCTGAGGCACCAGCTGTAAAGGCTCTGCTCTCTTCTGGAAAGGGGGTGCGAAGCGGTAAAGAGAGACACACAGAAAAAGAGTCTGTTTTTGATTCCACCCAATAACAGGGCTTAAATGATCTGTGAAATGAAACGTCACTGACAAATTCTGGCATTGGCACTGGTCTAATAGGGCATTATAAGACCCATTTAGGTGAAAGCAATAAAATAAAACATATATAAAATGACAAAATGGTTCCATGAAAATGGGCTATATGCAGACTTTTAATTTCCAGCCAGTCTTTCCATTACAAAATTGTCACATTTAAGTTCTGATTTCTTTCAAAATCAGCGGTCTTCACTGCCTGTTAGATATACGATATGATGTGGGTCTCAGATCGGACAGGAAGCACTGCATTAAATTCCATTCCCCCTGCCATGTCTTTAAAATATGACAATTTATTTTACCCCAGTATTATCAATGGAATTTCTGCGCTAGTGTGTTGCTACAGACCTGGTCACAACAGTCTTCCATCCCATTTTACGCTTGAACAACTAAATGAATGCTGAAGACTATTTAACTGAATGTATTGTAATTACATTACAGCACTGATGCTGTAAAAACAACCTTGTGAAATTGAAAAGTCTGTTATGTTCAATGTTAGTTTTGTGTGTGTGTGTGTGTGTGTGTGTGTGTGTGTGTGTGTATTTAATATCCTCATCCTCTCTGCTTCTTACTCCACCTTTAGGTTTCTAACTGGTTCCTTTATCTGTCAATCATCATTATAACAGTGCCACACTCGCCATGCACATTTAAAGCTCCGACAGCCGGGTGTGTGGTGTGTGCTCTGCCTCGGCGTACCTTTTGTGCAATTTGTGTTCATGTGTTTAGGTTGTGTAGTGATTTATTATCTCAGTTTTACTGTGGTAATTCGAGTTTACTTGTTAAACTTTGTTGGCTTTAAGTAAAATGATTTGACGGTTGTTGTGTGATGCTAAACTGAGCCTATGACCTTCTTGTTGAGTTTGTTTTAGTTTGGATTAATTTTTGTTAGTTCAAGTGTTTTGCCTTCTGTGTAGTTTTGTAGTTTAATTAGTTTAGATCGGGTGTCGTATGCACTGAAGATGTCGGTTTTATTGTCATTATTTTTGTTGCATAGTTTAGACTTCAGATTTAAGGATTGTTTTGTTTGGTTGTTTTAATTTCTTTGATTTGGCTTACACTCATTGTTTTCGATTAAAGAGAACATTGTAAATGTTTATTTTTTTCCCCATTTATTATTGCTATATATTGGTGTAAAAAAAAAGCTTAAATAGAGAATTGATTCCTGCCTTCATCCTTGATCTGTCGCACACATTACATCTGTCTCACCCAGTGTTGGGTGTAACGTTACTGTAATTAAATTACTTTTCCACTGAAAAGTAACTAATTACTGTTCATTTTTAGGTATTTTAATTACAGTTACTTATAATGTACCTGCGTTACATCGTAAAATAATTAAACTCGCTGAATAATCTTACACAATTTTATTAATTTATGTTCTAAAGGTAAAAGTAAACTCTGGCGCTTTAAAATCATCGTAGTGCAGATGCATGTGATAGCGCTGTGCACCAGTTTGCTGCTAGTCATAAAGCGGAAGATGTCGGACTCAGCTGAAGCGGGTGGCTGTTTTACCAAATGAAAATATTCCCAGACAAGAACATTACAGTATTCATCAATTTATTTTTCCTCATTGCGCGCCTGCGTGCTGTAGTGCACGGCTTTTTCAAGGCTATCGCGCACCTTACATGGGCTGGTTCATAAAGATTACTATGAGAAAGGCTAGGATGACTACGCAGATGTGACAGAGGGAGTCGGCGAATTTAACATGACTGATGCTGCTCTGTTTACAGAGTAATAAGACACCTTTTGCTCGATCGGATCACAGGTAAACAAGAGAGACACAATCCAGTTCAAAAACATGCCGTATAAATCTTCAGCCTTTTGTCCACTTCCGATCATACTGCGTGGGCTTTCATTCTAATACCGCCAAAAATAATGCTTTGTTTGTAAAGATTGCCTGATCGATAGATATGCAGAATAATATTTAAGAAGGTTACATTGCATACTAAAAATTATTATGCATGTAATTATTATAGATTTTTTAAAAATAGAATATAATAAAGATGATTAAGAAAACTAAAAGGCTAAACTATTTCATGTTTGACTCATATGTTTTATCTAAGTATTCATTATTTACAGAGTTTTTATTTATTTATTTTTTTATTAATTTTTTATTATTTGTCCACTCAAGGTTTATAGGGATTTCAGGAAGTATTTAGTTAAGTTACTTATTGAGTAATTAAACTACTTTTCAGACACAGTAAATAGATAAGTATTTTAAATACAATATTGATAAGTAATTAGTAATTAATTACTTTTTTTAAAGTAACTTACCCAACACTGGTCTCACCTAAATGTTACAGCATCCCACTTAAACATCTTAAACTCGTAACATAGTCGTCACATTGAGCTTTCACCGGAAGTTTATCGTTGGCTTTAAAACTCTAGCTGTGCATAGAGCCCATTAGTAAATGTAAAAGATGCATATACTTCTGCTTGTTATGAAGTGTGATGTTCAAACCTTTGGGCACGGGGTCAGGGGTGCTGAGAGCCCCATGAATCAGGGTCTGAGCCTCTGTGTTCTTTGTCTTCAGCACCTCTATGGTTTCCTTCAGGTCCTGTAGCTCAGTGTCCTGAAATAAGTCAAATATGGATTTAGTTAAAAAATGACTGGAACTCAAACGCTGTTAAAGAGGACATTTTATATATTTATTAATTCATTAATTATATTGGTTATTAATATATGTCTACTGCAGCAGCAGAAAATGCAGCTCTGCATCACATAAATATTAAAGAGCCCCAATTATGAGTTTTTGAAAATGACCTTCCATGCAGTGTGTAACACAGCTCTAAGTGAAGTGAAATATCCAACAAAGGCTTAAATATGAAAGTGCAGCGTGTTTAAAAGTATTGATTCATTTATAAAGAGTCGACTCATAGGGGTTCGAATGAATTGCCGTGTTAACGAATCTTAAGCAGTGTCGGTATGATGTCGATACAGAACACAAGCCTTGCCCATTGGTTGTGTGCGTAGACCTGCCCTGCCCACAAACACTGTGGAAAGAAACAGAGGAAGACATACACTGTAGCAGATCCCGGCTGAATCAAGTCACAAAGATGCTGTGATTTGAAGTGTGAGGGAAAGTTAGTGTTAATTTTCCTACCCAAAGAGGCTGTGAAGAGTCAGTGGCTGAAGTTCATTTTTGCAAAAATACCTCAGCATTATAGCCCCAGCCTTGTGCTGTGTTCCTGTCATTTTTGTGATGAGTGCTTCAGCAACCTACACACTTACAATGGGGGGTTCGTCAGCCATTTGTTCAAGGAAGGATCCAAAAAGACTATTGATGTATTGTAATTTTCAGAGCTTGACTGGAACTTTACAGTACTCAGTTCATGGACCAGTTTCTTCCTCCATTTCACAAGTGTAAGTAACTTAAGTGTGATTAAACTGGCTGCCTTTTTGTGTTCTCAAGCTTGCAAATTATGTATTTAATTGTGTTTTGTTTCTTGTAACCGCTCCACACGGCTTGTACTGTATCTGATTAACTCTTTATATTCTCATATCACATCTAAAACAACGGTGAAAAATTACGCGTGCCGCTTTGTTTACGGATTTAAATGCGTTTGTGAGCTCGCGATCCACTGCCATTTGTCATTGCTATGGCCACCATCAGCTGTTCTTACACACGTGCAGGTAGTCAAGTTTTAAAACAGTTCAGCTTTTGCCAAGTGTGGATACTGAATGTGTGTTGTGGTTAAGAATAGAGCATATGCTGGTGTTAAACTGCATTGGGCTCACACATACACTCTGCACTCTGACTACTTCAACATTGTTGATAAGCCGTGGTGGGCATTTCTCTCTGTCTCACGCTGAACACAGTCGACTTATCACAACAAACTGGGTCATCAGACCAATCAGTGCAGATTAGCATCGCGCTAAGGAGAGGTTTGGGAACAAATAAATCCCTGAACAAATCACATGAGAGTCGTTGGGATAATGAGGTAAAAATAAATGCATTTTATAAGACGATGAAAGTGTTTTTTGACCTTGCATGCATATCAGCCTGTTGTTGGAGACCCCCAAAACCAAAATATGACCAAAATATGAAAACATTTTTAATGCATAATAGGGGCTCTCTAAAATAACATTTTTTTTCTTTTAAATGGTCAAAATATTTAATAATTTTAGCATTTTTTCCTTAATTTTCATCAAATACAAAAGGGACTTGATGAGCATTAACAACTGTAAACATCTATCAGAGTCTAAAGTTTTGAATGGGATATTGACTTGTTAAAATATGCAATGTCAACATAATCAAGTGAACAGTGTGTCGTTCCTGTACACACTGACCTTCTGTTCCGAAGTGACGGACAGACTCTGCAGTCGAGCCGTCATGAGCGCCAAACTCTGCTCAAACGCTGCCACCAGGTTAGCCTGAAAAAACATACAGGTTAGCATCTGATAAATACACGCATGCATAGGTGAATGTGTTTCCATCTGGACCAGGAAAGAGCAACGGAATAGGACGGGAATCAAGAAAAGCTGCGACAATGGGCGGATGGATGGATGAAAAGTGAATAGAGGATGTCCAGAAGCCTGAAAACGCCAGAACATGGGGTTGCCAAATAACAACACACACACGCTACAAAAGACAGTGTGTGGGAAAAAGAGACGGAGTCATCCTACATAGTAAAAATATAAAATCCATCATGCTATTACATGCTTGTGCATCACATACAGATACAGTTTACATTTTCCGAAGGGAACCTGAGAAGTGAAGCTAGGCTGTGGATTTGATAATGTTGGGTTGCTAAGGTGTTCTGATTGCTACGGTTGCATGTGTCTGCTAGGGTTTTGCTTTGATGTTGTGTGATGTGAATAGTTTCACAACATTGGTGTTTGTTTGTTTGGCACCGTTCAGGGTGGTTTCTAAGCAGTTGCTAAGCTACTGCAAGTCAGTGTTGGGTGTAATTGTAACAGTGTAACAGTGTTGTTACTGTAATTAAACTACTTTTCCAATGAAAAAGTAAAGTAACTAATTACTGTTCATTTTTAGGTATTTTAATTACAGTTACTTAATGTACTTGCGTTACATTGTAAAATAAAATAAACTCGCTGAATAATCTTACACAATTTTATTAATTTATGTTCTAAAGGTAAAAGTAAACTCTGGCGCTTTAAAATCATCGTAGTGCAGATGCGTGTGATAGCGCCGCGCGCCAGTTTGCAGCTAGTCATAAAGCGGAAGATGTCGGACTCAGCTGAAGCGAGTGGCTGTTTTACGAAATGAAAATATTCCCAGACAAGAACATTACAGTATTAATCAATTTATTTTTCCTCATTGCGCGCCTGCGTGCTGTAGCGCACGGCTTTTTCAAGGCTATCGCGCACCTTACATGGGCTGGTTAATGAAGATTACCATGAGAAAGGCTAGGATGACAACGCAGATGTGACAGAGGGAGTCGGCGAATTTAACATGACTGATGCTGCTCTGTTTACAGAGTAATAAGACACCTTTTGCTCGATCGGATCACAGGTAAACAAGAGAGACACAATCCAGTTCAAAAACGTGCCGTATAAATCTTCAGCCTTTTGTCCACTTCCGATCATACTGCACGGGCTTTCATTCTAATACTGCCAAAAATAATGCTTTTTTGGTAAAGATTGCCTGATCCTGCCTGATCGATAGATATGCAGAATAATATTTAAGAAGGTTACATTGCATACTAAAAATTATTATGCATGTAATTATTATAGATTTTTAAAAAATAGAATATAATAATAATGATTCAGAAAACTAAAAGGCTAAACTATTTCATGTTTGACTCATATGTTTTATCTAAGTATTTATTATTTACAGAGTTAAATTTTTATTATTTGTCCACTCAAGGTTTATAGGGATTTCAAGAAGTATTTAGTTAAGTTACTTATTGAGTAATTAAGTTACTTTTCAGACACAGTAATTAGAAAAGTATTTTAAATACAATATTAATTAAGTAATTAGTAATTAGTAATTAATTACTTTTTTAAAGTAACTTACCCAACACTGCTGCAAGTGGTTCCAAAGAGGTTCTGGGTGGTTTTCATGGAATAGGCATGTTATTTTTCCCCGGTTGACAAGATATTGTTAGTAGGCTGTAAAGGTTTGTAGCTGTCAGCATTAAATGCTAAGGTGTTGCTATGTAATTCTGGGTAGTTTAGGTGGTTACTTTGGCATTGCAAATGGTTGCAAGTGTGATTTGGGTGAGTGTTGCTCTGCAATTTTCACAGTAGTTGCAACAGCAGTGCATCTATGCAGTTGCTAGGGGTTTTTGTGGTTGATTGACTAGTGCAGTGGTTCTCAAACTTTTTTCACCATGTACCACCCCAGAAAAAAATTGTCCCTTCAAGTACCACCATAATGACCAGTACTGAAACACAGTACAGCACTGCACAGTTCTAAAACATGGCAGATTAATTCTGCCTCATTATTATGAGTATTTATTATTGTCAGCCACTTTGAACATTATAAATAGTTTGAACATTAACACTGTACTGTGCTTACAGGTAAGAAAATAAATAAATACATAAATAAAAAAATAAAAAAATTAAAAAATAAATAAATAAATAAATAAATAAATAAATAAATAAATAAATAAATAAATAAATAAATAAATAAATAAATAAATAAATAAATAAA
>CAIGQQ010031496.1:3401890-3417957 GCA_903798035.1 Danio albolineatus
AAATATCTCTTGCGAGTACTATTCACATCTGCTGTTCTCATGTAAATGCACTAGAGGCCGCTGTGTATGCTTATTTAGATCTCGAATTTCTCTCGCGAGTGCTATTCGTGCCTGCTGTTCTCATGTAAATCCACCAGAGGCCGCTGTGTATGCTTTTTCAGATCTCAAATTTCTCTTGCGAGTGCCATTCACGTCTGCTGTTCTCATGTAAATCCATCGGAGGCCGCTGTGTATACTTTAGATCTCAAATTTCTCTCGCGAGGGCCATACGTGCCTGCTGTTCTCACGTAAATCCAAAGGCTGCTGTGTATGCTTATTTAGATCTCAAATTTCTCTCGCGTGTGCCAGTCATGCCTGTTGTTCTCATGTAAATCCACCAGAGGTCACTGTGTATGTTTTTTTAGATCTCAAATTTCTCTTGCCAATGTCATTCGCACCAGCTGTTCTCACGTAAATCCACCAGAGGCCGCTGTGTATGCTTTTTCATCTCAAATTTCTCTCGTGAGTGCCAGTCATGTCTGCTGTTCTCACGTAAATCCACCAGAGGCCGCTGTGTATGCTTTTTCATCTCAAATTTCTTTTGCGAGTGCCATTCGCACCAGCTTTTCTCATGTAAATCCACTAGAGGCTGCTGTGTATGATTTTTCGGATCTCAAATTTCTCTCGCGAGTGCCATTTATGTCTGCTGTTCTCATGTAAATCCACTAGAGGCTGCTGTGTATGATTTTTTGGATCTCAAATTGCCCTTGCGAGTGCAATTCGCGTCTGCTGTTCTCGCGTAAATCCACCAGAGGCCGCTGTGTATGCTTTTTCAGATCTCAAATTTCTCTCGCGAGTGCCATGCAGGTCTGCTGTTCTCATGTAAATCCACCAGAGGCCGCTGTGTATGTTTTTTCAGATCTCAAATTTCCCTTGCGAGTGTCATTCACGTCTGCTGTTCTCATGTAAATCCATCGGAGGCCGCTGTGTATACTTTAGATCTCAAATTTCTCTCGCGAGTGCCATTCGTGCCTGCTGTTCTCATGTAAAGCCACCAGAGGCTGCTGTGTATGCTTTTGATCTCAAATTTCTCTCGCGAGTGCCAGTCATCGCTGCTGTTCTCACCTAAATCCACCAGAGGCCGCTGTGTATGCTTTTTCATCTCAAATTTCTTTTGCGAGTGCCATTCGCACCAGCTGTTCTCACGTAAATCCACCAGAGGCCGCTGTGTATGCTTATTTAGATCTCGAGTTAATCCACCAGAGGCTGCTGTGTATGTTTATTTAGATTTCAAATTTCTCTCGCGATTGCCATTCATGTCTGCTGTTCTCATGTAAAGCATGTGTTCGCCTGAGGCCAGACGCAATCAATACACATTATTTGTCCAACTTCAGACGAGCTTTCACCTATATTTGTATATATATAAAACTTCTCCATGCAATTAAATTGAGCCCTTAAACTAAATAATTAGTTAAGAGTGGAGTTTTCTATTCTTGTTCAAACTTTAATTCATATACTTTGCCGCTAGAAGTAATGAATTTGAGAGATTTGCTGCTTGTTGTCAATGCTGGCAATGAATTTTCAGATTCATTTGGAAGACACGATTAAGGGCATACATGATTATAAAAACACATACATGTATTCTCTTGTCCTGCTAACAACATTTTAAAAAAAGATTAAAACTAAAAAAAAGTGGTCCAACTTTATATTAACCTCTTAAAGTCGACGGACCCGGTACCCGGCATCACTGCGGTTTTTATTGTACTGTACAAAAGTTATTTACACTTAATTACACACTATTTTGGATAACCAAGCTGATATTTTTTGTTCATTTTCATATGCTTCATATATGACACACATAAGGCAGACATGTACAAGTCATAGCTCAAATGAAAGCTTATGCCAATGCCTATAAGATTCCAGCATTCTTTTTACTGAAATATATTCATATATCAAACAGTTGCCGAAGGAAACGCCGTGTCTTTATGACGCAGGAGTGAAAACATTAAATTTATGATCAATAAGCAGGCCAAGATCGCACAGAAAGCCACAAATGCTACGTCATATTTTACCTTATGCTGTCTGCTTCAAAACGAGTCCTTTCCCCGCTGTTTTTGAGGTTGTGTGCATAAGTAATCCTTTTATATGTCTGGCGTGGTCAAAACACAACAAATTATGTTTGAAAAAATTATGAAAATATGAAAACATGACCGATCTACGGTATATCACGAAAGTCTCTGCTTCAGCCGAGATATTATGGGATCAGATTGGCCAATCAGGACTGAGATACATTCTCTTTTGCACAGTTTGTTCTTGGAAAATAAAATGACAAAAAAGAAACTTTATGCGTCATTGATTTCTTTGATATAATGTTATGAAAATTACCTAAAATGGGGAAGAGATAAAAAATACTGAAGTGAGAAAGTACTGGAAACTTATGTTGCTATAGCTCTCATCATGTAAAAGTAATAATTAGGAGGTAATGTGCCTTGTAATGTCTTGGATTTGCACTTTTCACAACTGGTGAACTTGGAGATGTAAATGACCAAAAAGTAATTTTTCTACTATTTAGTTGAATTGCAATAATTCTGGCAAATTACATGATAGAAACAAAATTCTTTTTTCTGTTGTTTGCTCCCACCTGCTGGTTTCAAGCAGAACTGTCTAGAGTTTTCTACAGCTCACACAGGCTCACTTACACACTTTTAAAAAAACATTTTAGACCAAAAAATAAAAAAGCGCCATATGTTGAAGTGGTTCATCATGAGACAGAGAACATATACAATATTATTTATTACATTCAGCAGTTTCTTCTTTAAATTCAAAGGGTTTTCTTTCCAATAACACTGGAATTTTTCATTTATACCACTGCATTTGGATATGGGAAGCTTTCAAAATTTGGTAGGCGGAAATTACATAAAAAATGGTATAGCACCTCTCATCAGTTGAAATACAATAACTTTTGCATAGATTATTATAGAAACATTTTTCTTTTTTCCTATGATTACTGACATGTGCAGGAACCACCAAAATTAAAAAACAGCAACCTAGACCACACAGATCCTTAAAGGTACACTTTCAAATTTGAGTTTACAAAAAAAAATACAAAAAGCGCCTCTGTTTTTTAGGTGTTTATTATAACACAGACAACATATACAATTGTTTTAATCACTTTCAACAGTGTTTTATGAAAATTCAAAGTGTTTTCTTTAAAATGATACCAAACTTTTGCATTTACACCTCTGCATGTGGATTAGGGAAGCTTTTAAATTTGGGAAGGCAAAAACCAGGCGGAAATCCCAAAAATAGCTCTTGACCTTAAGAGGTTAAGTAGCCTGAACTACTAAATACTTACATTAAAAATAGATACAATGTAGTTACTGTGTTCATAATGTATAGCAGAAAACTTCTGGTGAGATACAGGTCGGGTCAGGGACAGGTTTGGTGTATGGGTGGGTTAAGGTGTAAGGAATGGTCAATGGTGTTCTTATAATTGTAATTACAGAAATTAAATACAGATGTAAATATATGCAGGTATTTAATCAAGCATAAGTACAGTGTAAAACACGTATTTACACAAAAGTACATCGTATCAAGTGTTTTCTTTCAGTGTAAGTACATATTAGTTACTTAATATAAAGTCAGACCAAAAGGGTAAAGAAATACACTGTGACGTCAAGAAATTTCATATAAAATGGTTGCATTTACACTTTAATCATATTGATTGCATTTACTGTATACTTTGCAATCAAAGCAGTTGCATTTAGGCTATGGTTTTTAAAAGGTTGCATTCACACTTTAATTTTAAAATGGTTGCTTTTATTCTTTAGTTATACTATATACTATATAGTTGCATAGTACTGAAATGGTTGCATTTGCGCTACAGAATTAAAATAGTTTCACTTTCACAGTACTGAAACGGTTGCATTTAGACAATGGAATTGAAATGGTTGTACTTACACTTGACAATTAAAACGTTGCATTTACTGTACAATTTAGAAATAAAATGGTTGTATTTAAACTTCAGAATCTAGCATTTACACATTGCAATCAATGTTTGCATTTACACTATAAAATTGAAATGGCTACATTTACACTTCAATCAAAAAGGTTGCATTTACACTTTAGTACTAAAATAGTTGCATTTACGCTCTGCAATTAAAACGATTGCATTCACACTTAAGAATCGAAATGGTTTCATTCACACTGTAGAATCGAAAAGGTTTCACTTACACTTTAGAATCGAAATGGTTTCATTTACACTTTAGAATCGAAATGGTTTCACTTACACTTTAGAATCAAAATGGTTTCATTCACACTTTAGAATCGAAATGGTTTTATTCACACTTTGGAATCGAAATGGTTTCATTCACAATGTAGAATCGAAATGGTTTCATTAACACTAGATTCAAAATGGTTTCGTTTACACTTTAGAATCAAAATTGTTTCATTCACACTTTAGAATCGAAATGGTTTCATTCACACTTTGGAATTGAAATGGTTGCATTAACAAGCTAGAATGGAAATAGTTGCATTCACACTTTCGATTCGAAATAGTTTCATTCACACTTTGGAATCAAAATAGTTCCATTTACAACTAAATCGTTGCGTTTACTGTACAGTTAAGAACTGAAATGGTTGGGTTTAAACTTCAGAATCTAGCATTTACACTTTTCAATCGAAAAGGTTGCATATGCACTTTATCAAAACCATTGAATTTACATTCAATTTCTATTTGAAATAGTTGCATTTACCCTTTACAATTAAAATGGTTACATTTACACTTTAGGATCGAAATGGTTGCATTTACTAGGCTCCAGAATCAAACGGTTGCATTTACACTGGCCCAAAATATGTGACACTTCCTTCAAATGACCTGAAACACTCTGAGCTCTGTTCTTTCTTATGTCATTTTGTCTCTCTCTCTGCACTGAAGTGAGAATGAGAATAAGGGCTGGGTCTGATCAGCCCACCGTCATGCGGCACTCGCTAAATCCCTCCGCATGAATTTCCCAGATAAAGCCTAGATTCACGCCCAGGAGAACTGGCCTGGATTTCATCATCTCAGTATGCATACAGAGAATGTATCTGAGGGTGTGTGTGACCGAATACAGCGTTTTCAGAAAAAGAGGAATTAGAAAGACAACCAAGGGCAGTAGAGAAGCATCATCAAATCTAGAGATCTGACACCTGCTGTGCTGAAAACTTATCTGAATAATCTGAGACCTGGCAGATGGTTCGACCTTGCAGAAGGACAGACATGGCGAGTGGGTGCAATTCAATGCTGAAGGTTCACTGTTATAGAGTTGAAGCCAGAATTATTAGCCTCCTGTATATTTCCTCCCCCAATTTCTGTTTAACGGAAAGATTTTTTTCAAACACATTTCTAAACATAATAGTTTTAATAACTAATTTCTAATCACTGATATTATTCATATTTGCCATGATGACAGCACATAATATTTGACTAGAATTTTTTCAAGATACTAGTTGTCAGGATTCTGACACTTTGGTCTTGTAATTCTTGTTTTGGTGGCCAGACACTAGTCCTGTCTTGTCTAGTATGTTGTGCTCAGCTCTAGTATTCTCAGGTCGAGCACTCAATTTCTGTCATTGCGGGGTCCGGGCGTGCTCGGGATGTGTGCTCTCGTCCTGGTGTTTTGTATTTGTTCTGTCTGCTGGGTGTTGTTTTCCTTCTCAGCCCCTCGGTCTGGTTGGTTTCGGTTGGTGCTGGGAGTGCACGGTAAGTGTTTTCATTTATCGTGTGCTCGTGTTTTGCGTTCTGTTTGTGTTGGTATTGTGTTTAGTATGTGGTTCATATTTACGTGCGCCATGTGCTTTAGTGCTGTGTTTCGTGTGAACACATGGTTAAGGAGTTCTCTCATTGGCTGCATGTTCTAGTCCTGTTTAACGTGAGCACATGGCTTGTGCTGTGTCTTTGTACAAAGCGCTGTCCTGTCTATTGCCTTTCCCACCCACCTGGTTTTCCTATTATTTATAATTATGTTCACCTGCCCTCTTGACACTTCATTGGTTTGCTTTTCCTATTTATTAGGCAAGACATTGTATAATGATGGTACCAAAAAAAAAAGTATTGCTTAAGGGGGCTAATAATATTGACCTAAAAATTGTTTACAAAAAAAAAAAAAAAAAAAAAAAAAAAAAACGCTTTTATTCTAGCTGAAATAAAACAAATACGACTTTCTCTGGAAGAAAAAATATTGTAGGAAATACTGTGAAAAATTCCTTGCTCTGACAAACATCATTTGGGAAATTTTAGAAAAAGAAGAAAATTCACAGGAAGGCGAATAACTTTGACTTCAGCTGTTTACTGTACAGTAAGATTGGCATTTTGGAAACATTTTATGCCTTGTGTATTTTAATCATTACTACACGTAGATGACATGACAGTGGCTAAAAAGCAAAAGGTCAGAAAGTTGAGTTCAAGTTGTCACAATTGTGGCTTTGAATGAGGTGTTTAAACGAGCTGGATAAAAGCATCTGCTTAATGCCTACTTGATTACTATTATTTTGGTGTGAGTAAGCCCATTAGCGATAAAATGGCTGCTGAAAAAATACCAAGAATTACCAACGTCAAAACTGTGTTAAAATTTTTTTTTTACACATATCCAAACGTATAAACACTTAATATAGACTAAAACGACTTGCATTGAAACATGCAAACAAATACCAATAATTAAATCATCAAATCATCAATATCAGTATGATTTCTGAATGACTGTGATACTGAAGACGAGAGTTACGATGCTGAAAATTCAGCTTTGCATCACTGGAAAAACCTACAATTTAAAATAATTACTTTACATCTACTACAGTTAATCTTTCTCTAAAAACTCTACACTGTAAAACCCAAAGAGTTAAGGATTGCCACAAACCATTTAAGTTCAAAACTAATCCTAATGAGTGCTGTGAACTTACTCCATTTGAGTAATCGAAGCAATTTGAGCACAGTAAAACCCAATAAATGAAGAGAACTCAAACCAACTGGGTACTGTAAAACCCAATAAGTTAAGGCAACTCAAACCGTTAAAGGAAACTGATTGCAACAAACCTTTTAAGTTCAAAACTAATCCTAAAGAGTACTGTTAACTTAATTCATTTAAGTAAACGAAGCAATTTGAGCACAATAAAACCCAATAAATAAGAGAACTCAAATAAAGTTAGTACTGTAAAACCTAATCATTTAAGGTAACTCAAACCGTTTGAGGAAACCGATTGCTACAAACCGCTTGAGTTAGTAAAACTAATCTATACGAGTATGTGAACCTACTCCATTAAAGTTGAAGTAATGAGGTATTTAATTAACTCATTACCTTCGACACTGAGTTTCAACTGAGTAGAATTAACTTTCAGTGCATTTCTGAGTTAACTACACTCATTTAATTTGATAAAGTTGACTAATGGATTTTCCGGTGTACCTACTGGAAATCATTAGCTTGGAATATACAGAACCACAGCCAAAATAAATGGCGCCAGCAAGTAAACTACAATTTTGGTAAAATATGAGAGAAACTATATCAGACATGTTTCACTCCTGATTTTGTACCCATTACTGCACTATTACTGTTTTTACCTTTCTGTTGGGTGGATCTCGGGTTTGTTGTATATAACTCAAAATCTAAAGCGTTCAACAAAAAATATATATATATATATTTATTTTGTAATAATATTTTACACACTTTAGTTTTTTACTGCATTTCACTACCTTCAGCCTTTATTTATATAGCACCTTCCTACATCCAAGGTTGACCAAAGTGCTTTACACCAGTCAAAACAAATGATACGTCGCAACTAAAAAGCAAACAATGTAAAAACAATACAAGAAATATCGATAATTATCAATACAAGTTGTTTTTCCTCATACATTAAACACACAATTTAGCCATGGGTACAGATTTTGCACATTGAGTTCCATCAGTGCTGCTTTTTTTGCTACGGACCATCCTGTACGAACATACGAACACCCTGTATTAATGTTATAAAGCTACTGATTGAAGCTGTGCCAGAAGCAGGAGGTATTTCATCATCCTCAGCATCTCTGCAGGCCTCTCTGCTAATGTGGCTAATTAGCATGACCCCTCTTTGATGCTCTGCTCACTGTTGCCTATTTAATCTAGTGTACTGTACGTACATGCCAGGTTAACAGCCATCCTGTGTCTCCTGGTCCCTTTCTTGACATTGCAGGTGGAGGAGAAGATTAGTTCATTTTTTGAGTCCACTATCGGGATTGAGTCGTTTGTTTATCATGTGAAAGACAGAAGCCAATCATATGCAGTCAGAGCTGGAAAAAGATTTGATCCGTTCATCTCTCGACTTGAGTCCTCGGTTTGAGTCGTTCATTCATCGAATGAAAGACAGAAGCCAATCTTATGCATTTAGAGCCGGAAAAAGATTTGATCCGTTCATCTCTCGAGTCCTCGGGTTTGAGTCATCTCTTTACATGCTGTCAGGTAATGAACAAACGACTCAAAAAACCCAAAGACTCAAAAGGTGAACTAATAATGTTTGTTTCAGACTGTGTGCATTGGTTAAGCTCATATGGGACTGACAGGGTCAGGTGAACCAACGACTCAAAATTGAAGACATGCCAAAAGTGGTGAGGAGAGCTAATGAAGGATTATTTTCTCTTAGTAGCACTGCATTGTACAGTAGTATTCTAGTTATAACTTGTTGTGCGATCAACATTTGGGCTAGTTGTAGATGTGTTTGGAAGCATCTTATAACATGTTACTGGCAAATTGAATGAACTGAACGAAATGACTCGGAAAAAGATTCATTTACTGTGCCTCGATGAACGAGACTCAAAGGTCCGAGTCAGCAAAATGATCATCACTATATTGCACTGCCACCAAAAATAAATAAATAAATAAATGTAATTAATTAATGCATACCTGTCAACAATGGGATGGGAAAATAAGGGATATTATTTCATATTTATTTCAGTGTATTTAAGCCTAAATAAAACTAAAGCATAGTTTCACATTTAAAGGGTCACGAAACACCAAAACACATTTGTTGAGCTGTTGACTGTCATATATGTGTCCCACGCTGCTATAAACACTATTAGGACACGTATATTTTGCTAAAGAGTGAAAATTGGTTGTTTTTGCATTATTTCGAGCAAATTCGTTCTTCCGTTTTGAAACAAATTTTTGAAGCTGCGTCACGCCGATGAGATCCATGCGTGTACTTCAGAGTGGAGAGTGGACGTCTGTACCGGCGAGTGCATTGTGACGTCTCTGAGTGTGTGGCAATAAGTCATGAGAAAGACTTGATTCAAACCAATCAGCGCGCTCTATTGTGTATGCGGGGCAACTTCATTAATATGCATGATCGCTTCGAAGATTGTTTGTACCTGTTGCAGTGTTCAGATGGCAGAGAGACGCCACGCTGTGTTGCTAAAACAAGTGGAAGAAGAATTGTTTAGAGACACAGGTCGTCAGAGTTGTGTTTATGTGTGCGACAAAGGTTGTTTTCATTTTCCTGCTATGAGAGCGCAGCTGGACTCCCACACGCGTGCAACAGAAACTTTTTCTTTTTTCACCCGAAAGCTTTCCGCATCTGGATTTGCCGCTCGTCTCCTTTTAAAAAAATACACAGCTCCAGTTCATGTTGATTGTCCTGTTTTTGGTAAGCGATCTGTGCTCTTTGTTTATTCAGATGGGAAAGTTTGTATCGTCAGCAGTACTCTTTCAGTGTTTAAAGACAGACCTTAGTGAAAATGATTAGAACTGTTACTGAATTTACAGCATGCTAACATCACTACAGTAGTATAGACTGAAAGATCCACGGTAGATGCTGCTCTCAGAGTGTAAACATAAACACCGCTGCATTTTGTGACAGGATAGTGTATAAACACACCGCTTTCTGACGCTACCTACCGAGAGCATCTAAGTTACCGAGAAATGCGGAGGGTATATTTCTCTCATACGCCGCGTGGTCTCAAACACTCCATTGAAAACGCATTCTTAGCAGTTTCTCGCATCTCGTTTGATACAGGGGCATGCAAGAAATGTTCCTGGATTAAAGTGAAAGTGCAGTTAAAGTCGACAAATCAATAATTTGGCAAATAATTCGATTACTGAAGACCATGTAAACAGTCACTGTTTTTCTCCCCCTGCGTCTGTGTGTTTGTTGTTCCTCTGTGTGAACATCAGCGCATCCACAAATGAAAACTCCCATTTTTATGCAAAACCTTCCCTCTTTCCCTCCCCCGACACTCCCACCTAAACAGAGCTGGTCACACCCACTTTCCTGAGCTTTTACAAACTAGAGGTGTGAAAACACCCCACTGAGACAGGGGGGTTTCGTGGCCCTTTGAGAACAAGAGGACTCTCCTGGTGGTTTGGCAGTATTATACATATAGAAAGGATCAGCTCTTTTGATAACCACTCTTCATCGAAAGATTAAAAATACTGGAGAAATACTGGAAAATACTTTAACTGGAGGATAGTGCGATCAGGGGCGTAAATCCCGGGGGGGACAGGGGGGACGTGTCCCCCCGCATCCGAGGGTTGTCCCCCCCTCCAAAAAATGTATATATATATAAAAATTGCACCCTCCAACGTGAAAAATATATGTATCTATATCTAAAATAATTTTGTAAGTTGAAAAAACAAACGCAAAAAAGTGCATTTAGAAATAGAGTTCCCCCTCCCCTTCCTCACAGTGGTTTGGTCCACTGCCTGCTTTCGCGGTTCTCACCCACTCTACACCGAGACGAGCCTGGTGTACCGGTGCCGTGCTGCTGCAGCTAAATCACTGTTTAACTCCTGTACGTATGGTTTAATTCACTGTAAATAAAGCGATTTCTCTTTAATGTAGTTGATACAGACTCATTCATAAATTAGTAGCATCAAAAATGCTGATTACCGATGTAATTTTCCATGAATGTGCTACATTAGCGATTAAAACATTACATGTCTAGTTAACGTAGGCTTGTTTACAAGTTTTTTTGCATAGTGTGCTGCAACTAAGACGCCAAAGTCAATGTAACGACTTGTCATGGCATAATGTTAAATAAAGCAAGTTAAATTAACCCCTTAGAGATTTTACATACTGTAATTCTTTAAATAATTGATTTTGTTACAAAACAATACTAATTTTTTTTATATATCTTTTTCACAATAACCGTTTCAGTCATGTTTAAATTGTGTTGTATGTTGTTGATGGCTGGACTGTTAACAAGATAAAGCGATAAATAATTTTGAAGTAAAATCTGCTTTGTCATTGAACCTGAAAAATACTTTTGAAAATAACTATAATGACGCAGTGTCCATGCTACAATAATAATGATAGATTCGAAGTTTTTCCACTGTGCCAACATATCTTTATAAGTACAATTTGACTGTATTATTTGTGTCCCCCTCAAAAAATTGCTCATGAGAATTTTTACATTCATTGTCCCCCCCTACTGTTAAATGAAATTTACGCCCTTGAGTGCGATAGAACGGATGGGAGAATATATCCTGGGAAAAAAAAAACAGGTACAGTGTAGCATCCTGTTTTCCTCTTGTGCTAAAGCTAAAAGGCTAAAACAGCTTAAGCACTCACCCATTGGCCAGATTGTCATCATCGTCTTCATCATTAAGGCTCTTGCACAGAACATCAGAATCGCTCAGGTATCCAGACTTGAGGTCGCTGTCTCCGGCATCCAGGAACTCGCTGCGGGACGTGTGGCTGAGGCGGCTGGAGCAGCGAGCAGGCATGGTCTGAGATGTGTATTGTGACGAGGCCTTGGTGCCTGACAGATAGCTGCTGCCGGTGGAGGAAGGAGCGTCTCCGGCTTGCAGACGAGGACTGGACTGACCGTGGCGCCAGGAGAGAGGAGACGAGCGGTTGGAGAGGCTGGAGATGCTGCGAGCGTTGGTTTCATCGCTGTCGTAGCAGACGCTGCTCTCCAAACAACTGCAGAGGGAAAGAGACAAGAGTGCACTGTTAAAACATGCAGGGTTCCACACAATTCCCAACACAAATCGATTAAGTTGATCATTTTTTTAATGCTTAGTTTTTATAGATAGAAAGTTTAGGAACACACTGTAAAAAATGCAGAGTTCCACATGTCGGCACAGTGGCGCAGTGTTTAGCACTGTTGCCTCACAGCAAGAAGGACGCTGGTTCGAGTCCCAGCTGGGTCAGTTGGCATTTCTGTGTGGAGTTTGCATGTTCTCCCCATGTTGTCGTGGGTTTCCTCTGGATGCTCCGGCTTCCCCCACAGTCCAAACATGAGCTATAGGTGAGCTATGAGCCACATGAGCTATAGGTGAATTGGATTAAATAAATTGGCCGCAGTGTACTAGTGTGTGTAAATATCGGAGTGTATGGGTGTGAGTGTTTCCCAGTACTGGGTTGCAGCTGGAGGGGCATCCACTAAGTAAAACATTTTCTGGAATAGTTGGAGGTTTAATCCGCTGTGGTGGCAACTGATACACAAGTGACTAAGTTGAAGGAAAATCAACTTAATTTGCACAAATTTAAGTTGTTTGAACATAAAACAAATTAAGTTGGCCCAACAAAAAAAAAAAAAAAAAGAATTGTTGTTTTAACTCATTCTAAAAAGGTGGATTGAACAAGCAGCAAAAAAACCCAAAGAATTTTGAGTGTGGATATTGATTGTGATTGTTAACGTTTTAGATGTTGAGTTCTTAAATGTGTTTCTTTTTTTTAATGCTTAATTTGTAGAGATTTTTTAGGAACACACTATAAAAAAACGCAAGGTTCTACACAATTCTTTTTATGTTCTCCCAACACAAATCAATTTAGTTAATTTATGTGGATTGAACTTAAAATTCTTGATTTTGGGGTGAGGAGGGTGGGTGGGGGGATTTAATGGTTTTGTTTCATTTCATTTTAAATAAGTGCATATATCTGTGTGTGTGTGTGTGTGTGTGTGTGTGTGTGTGTATATATATATATATACACACACACCTGATGAAGGCCCCAGGAACTCATGACCTACTAACAAAAAAGATGCACAAGAATCTGCATTCAGATGGAGATTGCATAACCAGATGCACCAGCTCAAATGAATAATATAACAGCTTTTTCCAGCGTATGAGCATAGAGAAGCTATTTTTACCCATTTCTCTCAGGATAATTTAACAGACAGCTGTGAAACACCAGAAGATGCACTTGTGGTTTGAAACAGTTGGACGAGTTCAAGGCTAAAACATGTTGGTGTTGGATTATTTGGTTTGTGCTGTCCAGTTGGTCAACATAACTACATTTTTTATGGTGTATTTTCATTAAAAATGTACATTTAGGTCTGAATTTAATGTCCATTTGAATTGCATGTACTGTATAATTAGCATTAATTTACATTTGACAATTCATTTACAGCGTGAACTTATTAAACGCATGTACGCTGCAAGAAAACTGCTTTTATTTTTGTCTTGTTTAAACAAATTCTTAAATCAAGAAGCATTTTCTATACAAGAAAAAAATTACCTGCCAATGGGGTAAGCAAAATAGTCTTTTTAAAATTATATATCTTTACTGCATTTTAACTTAACACTCAGTTAATGCAGAATTAAAAACAAAACTAAACAAAACAACAAAACTTCTTAGTATTTTTACATCAATATTTAGGATACAACCCAGGCTCATTCTGAAAACGTACTGCTACATACATTTCTGTAGATTGCCAAATAGATTGTCTATGGAGCTACATTTTTTTTGCAGTTTTTGTTTTCATTTGTTTTCACTTTTTCATTTATTTGTATCATTTGTCTCTATGTATGTAATTGTATTTGATCTGCCTCTTTATTTTAAAGGTTAAGTACTGTATATAAATTTGACACCCAGTGGTTGAACTAGGTATTGCACTCCTGGATGAAAACAAACGCAAGCGCAGGTTGCCAGATTGTGGACAGGAGCGAGTGATTTAAACAGTGTTTTAAATAAAACAACGGCAGCCGATAGAAGAAACATTCTCCATATTAAAATGATTTTTTTGTCCTAACCAACACATATTCTGTGCTTCTGAAAGGCTATTTAAATTTCTGTAAATTTTCGTCTGGTGCAAACAGCCAAATTGCTCTGTGTATCTGCTCATGAAGCACGTTGTTAGGACACGCTTTTACAATGTAACCTGCTCACCTAATGTTTACATTTGTATTATTTATATTATTTGCTAATTAATAACCGCATGTGGAACTGAATCTGTCTCATTTCAGAGTTCATATGATACTGTCCACAGGAGGTCGCATTTCGGTCACGGATGCATGCTCTCAGAGCCTTTCTGAATGAATGAATGAAATACGCGGTTTTCCACCAAGGCACCCCAGAATGCTGAAATATAATTGGCTAACTGGCATTGGGTGGGTTAAAAGAACATAAACAAATACAGCGTTCCGGCATGGAAAACACATTTTCAAAGCAGAATATCTGATTTCAGCATTGTTTTTCAGACAAACAAAAATGTTTACTTGGCATGTTTCTGAAATATCTGCAAATATATTATGGTGTTTTTATGCTTTAGAAGAGTCAAAAACTTACATACAGCACCTTTAATTAATTATAAATAAATAAATAAATACATACATACATTTTAGCCAGAAGTGCTTTAATTTCTATGCATTTCCAAAAACACGACTGAAAAAAACAAAAAAAAAAACACATGCAGGCTTTTCATTGCACTGGATGGCTCAACCACTCCCAAACCTCCTGACCTGCTTTTTCATTCCCTTTCACTGCCACATCACATCCTTCTGTAAGCCAAAGTAAAGTTCTCTCAATAGTGAACTCCACTGTGTGGCACGGACTTTTATAGACAATTTCTCATTATTACAATCTAGAAAGACAAAGGCGGACTTTAAATGTGCTTCACATGATCTGAAATGAGTTGATAACAACATCATAATCACAATGCGATAGTGTTGTGAGTGGTTGTGGCACGGTTAGCACTGGTTAACTCAGTGGTTAGCACTGTCGCTTCACAGCAAAAGGTCACTGGTTTGAGTCTTGGCTGGGCCAGTTGGCATTTCTGTGTGGAGTTTGCATGTTTTCCTAGTGTTGGCGTGGGTTTCCTCCGGGTGCTCCGGCTTCCTCCACAGTCCAAAGACATGCATCATAGGTGAATTGAATAAACTAAATTGTTTGTAGTGTATGTGTGTGAATGGGTGTGTATGGATGTTTCCCTGTGATGGGAATGCAGCTGGAAGGGCATTTGCTGCGCAAAACCTATGCTGGAATATTTGGCAGTTCAGTTCGCTGTGGCGTCCTCTGAAACAGAGACTAAGCCAAAGGAAAATGAATGAATAAATGGTTGCAAAGATGTTGATTCAGAGTTTTTTATATTGCTTGGATGTCACCAGGTGCTTCAGGTCTATTCTTGTAAAATAGTTTGAAACAAAATCAATTATAAAAGCTGTACAAGTACAATTATCTTGGATATCTGTTGCAAAAATGTCAAATAAATGCGATGTTAAATCTGATGTTGCAATGCAAAAAATGCATATTTATTGTATTTACTTTATTTACTTACTTTTTTACTGTAGTTGCTTCCTCAGTTGCTAACTGATATTATAAAATTAAATGACATACTGTAAAGGGGGCGCCACAGTGGCGTAGTGGGTAGCACGTTTGCCTCACAGCAAGAAGGTCGCTGGTTCGAGGCTCATTTGTAAAAGGGGTCTGAAAAATAATCTTGTTGTCCCTTTGAATAATGCTCTTTTTCTGACCCCAAATGACAGATTTTTATTCTAGCATTAAATTGCATTTGCATAAAAAACTCTATTTAAAAGAACTCTATTTATTTTTCTTTTTTAGCTTAGCCTCTTTATTAATCTGGGGTCACCACAGCGGAATGAACCGCCAACTTATTCAGCATTTGTTTTACACAGCAGATGCCCTTCCCGCTGCAACCCATCACTGGAAAACACCCATACATTCTCATTCACACACACACTACAGACAGTTTAGCTTACACCAGCAATCCACCTTTATCACATCTCAAACCAGCGACCTTCTTGCTGTAAGGCGAGAGCACTACCCACTGTGCCACCACCTCGCCTTATTTAATTTATTTTATTTTATTTTATTTTATTTTATTTTATTTTATTTTATTT
>CAIGQQ010031496.1:3417967-3433313 GCA_903798035.1 Danio albolineatus
TTTATTTTATTTTATTTTATTTTATTTTATTTTATTTTATTTTATTTTATTTATTCATTCATTTATTCATTCATTTATGAATGAATAAAATAAATTTATTAAAATGACATAATATTTTTGTCTATTTCCATAAAGGAAAAAAAACTAAAAATATACTTAAATAAAGCTAGAATTATTTTGGAGAAAAATATTAGAATATTAAAATAAGCATTAACAAAGGTCTGAAAAACAATCTTGTCGTCCTTTTGAATGAATTATGCTTTTTGTCTGACCCCAAATGGCAGATATTTGTTCAAGCATTCAATTAAAATTAGCAAAAAAAATAATTAAATAAAATAAATCAAAAATGAAAATAATATTTAATATGTTATGCCATTTTCCACTCAATAAAATCTTGAATTTTATATTTGTGCTGTAAGACAACTCAGACAACCAGTTTTAGCAGTGCAAGACTTCGGTCAAATCATCCTAAATATGAGCAATGATGCCACGACAAATAAAACATGCTTTTGATCAAATGCTCCTTGCATATCTTAAACGAAACACACTGAAGTGATCAAACACTTGTTTGTGCAAGTATAACACACATTAAAACTATTTTCCAAAACAAAAACAGGATACGAAATCTTGAAAAGCATCCATGTGTCTCAGTAATTGATCACATTTTCCTCTTCAAGCACACATCTTGACATTAACAGACTCCAGATCAGTGCGGCAGGTGTATAATGCCAATCGACATGTTGAGAAAAATCAAACGCTGCACCTCGCTTTCTCTGCTTCTTGAAGGAAAACAGAAGCATCATGTTACCGAAAAGCTCATTGGAACACACACTCTCTCTCACACACACACACACACACACACACACACACACACACACACACACTCTCACACACACATGGCAGTGAAACTGTGGGTTGAGTTTGATCAGTATGAATCATTTTTACGCCTGTGCTAACAAGTCTAAAAGCAGCACTTGCAAAAGATGCACGAGTTAAAGAAACTCTCCACCTTGTTTGAGGTTTGCTTTAGGGATGGGCGGATCGATCCTGAAGTATCGATATTTTCGATACTGGGAATGTATCAAAAGGATTGATCCTTAAGTAAAAGTATCAATCTTTTCTGGGGGGTTTTCTTATTGAGTGATCAGAGATTTTAGAATATCACAATAATTATAGCGCCGCGTATTATATAAATATTCACTTAAATAGGAACACGAATGTGAACTACTGTATAATATTCTTCAGCTGTATCTCCGCTAATAGGTCAGCGTTAGCTCACGGCACAACAGACACCACACACACACCAAGTGCAGATTGTAAAACTCGAGCAAAGTTGTGGTCATCATGACTGAACGGAAACATAGTTTTTGTAGATGTGCTCACAGTAGGTCCTGTGAAAGTGATCTAACTCTGAAAAGTGTCAGGATGGTGAACGGTTTGCCAGCAGGGAAAGGTTGGATGTTAAGAACAAGGACAGGTGGATCTCCAGGGGCAAAACTGAGGAAGGTACTGAGATAATAGTTTGCTATGCTAAGCACATCTACAGTAACACGCCTTTGAGAAAGGAGAAAATCTGTGTAGCACAGAATAATCAGTCACTTCACACGGCAATTTGAAAAATTAGACTCTTGTATTTAATATTATTTAATACTGTTATGCACATACAGTAATATCACGTTTATACACTTAATCTGATGCACATTCAAATTTGGCATTTCACATTAAAATGTTACAGTTTATCCTTTTTATACACTGCACAAAATATCCGCTAGCATGTGTTTTTTTTTGGTTTATTTATGGCTTAGAATTGCATTAGAATAGCTTAGAATTGGGATCTTGATCTTTCCTCCAACAACATTTGATGCTGAAATTTTTCTATGATTATAATATTTTTTTTCAGTATTACAAGTAAAAGCTGCAAACAAATACTTTCAACAACCGTAAATAAACGGAAAACACTTGTCAATCACAAAATATGGAAACTGTTAACCAACATTTAACAATGTAGTTACACACAGCTGTTAAAAAAAGTAAAAGACTACTTGCAAATGATCCAATTCTCTGGATTTTTACTATTTATTGCTATGCTTTTGTGTAAAATGTTTATTTTACCTTATTCTGTAAACTGCTGATATAATAAAATAAAAATGGCAATTATCAGCATTTATTTTGTGCAGAAAAAGGTGTTTTCAAAAAATGTTTAAAGACATTTTTAGACAAAACTAGCAATGTTTATAGTTTTTGAATTTAGAAATCAAGATTTGGAGGAACTACCTTGATTTGTAAGAACAAAAAAATGTTTAAAAAAAAAGTAAAATCTATACACAATCTATCGTAATGTCTTAAGAGATGACAAAACAGGCAATTTTGCTCACACTTTCAGATTATAAGGCTGAACGTGAAATGTATGTGTACTGTGCCTACAGAGATACCTCCCTACAGTATTACAGTCGACTGTATTTCACTGTTACAATCGGGAGATCACAATAATTAACCCCCAAAAAAGCAGTGCAATAACTACCAGACTGCTATTATGTTTGCGAGAAGGAAAAACGCTAAACACATGCAGGCATTTCTTCTTTCTTTCTGCCAACACAACACACATTCCTGATATGCAAGTCCCATCTCACACTCAATACACAATTATATGGTATAAATGCAGCACTACAACATATAAAAGAGAGAGGTCGACTAAACAAGTCATTTACTGGTTTAACTTTGATCAGCTGTAGTTTAAAAATACGCTGGTTTACTCTAAGGGCTTATTATGCGGTCTCTGTCGCCATCTTGTGGATAAACATCTTCAACCGTCTTTGCTCAAAAACTAATTGCTGCCGACGGGCTGTCTCTCAGAAAATACAGTATAAATATAAATATTTTAAAATATACGCTATCCTTATAAACAAACTGCATAGTTGCAACCTAAACATCTACATTAGACAAAAAAAGCCTCAAAAGTACATTATGTTGCCCAAAAGCAGCGATGTTTGTCTGTAAAGTGTCCTCTGCTTGTTGCTGTACTATCGTTGCTGTGTGTGGGTGGAGTAATACACAAGGGTGAAAGGCGAAGAGGCTGGTTGAGTGCTGTTATTGCAGAATATCGCACAGCTATCAGCCAATCAGATTCAAAAACTAGACAGAACTGTTGTATAAATTTATATTCATAGATATATTCATACCTGTCAACCCTCCCGTTTTTCCCGGGATTCTCCAGTATTTTACAGTTATATCCCGCTAACATCCCATAAAGGTATTTTCCCGTATTTCTCCCGTATTTTCAGTCTTTCTCTGAAGGGTGGCAGTAAACATTAAAGAGCCGATCCTCCCTATACGCAACCCATACCGCCGAACCACCAGGGGTCGCCCCTTGCTCTTAAATGTGAGTCAGTTCTGTGCTTTCGGTTTATTTAGGCATGAAACACTGAAATAAATATAAAAACGGTGGGACTCCCTTTCCTTTTCATTAGAGGTGCCGTCGCTCCTCCTACGCAATCCTCAAAACAGTCATAAAGCGGTGCGTGACTGTCAGCTGACGCGCTCCATAGTGATAAATAGACACTGTTTCCCAAACGGATTCTGTACATTCGATTTAAAGCGTAGTGAAAGTGGATACTGGGGTTTGGGTGCGTGTTTGAACAGACATATGCACATAATTAATAATAATAACAGCTAAAGATGTCGATCTTGATGGGTTTTTTTTCCCAAACACAACAAATTTTGTCCTAAATGAGCATAAAACGTTAGGAAAGCAATCGAAAGCTTTATTATAACATTAGATGTTTGCATGTTTAAAGTGACGCCTGTGTAATTTAATTTAATCAAACAAAAAATCTAAATAAATTATTCATAATAATTTATTCAGAATGTGTTTTACAGTGAGAAAAAGATTAATGATTTGATAACATGATTCTATTTCTTTATAATAGCTCATTTTGATAAGCTAAACTGTTTGCTAATGTATACTATTACATTTTCTATTACAAATAATAATAATAATAATAATAATAATATTAATATTAAAAGATATTACTGACCATTTAACTGTTTATTTACAATGAAACAGCTCTAGAAGAGCATATTTAATATGGGGATTTTTTATTTATTTATTTATTTATTTATTTACTTATTTGTTTGGGGGGGGTGGGGAGTTATCCCTTATTATGATGGGCGTATCCCTTATTTTCACATCCCATGTAACGCGAGGAGTGACACTGACAACGGATGGTGGGGATCCAATCGCAGATTTAATTTAAAATTAGTACAGCAGTGGTCCTCAGGGGCAAACAGATGTATACAGGTTAAACAAAATCGTGGTCTATAAACAGGCCGAGGGTCAAAAAGCTGGCGGCAGGCAAGGATAAACAAAGCAGGGCTAAGATCAAAACACGGAACACAGAACCAAAGGAAACGTGTTGTAAGGTCACAATACAGGGAACAATACTCAGCGACGACTGTGTGTGTATGTGCTGCTTATGTAGTGAGTGTAATAAGTCTTTAACAGTCCTCCGGTGGTGTGTGTGCAATCAATCGTGACATGGAGCAGTAGTGTGTGTGTGCTGCATGACTGGAATTGTAGTCCTTTAACAAGCAAATCTGTAGTTCAAGGAAAGTGTGTGTTCAACCAGCAATCTCTGGCAGTAGATCGCTGTTGATCGTGACATCCCAATGTTGACAGGTATTTATATTACGATATTCAGCTTACAAGAGACATCCAAGTGAATTATTCTGTGACTTAATAAACCACCCAACAACCACTACAGCAACATTCTAAAAGCTCAATCGCCTTAGCAACCAATCACAACAACAGCGAAAAACGTTTTGCATGGACAAGTACCATCCATTCATTTCTTTCGTCCTAAACAGTAAAAGCCCAGTTGTGTATTACGGTTGACTCCAGCGTGTGTTTGTTGCGCTTCATTGATGGAAAGCGTTTCATTGTGTGTGAATCAGTGAATGTGGCAGCCAGGTGTTTCTGAATGACCGAAATGGCAACTTTCCCAAAAGACGTGGGAGGCTGAAAAGTTGTGGAAAAAGTACGCGTTTGTGTATAAGATAAAGCCTTGTTTATATCCAAGCGCTTTTGTGCCACAAATATGCGTGAAGATCGTTTCCAAAGCGCTTTCTCGCAGATTTACAATTCATTGAGAGCAGGAGTTCTGCGTCCTGGTGAATTGGTCAGGCTGTGATTTACCCTGTCATGAACATGTGCCGTTTCTCTCTCACCTCTGGCTGAGCTGAGTGCCTCGCAGGCTGGACATGGTTTCCTCCAGATTCTGTCGGAGATCCAGAACATTCTGAACGGTTCGTTTTCTTTGAGACTCGGGATCTGTAAACATAAAGAATGAGCAAAATGTAATGTACTACACAGTAAGTTTGCAAAACTGTACAGTAGACACACTCAAAAAAATGCTGCTTGCTTAAACTACTTATTTAAAGGGCACATACATGACCTCTTTTTTTATATTTAATATAAGTCTTTTGTGTCAGCAGAATTTGTCTGTAAAGTTTCAGCTCAAAATACCCATCAGATTATTAATTATAGCTGATTAAAGTCTCTGTATTATAGACCTAAAGAGCTTTTTGCTGTTTTTGGGTCTGCGCCTTTAAGAATAGTCCTCCCCACCCACCGTTCCCATCAGCGTGCCTCAATCTCCACCCTCGGCTGCGTCAGACAGAAAGACTTAACAGGAACAGATGCAGCAGGAAGCAGATCTCACTACGTTTGTGAGAAATACAACAGTAAGAACTTTACCAAAGACTGTTTAATGTGTTTGTTAAGGAGTTGCAACGATGAGTCACACACAATGCAGTTAGAGTTCGTTCACGCACGTACGCGCACACACACACACACACACACACACACACACACAGACACACACAGACACACACAGACAGCGCGCGCGTTTGAGCTTTGCACTGCTTTGGCAAGCAAATGTGAAAGGATACAGGTTTATCCACTGCTGTATGGATATCTGTTATGTTAATGTACACAATAAACCTGATTTAATGTCCACAAACCGAGATTGAAGCGTATTTTTTGCTGACACATGGCTGTGGTGATGAAGTAAAGCTGAAGTAAATGGCTGTAACTCACTAACATGCTCTGTTTTAAACACGTGTTAAACTTAAACTCACTCTCAATCACATCTGATGATGATTGATGACCTTCGCGAACTGAACAGACCTTTTATTCCCGGTTGTTTTGCGCACGTCCTGTCTTGTTGATATGATTATACACGTTACTACGGAGACATGTTAATAAGCAGCTGTCAATCAATTCGGTGGGCGGGGGGACTGCACTCCTACGTCAAGTTGCGGTCGGTCTCAAAACCGCTCCAATTGGTCCACCGTTTTTATGTTGTTAAATTGAAAAATAAAAGGACTGGGTGTGTTTATATCAGCCCAAAATGACCGTCTATACACTATAACTACACATATGACTGTCCAAACAGCTTAAAAAGTAGATTTTTCATCAAAGGTGCCCTTTAAATTGAGCTAAAACAACACAACACCTGAGGTTTTTTGGGGACAATTTAATTGATTTATGTTCAATCGATTTAAATTTGTTGTGAACTTGATTTATGTTGAGACATCCTGAATTTATTGTTTGGAACCTTGCCTTTTTAGTGTATAAAAATATATTCTTTCATACATTTTCCTTTGGCTTAGTCCCTTATCAATCAGAGGTTGCCACAGTGGAATGAACCGCTAACTATTCCGGCATATGTTTTATAACACAAATGTTTGAACTGTGGGGGAAACCGGAGCACCCAGAGGAAACCCACCCCAGCATGAGGAGAACACACAAACTCCACACAGAAATGCCAATATCCACTTAAATTTGTTAAGTTAACTTAATCGATTTGTGTTGAGACAATAGGAATGAATTGTTTGGAAACCTGCATTTTTACAGTGTGTAAAACTATATTCATTCATTCTCTTTTGACTTGGTCCCTTATTTATCAGAGGTTGCCACAGTGGAATGAACCGCCAACTATTCCGGCATATGTTTTATAACATATGTTTGAACTGTGGGGGAAACCGGAGCACCCAGAGGAAACCCACGCCAGCACGAGGAGAACACGCAAACTCCACACAGAAATGCCAATATCCACTTCAATCTGTTAACTTAATCGATTTGTGTTGAGACAACCGGAATGTATAGTTTCGAAACCTGCATTTTTACAGTGTGTAAAATTATGTAAAAACATCATTGTTATGAGTTTTATGCTACTGTACTGTCCCTGGTTAGAGCCAATCGCAGCCCTTCCTGTTGAGTGCGTGACCAATCATAGGGGTGTAAGAACTCACTAGACAAGGCTCAGAAAGCGAGCGGGATATTTACATTTGTTTATTTGCTATAAATGCTGTTATGTTGTTCTGTGCATGTACTTGCGTTTTTAAAGGTACAGTTTATATATGTGACTGTTTGTATTAAAGGACAAAATTGTGTTACAAATAGTATATAAATATATTTGAAGAGTTTGATTGCAAAAGGCGATAAACAACATTTTTTAACATTTGGATTTTATGATCGGAAATCACTGTTCAGATGTTCCCTTATCTATGTGTGAATTGCAGCCATTAACACAGTTTAGAAATGAACATTTTAGGCCGACTACAAAATGTCTTTTTTCACAAAACGCGATATCCGCCAGAACAGGTTCTTTACAAAGTGCGATATAACAGTTATAAAACTGTTATATATAGAACAGCTACATGCGCGAGCGCAGCATCCCCTGGGAGGAGAGTCACCGCCGGCGAAGTGCTCCGAGTTTGCTCATTGATTTAACGATAATATCAAAACAAAAAAACATGTTTTTAAAAAGAGGATTCACTAGGCTAACTAAAAACGTTTGCCATTTAATTGTTTATACTGTAGGCGAGCTGTCAGTCACAGGCTCTGTCCGTCTGTCAGTCAGAGAATCAAAGCTTCAGAGTCGAGCTAACCTCATGGATTTTGATGACGGATTGGAGCCGGTCATTCCAGCTGCATATTAACAATAATAATAATAATTATAATAACTTATTATTATTCATTCATTCATTCATTTTCTTGTCGGCTTAGTCCCTTTATTAATCCGGGGTCGCCACAGCAGAACCAACCGCCAACTTATCCAGCATATTTCTACGCAGCGGATGCCCTTCCAGCCTCAACCCATCCCTGGGAAACATCCACACACACACATTCACACTCATACACTATACGGACAATTTAGCTTACCCAATTCACCTATACCGCATGTCTTTGGACTTGTGGGGGAAACCGGAGCACCTGGAGGAAACCCACGCAACCACGGGGAGAACATGCAAACTCCACACAGAAATGCCAACTGACCCAGCCGGGGCTCGAACCAGTGACCTTCTTGTTGTGAGGCGAACGTGCTAACCACTAGGCCACCGTGGCGCCCCTTATTATTATTACAACAGTGAAATAAGTCATTAAATATGACGGGACGAGGCGAGCTCTGCCCGCTCTGATCATACAGGTTTGGCTTTCAGCAGTGGTGTGGAAGGAGCGTCCACTCTTTCTGTAACAAGCTACAAGTCGTTTATTTAATTTAATCTTGCTTATCTATATTTTAACTAATCACAATTAGTCCGAAGCTGTTTAAGGATGGTGGAAACGATAAACATCCTGCAGCTAGTTTGCTCTGACAGCTCAGCCGGTACGTTGTAATCCGACCTTTTCATTCAGGGACTGGCTTGGATTACTGGCACACGCCATAGGCACATTATATCTATTATGGAATTATGTTTTTGAATATTTAGAAAATTTACGATCTATTGATAAATTGTTTATTTTCCCACTGATGATCCAAAAGATAACTTCAAATGCCGCAGTGAAGCCTGCTTAAAGCCATTAGTGCCCAAGCAAAAAAAAAGTTATGTTGTGTTATATTGTGTACGTTCTGGCCAAAACTACCTCAGAATCTTATTAATAATTAATCTTTGTATATAGTTCCATATAGTTTTTATTAATTTTAACCAATTCAAGATGTTTGACAATGTTATGTTAAATATGTTGCATTTTGGCATGCTTTTTGACCTATTTATGAACTATTTATGGACATAAAATTCAATAAAAAATATCCTGGATTTGAAGAATATGTGTCCCTGGCCTTCACTGAGCTCCAGTAATAGTTTAACGTACAGAAATTGTGAATAAAGTTGACTGTTGATGTTTTCAATAATAATGTCAAATAACCAACATTTCTCAAAAGGGATACATCTCGTTTTGTAACGAAACTCTTCATATATACATTTTAATACAAGATTTAATGTGACGTGAAGAAAATATAAAACTGTGTAATCGTCAATGCACCATGATGCACCGAGATATCAAATTGATCCAAATCGATGGCATGATAATCGTAACCGAACAGTGAGACCAGTGTAGATTCACACCTCTACCCAACACAAGTCGATTGTGTGGTACCCAGCATCTTTTTACAGTCTAACAAGCTACTAGTTAGTGAGAACCGAAACATTAAAGTGTTCCCAATAAATCAAATGCCAACACTGAGTTTATGAAACCCCGGCCGGTCCGTATCAATTCATCGCCAACATTGAGACTTTCAGAACAAAGGATGGAAGTCTTCTGGCGTCCAAAGAAAGCAATGTTTTGTGCTGTAAATCTCTGGAGAAGCGGTGTGGGTGAGCGGTCAGCATGTCATCAGCGAGCCCAATCAATCCCATGGTGCAGTTAGGCTGGACGTTATTAATGACTGCGCTGCTTTACAGACAGACAGAGACGTGTTTACAAGCATTACTGGACAGCACGTAACTCATGTCCATCACATCCAGTCCCATGAGAGAATTAACTCATGCTTTTGCTAATTACATCACTGTAGAGACGTGTGCGGTGGGGTTAGTAAACAAGGTAACTTACTATAGTAATTTGTAGTAATAATACAGTTGCAGAAACTACACTATTGGGTAATTTGTTTAAATTACTATAGTTGCTGTGTTATCACAGAATCATCACACCAGATTAATTCAAGTACTTTGCTATATCGTTCACTATAGAATACTTTAAATTACTATAGTATTTTTAGAATTAGCAATCAAGGTGGCTGTATTTTTAACTAAAATATAGTAGTTAATGGGTAAATACTGTGATGTTCTGAACCATACTATAGTAAAGTGTATTACTGTATATATTATCGTATTTATGACACTGTTAATGAATGCTGCAGCATACAATAGTTGTAACTATAGTTGACTGATATAATATATCTTATATAGAAACTATATACATGTTTGCTATTGGGTAATTTGTTTAAAGGGTCAGGAAACCCCCGTCTCAGCAGGGGGTTTTCACACCACTAGTTTGGAAAATCTCAGGAAAGTGGGTGTGCCCAACTCTGTTTAGGACTGTAAATGGGAGGGAGAGAAGGTATATATGTATATATACCTCCTCTCCCTCCTGTCATCTTTCCATCAAGCAAATTTCTCGCGCTAGCCTAATTGATTGGCGACATCACTGACCAGAGTGAGAGGTGATATATATATATATATATATATATATATATATATATATATATATATAGTTTACTGTAGTAAAGGCTAAAGTATACTATGGTAATTACTATAAGATCATGATATTTACTAATGATACTATGTAGTGTAATTTAATAATGTAGAGTTTTAAATATATATACAATATAATGCTCATTCCTAAATATTTCCCTTTACTATAAATCACTATAGTATTTTAAATGTGTAACACCTAGTTTTTGCTTTTATATACTATAATTTGTTTCTGTTCGGTACGGCATATTATTTACAGTAAATAGCCTAACTGAACTGAACAATTATGCCTCTTATGTTTCATTGACAGTATTATTGATCATTAAGATGTAATTGACTTGGATTTGAGTTGCTTCGGTTTAAATATGAAAATTGCAAAAATAGCTGAGATGTAATTTTTTTATTGCAAATGCCACAAAAATCACCTGAACAACATTTTTTTTTTAACAACAGTAAACTATTTTGTAAAAATTTCTGGTTTTGTGGTGTCTGTACTTTGAAATTAAACTAATCTTAATTCAAGTGATAAAAGATGTTGAAATAATGGCCCATTACCACTGAGTGGTACAGTACGGTACGCATTTATGGCCATTTCCACTGTCGAAAAGCGTACCGTACCGAACCGAACTGTACCGTACCACTTTTTGGTCACCCTTTGCAAAGTTTCGTCAGTTGCTCGCGCAACAAGCCAGAATGATTTCTATATCTGAAATAAACTTCTTAAGCTGATGATAATAACGTGCGCTTGATTATTGACGTGCTTTTGAAACCTGATCCTTTCAGAAACAGACAAACGCGAGACTGACACGTGCAAAAACAAAGGAGAAGCCGGAAAAACAAAGGAGCAAATAATTTTTTCAGCAAACATGAAACTGCTACATTCAACTATTATCTTCACCTTCTGGACTATTATGAACCCGGAATGACGAAATTACTTTCTAACAGAGGCTACATGTGCAGGTGAAGATTACAGACACAGATGAGAGGTTTGCACTGACTGTGGGCTATATTTTGTGTTGTTTTTGAACCTAAATAAGGACTAAAAGTATGCTGTGTGTAGGGTTTCTGTAATTGGTACCATATCAGAGACTGTAAGGGGCTGTATGTGTTCATATATGCTGAATTTATTTATTTATTTGATATTATCGCAGACCCTACAGTAGGCTATTTCGCATCATTGATCTGCAGTTATAATCAGATCATGTTCATAGAAAGGTAATGAACATGTATACACCAGTATTTATGTGTATAATAAAGCCTCTGTTTTGTGAGAAGTGCTTCTCTTATGATATGTGGACGACCTGTACAGCTTAACTGTAGACATTTCCCAGAGCGAGAATGACGTCGACTGAAACTTTGTCGTACAAAAGCACCAAAAGCCTTTAGCAGTGGAAACGCAGGCCTGATAAAGGTGACCCGTACCGACCTGTACCGTACTGTACCACTCAGTGGAAACGGGCCATAACAGTAAACAGAGTGCTACTGTAAGCTAAGAAATGGCACATTTAAAAAAAAGTGCCTCAGTAACTATTTGAGACTGTCAAAAATGTACACTGCACCCAGAAAACCAAAGCTGGCAAAGAACATAGTCAGGGGTACATATTTTTCAGTTCTCAAAATTGTAGTCTTGGGCACATATTTTCGATGAGGCTTCTATGTTGGCCCGGAACTATGCTTATTACAGCTCTAGTTTGTGACACAGTTTGCGAATGTTTGATAGAATGATGGATTGAGGAAACACCAAATCACAGAACTATGTTTGTTAAGAATGGAACTTGTGACTTTTGTTGGCTAACGATGGTTATCAGAAATGCACCTCGTCAGAATAGCTCATATCTCTCTCACAACTGGCTCTATAGTTTAATGTCAAAACAGACCCAAGTTACGATACAGCTGTTCCCCAGCTCAACTATTGTCTCTCACTGATATTTTAAGTTAGTCCCCCAAGAGGTTTAGACATCTGTGCAGTACAATAGTGAATTCACAGAGGAAAGCAACGCTCCATTCTGAACATTTCAGGATTGTGACCAAAAGATCTGCCACATAAAAATCCCCTAAAGGAAGTCTATTATGCAGCAACAAATGAGCATAACACTGTGTAATTATGAATATCAAAAGCAAGTGCTTTGATAGAAAGATATAATGCAGTATTGTGAGAGGCCTTGTGATTAAATGTCCCTGCATGAAAAAGTTGCCCTGTAGCGCATTGTTTTCCATCTAAATTTAGAGAAACGCTGAACCACACTAGTGTTGGTTGTAATTATGTGTATGAAAGCATGCAAAACATTTGAAAAGAATGCCTGCGGAATTCATATTGGATTCTCTATCATAATTCGGAACCAATCATAATGGGAATTCAATGGCATTTTATTTGTATGCTTTTGGGTAATCTTTAAAATTCCCATTAGGATTTTTGGGATTGTTTCCGAATTATAAATCTGAATCCTGCAGGGATCTTTAAGCAATGCTAACTACTGTATAGAGAGATAGTTTGAGTAAGTAGTTTAAACCAGATGCTATTATTTAACGCAATACAAGAAGACACTACAGTAAATGACATTGCACACAAACATTTGCAAGGAATCAGGCCCAAATTGGTCATTTAAACAGATGAGGTCTGCACACGGTTGAAATAGAGGTCATCCTTTTGAGGTCTGATGCACAAATGCAGGGCATGCTGTGTTCAGAGGATGGCACAAACAAAATGGGATATTTGTTTTAATTCGAGGAACATACATCCTGATTAAATGCAATTGACATTGCCTGATGGACATGCATTATCCATAACAAGCACTATACCTTACAAAACATCATGCAATCTTCATGCAATTGTATATAATCATATTCTACAGAACGCATCAAAACAAATGATCCCCTAGAAGGCATCTCAGTATGTCATCCCATAGACCTACATAGAGTATCAGGTGAATCTGCATGCTTTTGTTCATCATTTTGATCATTTAAATCACTGTCTACCACAATCATAAAGGTTAACGACGATCTCCAAATTCGTTGTATTCCATTTCCTGTTCTCACACTACCATGTCCCTGATAGCGGCCATTACTTCATTACAGATGAGCGTAGAGCGGCAACACCAGCTCACACACACACAGAGAGAGACACACACACAGCACCAGAGAGCCGTCAAAAAGCAGATCAGTGTGTCGAGCCTCACCCCCAAGCGTTTTGTCATTCAATCATTGAAGGATATTGGACATACGCCAAGGGGAATAATCTATGAGTGCCAGTTCTATCCCACAAGTGCATTACACACGAGCGGAGTCACAATGCACATGCAACCCAGAACAAAGCCCTGCATCGTCCAGCAGTCCGAGACCACCTTCGTAATCGTGGAGGCATGCATTCCAGAAACCTCCAATATGGAGCAAAAATGGATGAGTTGTCCAATCAATCTGTGCCTTTGGGTATTGCAGGGATAGTTTGCCCGAAAAATGACAACTCGGTCATCATTTACTCAGAAAAATAAGATATCTCTGAAGAATTTTGGAAACCGGCAGCCATTGATATCAATAATCAGGAAAACACTATGGAAGTCAATGGCTGCTGCTTTCCAGCATCGTTTCAGAATATCTTTGTGTTCAACAGAGGAAAGAAACTCAAACAGGCTTGAAACCATGGAGTAAATGATGACCAAAGGGTGAACTATCCCCTTTACGTGGGCACGAAATCTGGAGACTCTCTTTCAACCGTACTCACCAAGCATTTGACTGAAAAGCAACTGCTCCAGGTCACCAAGAACGGTGACCACCAGCTCTGGGTCCACCTTGAGGAAAGGTTTATCGCCACCTTCCTCACCTTGACCCTTGGCCTCCGGGTCTCCTGAGCTCCCAGCCGCCGCTTTCTTCCCACTGGCTTTGGCTTTGCTGGAAAGGATATCATCATCAGACTTGCAGTCGTCAGATGTCTTGCTCAAGGGTTTCACTTCCGCGTATGGGCCTCGAGGGATCCGACTTTGGCCTTTTCCCGGTGCTGCGAGCGAGGTGAATGCCTTGGGTTTGCCCTGGAAGAGGGAGTGGTCTGATTTGGAAAGGTTGCGAGAGAGTTGTGTGCCAACCGTTCCTCCGCCGGCCATCGCTTTAGGCTTCTTCAGGTGTCCCGAAGCAGCTTTGCTCATGTCATCACACCACTTGGGCTCATAAAGCTGCATCTTCTTCTCAGCATCCGTCAGGACGGCCAGGTTGGTCAGAGACCTCTGTTTGCGAAGGTTGGATGGCACAGGGATGCGTCCCTCTGTGCTGCCCACGCGGTACACCTTCAGCTCGCTTCGAGCCACGCTCTGTGGCACGCCAGACTTGCCCCTCTTGGCAGCCATGTCTGCACCTTCCCTTGACGCTCTACCTGCCTTTTATTCGACCCCCAGACGTCTTCCTTCAGCGGAGAGCATTTAGAGCCATAAGAGCATGAGGAGCGGATGAATGTGCTGGACTCTTGCACAGGAAGAAAATGCTAATTCCCTTTAGTGCCCTTTATATTCCGCCGTTGCTTCCTGTCGGGCTGCAGCAGCTGCCACCCTGCTTCTCTTCTCTTTCTCTCGCTCTCTCCTCCCTTCACCAGACCGTGTTGCCGCTGAGCCGTGCAGCAGCCAAATGACAGCAATGCTGCACGCAACAACAGTCCCTGCCCCCTCTCTCTCTCTTTCCCTTACTCCCTCTGTCTCTTTCTGTCCCTCTCTTATACTCTCTCTCTCCCTTACACACACTCTCTCTCATCATACACTCTCTCTCTTTCTCGGTTGCATTTTCCGGTGCGTCTCTCCGCCTCAGCAGAAAGTGTGAGCTGTTAAGGGGGAGA
>CAIGQQ010031496.1:3465401-3484969 GCA_903798035.1 Danio albolineatus
TAGAACACCCAAACAAACACTAGATAGGTCTAAGTAACTACCCAAAATACCTCAGCATATGCATAGCAACACCCTAGCAACCATTTGAACACCCAAGCAAACACTAGATCTTAGTAACTACCCAAAACACTTCAGCATACACATAGCAACACCTTAGCAACCCCTAGAACACCCAAACAAACACTAGATAGGTCTTAGTAACTACACAAAATACCTCAGCAAATGCATAGCAACACCCTAGCAACCACTAGAACACCCCAAGAAACATTAGATCTTAGTAACTACCCAAAACACCTCAGCAAATGCATAGTAATACTTTATGTATTGTACGACCGAGGATCAAATGATGAAATTGACTGACAGGGCAGTCCACAAATTTTAAGAAGTGAAAATAACAGAGGAGCTTCATCTCATTCTGATAAAACTGGCAAATGCTGTGCAGACCAGCAAGCATTGACAAGTGTAAAGCCATTGTAGAAATCATGTATATCTAGTGAACTTGTGGTCTGAGCATGAGGGATTCTCTTCTTCGGATTCAACTACAGTGTGTTAAAATCCCACACAGCCTGGCATAACTGACCCAGATTCTGCCAAGCCGGTCTTTCTGAGAGCATTTGCGAGGGCGTTTTTAATTCTCCCAATCATACAGATTTAGCAAGCTAAAACAAAAATCACATTATATGGTTATATCATATTACCTGTTAAAAAGCTGTAGGGATTCCTAAATGTCCCTACAGCTTTTTAAAAGGTAATATTCTAACATTTTAATATTTCTTAAACTGCAAGGAGAGTAATGGCACTGAACCAAGATTTAATATTATTATTAACAACATATATTTTCCTTTAAAATCTGCAGTGAACTGATGTGTAATTACAAATGAAGGAGAAATTACATTATTCTATCAGTGATAAGTGTTACATTCATTAGCACACAGTTCTGTAAAAAAAAAAATAGCAGTGCCTTTAAACAAAAAATGCAAATATTGCTAAATGGCTCTTGTTTTATACAGCATTTCAAATATTGCCAAAATGGTACACACTCAATGCTAACTGGAAGCATTAATAGATTTTATGAATTATGAAAAATTGAAAACGGTTGCACATCTGTATCACTTAAAATCACAACCCAGATATTTCTGGCTTCTGGCATACAGAAGCAGACATTTCAGTCCATAATAAATAAACTGCATGCCAGTTTCAGTGATTTTGGGTTTTGCTTCAGAAACTGATTTTAAGGTCTCCCCACCAGTTTTCAATTGGGTTGAGGTCAGGAGATTGAGCTGGCCACTCCTTTACCTCAATCAGTTCTGCCTGGAATCGAATTTTGCTTGATTACTTGTGTTTTTGGGATCACTGTCTTGTTAAGACACCCGTTTCAGGGACATTTCCTATTCGGCAAAGAGCACTATAATCTTGTTAGGTAAAGCTGTAATGACGAACCATAAACCAGCTGAAATGTGACAATTCAAATCAGATTAGACGTAAAACAAATAAGGAACTGACTGTCTTTAGAAACGTTTATGTGGTATTTTCTGTTCAAGTTGATTGCTAATAAATATTAATTCTGTTTTAGCCAATAAATACTAAGGTAATATTATGAAGGGAAAATGAGTGTACGTAAGGTAAGTGGCTAGTTACTATTAACTATTAGTTGAACTAGTTACTACTAATAATTAGTTAAAGCTGCTTGTATTTTACTGCATTGATATCACAAAGGCGACACAGTGGCACAGTGGTTAGCACTGTCGCATCACAGCAAGAAGGTCACAGGTTCCTGGCTGAGTCAGTTGCGTTTCTGTGTGGAGTTTGCATGTTCTCCCTGTGTTGGCGTGGGTTTTGTCCGGGTGCTCTGTTTTCCCCACAGTCCAAAGACGTGTGCTATAGGTGAACTGAATAAACTAAATTGGCCATCGTGTATGAGTGTGTGTGTGAATGTGAGCGTGTATGGGTGTTTCCCAGTACTGGGTTGTGCCTGGAAGGGCATCTGCTGCGTAAAACATTTGCTGGAATAGATGGCAGTTCATTCTGCTATGGCGACCACTGATAAATAAGAGACTAAGCTGAAGGAAAATGAATAAATGAATGGAATTGGCCAGTGTATGTGTGCATGAGTGTGTATGGATGTTTCCCAGTACTGTGTTACAGCTGGAAAGTCATCTGCTGCATAAAACACATGCTGGATAAGTTGGCAGTTCATTCCGCTGTGGCGACCACTGATGAATTAAGGAACTAAGCCGAAGATTAATAAAATTAATAAATTAAATGGAAATCACGAAACCCTAATTAAAACAATATAGAAAACAAAGTCATCATTAACACCACTATACTGCAAAACTCTAGAATTCAGAGATCACTCTGTGTTAAAATAAAATGTTCATCTTTTTTCCTATTTAATGTAGACTTTATATGTGAACAGTTATTAAATTAGAACAATTGATGTTTGAGTTCCTCATCAACCCCTTGCATCCACACCGAACGCCCCGCAATTGCTTAAAAACACCATTTAGAATATTCTTCACTGTATTAGAAATGCACAGAAGACTCAAAATGAAAGCATTGCAGCCTAGAAATAACATGTCATTCCAGTTAAGATCAATTAATGAGGTTACGAATGCGTGTAAGTCTTCCTGAGAGAGATCAGCTCATGCTATAATCCAACACGACTCAACTTTTCCTCTCCATGAGTCATCTGACAACCAGAAACAAGCTCCGAGTTTAAAAGGCAAAATCCTGGAAGACTTTACCAGCGTCCTGAATCTCAGAAAGTACTTTCTTGGGCAGATTTTACTACGGAACATAAAGCTACTGAGTACTGTAGTGAAAAATACAAGCAAAGCCGATTGATCTTAGTTATATTTTCACAAACATCCACTTTAGAGAGCAAAATATTACTTTTTTGCCATTCTTTCAGTGGAAAACGTGCATCAAGAAAGGGTGCAACTTGTTTCTATGCGAGTTGTGCATTACATTCTGGAATATTATGAGATTGTGAGAGGGAATGTAATTAATAGGCCCTAAAATACCAAAATGTCATTAAATATGTCATGCGCTCATTTGTAAAGGACATTTCCTGAGGGGCAAATCGAAATACAATTCCAGCTTCACGTCAAGGATAATAAAGCTCATACGCGTGAGTGTTTAAACAGCTGTCTTACTTGCTGGAAGAGATATATGGTTTAGAGTAATATTACACATTCACAAATGCAAAAAATTGCTTTTCAAACAAAATTAAATAATTCATAAGTAAATTGTTTATTAAAAATACATTGTTTATAAATAAATAAATAAATAAATAAATAAATAAATAAATAAATAAATAAATAAATAAATAAAATGAATGAATGAATGAATGAATGAATGAATGAATAAAAATATTAGTTAAGTATTTATTTCAAAACAAGGCCGCTTATAGAGTGCATTTTTAAAGCATTGGACATATTCACATATGCAAAACAATTGCTCAATTGTTTTCCCACAAAATTAAATAATAATAAAAACTATAAACAAATATTTATTTCAAAATCAAGAGCACCTATAGAGTGTAATTTAAGGTATCGGACAGATACGCAAGTGCAAAAAAAGTAGATTTTTTTCCAACAAAATGAAAAATAAATAAATAAACTTGTTTTTTAATAAATAAATAACTTGTTCATTGATAAATAAAGTATTTATTTCAAAACAAGAGCACCTATAGAGTGCATTTTAAAGCACCGGACACATACACAAATGCAAAACAATTGTTAAATTAGACAAAATTAAATAAATAAATAAATAAACATTTAATTTAAAACAAGAGTGCCTATAGAGTGCATTTTAAAGCATCGGACATACACAAATGCAAAAATGGATTTTTCTCCACAAAATTTATTAAAAATGATAATTAATTAAATTAATTAATCAGTTACAATTTCATTGACAATAAATGCATATGGAAAGTTATGTTTTGTTAATTAAAAATAGTTAACTAATACAGGTTCTGGTAAATTATATAAATTAAATAAACATTTAAAAAAACATTAATATCATACAGTTAAATACAGATTCTAAAAAATGCTGAGTTGTCGTAAAACAATGTTGGGTCAAATATGGACAAACTCAACATTGGGTTAATTTTTTCAATTAAATTTAAATTATACTTTTTAACCCAATAGTTGGGTTTATTCAAATTTGACCCAACATTTGGTTACAATAACCCAGCATTTTCTAGAATCTACAATAAAATTAAACTAAAAATAGTTTGAATAAAAACAAATATTCACAAACAACAATGTTTACAACAAATTTTTCACAAAAATATTAAATACACATTATAATGATATATAAATACCAACAATATTCTGTAAAAGAAATGGTAAAACTCTATAAAATAACTTTTTTTAAACAGTATATGATAGAAGAATTAACACAATAAAAATAAAAGTAAAATAAACACATTATTCAGGCATAAAAAAGTCTGTGGGGAAATGAGTAAAATAAACTAAATTAGAATATTTTATTCAACATTTATGTAGACGCTTGTACCTAGATATACGAGAGAATTACTATATAACACACTCTATTAGTGACACCACGACATCATCATGCACCAGCGAGGTGATGTCATCTAAAAACTCTGCCTGTGGCTTTAAAGACAGTCAATAACAAGCCACACAAAAGTGCAGCACATGTTAAGATCATGAGATTTTGCCTCAAGCCTCTCCAACTCGCCGTCAAAACCCAAAGTGCAGCCAGCCGAGTAAACATTATCTGCTTGTTAATGTGCATTTAGTTTAGCATAGAGAGAAGTAGAAAACATAACACACACACTGCAAAAAAACTTCCTTACTTAGATATTTTGTCTTGTTTATAGTCCAGATATCTAAAAAAAGTCTTCAATCTGAAAATTTGCTTTTCAGAAATAAAGTCAAAACTAAGCGAGTTTATTAAAACAAGTTAAACAATCTTGTTTTTGGTTTGTATTATTTATTAATATTTTACTTTTTGTTGCATGCATTGAATAGAAACTGCAAAGCCAAATTACATGACATTAAATCAAATAAAAATGGATATGTAAAAAGTAACTGGGTGGATGGGTCAAAGTACTGTGACAATAAGTGAATATATATATATATTTATATATTATATATTATATATTATATTTATAAATATTAATAATATATATATATATATATATATATATATATTGGGACTGTCATGTATAACAGCAGAAAGCATTATCCATAAAGGCTGTAAATAATATCAATATTGAACCAAGACTAATATCTAGAGAAAATAGAACAAAACGTCAAGGTGGTTGATCCATAATAATGTTGGTTGAAGTATTGGTAAAGTATTTTTGATAACAATTATGACGACAACAATAACAACAACCTAAATAATGACAGTGGTATTAAAATAAATAAATAAATAATAATAAAAAGACAACATCAACAACTATGATATCAAATAAAAATAACAACTATAATAATGATAACAACAAAAACTAATAATAATAATAATAATAATAATAATAATAATAAACAACATAACTATATAAAATAAAATAGTAATAATAATAATAATATTTATAATAACAACATAACTATCAAATAAAACAACAACATAATAATAATAATAATAATAATAATAATAATAATAATAATAATAACAATACTAATAATAATAACAACAATAATAACAACTACAACAACAACAACTATATGAAATAAAATAATAATAATAATAATAATACGAATATTAATAATAATAATAATAACAACAACAACAACAAAAACAACGTAAATTTAATAATAGTCATAATAATATTATTAATAATAGTCATAATAATAATAATAATAATAATAATAATAATAATAATAATAATAATAATAATAATAATAATAATAATAATAATAATAATAAGTAACAGGAAAAGGACAAATTAAAATAGTAATAATAATAATGAGAGGAGGTTGAGAGATCAGAAAGAGAAACTCTGGATTAGTAAAATATTTGAATATATTGATATACAGCAAGAATTTGTAGATATTCGGACTAGAAAGAAGATAAAAACTAAGGAAAGGAGAGCACAAATAACACAAGACGATAAATAAAAATAAAAATGTTAACTTACAGAAAAGTGTCCCAATTCCAGCGCTGGCTTGCTAAAAGCATAAAACCTTCATTTAACTATTAAATCATCAATATGCAGCAAACTATAGCCCAGTCTTCATCTCCTGACTCTGAATCTAAAGGAGCTGCAGTCTCTCTTCTTAAATATCTAAATGCATATTGTCTTAAACTAGTAAATGGACAAGCTGGCGTTGGTCCAGGACGGATGAATTATTTTTACCTAAGCCTGAATGGAGATACCATTAGCAGTGGACATGGATCCTACAGTATACCTGCGCGTCTTCGGATTGAAATGGATCATGATGGATATTACCAATCATTACCGTATGTACAGCCTGTTCCTCTCTAGCTCAAGGCTGAGGTCTTTAAAGTACATTATAAATGACATGACTGCATTTTAATCACAGTGTTCCTCATTTTCTTGTGTTTCTCAAAGGAAGCGCTGTTGTAGAAGGGAACGACATGATCCTGTTAAAAGGACAAACTGCTCTACACAAGGTTTTCTCTGAGGAAGCATTGAATTTTTTATGTTTTAACCGTTTATGTACTATTTTACTTAAAGGTGCAGTATGTAAGTTTGACACCAAGTGGTTGAACTAGGTATTGCACTCCTTAATCAAAAATGTAAGCGCAGGTTGCCAGATTGAAGATACCCATTAGAAGGAATGTTCTCCATAATAGAAGGAGTTTTTGTCCTAACCAACACCTCGAATTGATATATGAGAAACGGCTTCTATTTCTCACAGCTGAACAACAGAAAACTGACAATGATCACCTCAGGTACAGTACACCTTATGTGCTTTATTCAGCGTTAAATGCTAACAATATGAGTTTGAATGGCATTTTACATGACATTTATAGCCGTATACTGAAAGCAGCAGCAGATAGTTCACCTCAGATCTCGAAAATAAAATTAAACTAAAAACATTTCAGTGATTCAGCATGTACATTTAATACTGTTAAAGAGGGTTACTATGTATTAAATAGATTATAAATCTTACCATTTTGTGAGTGAGTGCATATTCTGTGCTTCTGAATGGCTGTGTTTAAATTTCCGTCGTGTTTCGTCTGGTGCAGACAGCCAAATTGCTTTTCACAGCATATCTAGTATAGCATGTTGTTAGGACACGCGCAGTGTTGGGTAAGTTACTTTAAAAAAGTAATTAATTACTTATTACTAAATCAATATTGTATTTAAAATACACTTCTAATTACTGTGTCTGAAAAGTAACTTAATTACTCAATAAGTAACTTAACTAAATACTTCTTGAAATCCCTATAAACCTTGAGTGGACAAATAATAAAAATTTAACTCTACTTAGATAAAACATACGAGTCAAACATGAAATAGTTTAGCCTTTCAGTTTTCTGAATCATCTTTATTATATTCTATTTTAAAAAAAATCTATAATAATTAGATGCATAATAATTTTTAGTATGCAATGTAACCTTCTTAAATATTATTCTGCATATCTATCGATCAGGCAGGATCATGCAATCTTTACAAAAAAAGCATTATTTTTCGCTGTATTAGAATGAAAGCCCGTGCAGTATGATCGGAAGTGGACAAAAGGCTGAAGATTTATACGGCATGTTTTTGAACTGGATTGTGTCTCTCTTGTTTACCTGTGATCCGATCGAGCAAAAGGTGTCTTATTACTCTGTAAACAGAGCAGCATCAGTCATGTTAAATTCGCCGACCCCCTCTGTCACATCTGCGTAGTCATCCTAGCCTTTCTCATAGTAATCTTCATGAACCAGCCCATGTAAGGTGCGCGATAGCCTTGAAAAAGCTGCGCGCTACAGCACGCAGGCGCGCAATGAGGAAAAATAAATTGATTAATACTGTAATGTTCTTGTCTGGGAATATTTTCATTTCGTAAAACAGCCACTCGCTTCAGCTGAGCCCGACATCTTCCGCTTTATGACTAGCAGCAAACTGGCGCGCGGCGCTATCACATGCATCTGCACTACGATGATTTTAAAGCGCCAGAGTTTACTTTTACCTTTAGAACATAAATTAATAAAATTGTGTAAGATTATTCAGCGAGTTTATTTTATTTTACAATGTAACGCAGGTACATTATAAGTAACTGTAATTAAAATACCTAAAAATTAACAGTAATTAGTTACTTTACTTTTTCAGTGGAAAAGTAATTTAATTACAGTAACGCGTTACACCCAACACTGGACACGTGGTTACAATGTAACCTGCTTAACTAATCGTCACCTTAAAATTATAAGGTTCTATCTGACATTTGTCAAAATTGATTTATTGACATATTCTTATTAATTGAAACTTGTAAAAAGAAATTTAAAAAATAAAATAAAATAAAAACATCCCATAATGTAAATAAGCTCTTTACATTAAGACTTTATTTACAAAAATAAAAATAAAAAAACTAATGTTACATATGTACTGTTTGCTATGGAATGCAAAAACTTTGAAGCTCAATATCTCAAAATCATTCAGAACGCAGATAGAACCTTATAATTCCAAAACGACATAATGTTTACTTGTAATATTTAAAGCATTTGCTAATTAACCTCATGTGGAACTGAATCTGCTCTCATTTTTGAGTCTGTTACTGTCCACCGAAGATCGCATTTCAGTCACGGACGCATGCTTTCAGAGCCTTTCTGAGTGAATGGATGGAATATGCAGTTTTCCCACCAAGGCAACCCGGAGTGCTGAAATATAATTGGCTAAACTGGCATTGGGCGGGTTAAAATTACCAGAACAAAGACAGCGTTCCGGCACGGAAAACACATTTTCAAAGCTGAATATCTGACATCAGCATTGTTTTTCAGGTAAAACAAGAATGTTCACTTGTCATGTTTCTTAAATATCTGCAAAAATATTATAGTATTTTTATGCTTTAGAATAGCCAAAAACTTACATATAGCACCTTTAATTATGACTTGTATGGTTTTGTTATTGTGTAATGTTTGCATGTAAATTTATAAGCTACTGTTATTGGCCTATACAGTGTAAAACATCTGTTAATTAACAGTGTCCGTACTTACATAAGTGTTTTTTTGTTTATTTACGGTTGTGAATTGCATTATGGGATGTTGATCTCTGATCTGTCGACTTTTGATGTTGAAAATTCAACTCTACAGTTTAACAAAGTGACTTTTATTAACATTGTAGTAGTTTGAGATAATATAATGTATAAGAAACATAAGTGTGTAACATAAGAGAAAATGCACTAGTAGATTATTCCAAGGTTTTTGTAGCGTAATATACAACAACTCAAAATATATCACTTTAATCTATTTGAAAAAATGTTAATAAAATTCACTTTTTCCAACTTTTCAAAATCACATTTATTTCAGCATTGAGTTTTAAATGTTTAAATACATTTTTATATTCACTGCTGCTTTGTCATGCATCAGCAGTCTGATGAAAACAGTTTACATCAGCTGGTTCAGGCAGTTAAACCATCATTAGTTATCAATAGAACAGAACAGAATATTTTATTGTCATTGGAACATGTGAATGTCCATTGAAAATTAAGTGCTTTACACGTTACACAAGATACACAAATTACTAAAGACACATTATACACTCAACATAAGGTCATGGAAAATAACAGATATTGCTCAAGAGATACACATATTGCACATAAATAATTAGATATTGCATGAGGTTTTATGCATATTGGGTCATTGGTGCATATTTTGCATTATTATTGTTATAAATGAATTATTATTATATTGGATTTTTGATTTTATGCACATTGGTTTTGGATTTTAGTGCAGGGGCGACCCACCTTGTTCCTGGAGATCTAACTTCCTGCAGATTTCAGTTGCAACCCATATGCTATAACCCACCTGCCTGCTATTATAGTGCTGTTCAGATCCTAATTAACTGGTTCAGGGTGTTTGATCAGGGTTGGAGCTGAACTCTGCAATAAGGAAGAGCTCCAGGAACAGAATTGATTGCCTCTGGTTTAGTATGTTCTTTATGGGTTTTGTTATACTAAAAAAGTAATAACCCTGCATTAGTAAAAGATCACCACTAGCTGTTACTAAAACTGATTACAAAAATATAAATATTGTTTAAATAATATAAAAAATTGACAATTATGAAATACAAAGTCAAAATAATTATATAAAAAGCTGGAAACTGTAAAATTATGGCTATAATAAATATAAAAGTTGAATTTGCAACGTTATGTAATAAAATTAAATAAGTAAAAAAGCCAAATTATGAGGACAAAATGTTAAAATGTAAAAGAAAGTTAAAAAATTCTGAGACAAATCATCCTTATTAATTAGGTCATAATTGCAAGATATCAGATCATAATTATGCTACAAGGTATGCTAAAACTGACCAGTAGTCAAAATTAGATTAATTGTTGTAATTGTTCAATATAAAATTAAACTAAATGAGATCAAAAGTTAAATATTACACAAGACACTCATGAACAATTACATTCAGGCATATAAATAAAAACCATATATTAACGGCTAGCATGAACTTTCACTTCACATATACCAACCTTATATTACAGAAAACTGTACATTTTTACTCAAAAGAAAAGACAGCGACGGCTGATTCTTTATGATAAGTATTCTGTATGATAATAATTTTGAAAAATGTGGACATGGGCATTGTTATATACATCTGTGCCCTGTCAAATAAACACATACACACGCACAGCTAATGCTCCTTAACTCTGCTTATTCAATTATGACCACAATCAAAGCTACTCAAGTCTCCACACAAAATGAACAGCACTAATATATCGATAGTTTATTCTGTACATTACAAATATATAAAAGATTAAAATCACAAACTAAGCGCTATACTTCAAGAAATCCGAAAAGTTCGATGTATGAAGCAAAAATGATGGCGTTTCGTCATTATTACGTTGGATTATAATCCATAATGTATTTGTTCAATGTATGGAGCACGCACTCGAGACGAAGGGCGTGTCGGGCTTTATGAAGTCACTCCAGAGGAATGCGCGCGCCCTCTGCTGGCCGTGCTCTAAAAGTGCGCGTTGCTTAAAAATAATGTGTACTTTTTATTTGTAGCACGTGTTTTTGGCAAATGAACGCGCGAAACTCTGTAAAATCAATCATTTTTATTTGTAAACGTCTCTCATGACTTCTTTATATATATTTAAGAAAATAAGATTAGATACTGACAAGTTGCATTTGTTAGAGATAAAAACAGCATAACCCATTTCAGACAGGGTTAACAAACTAAAACCACAAAAAGGCTCCCTTAAAGAAAAATAAATGCAAAAAAAGCATCTAAAGGTTATTTTATTTCAGTTATTAGCCATTTCTCATTGTGAGTCAAATATTTACTAGCCTGATTTTGATAAATATATTGTGTATTGTTTTTATTGTATTAAACACTTACTGTAACCAAAACATATGTGCAGGTGTCCTATTTCTTAGGGGTAAATTTTGAAGCCCTTCTCTTTCACACTCTGTTTCGGGCCAAGGGGAAGGGCTACAAAAAAAAGAGTTGGGATTGGGCCTAAGTTAACTTCCAAATTTAAGTGGGTTGAACATAAATCAATAAAGTTGTTTATAAAGCTTATTTATAAAGTGTGCTTCGCACAGATGAGTGGGTTTACAAACCACATATAGGTTGTTTTCACATGACGTCATTGATGACGTGCGAGACTCAGATGGAGGGCAGGAGGTGATTCTTCTAAAAGCATACTGAACCGAGCCGTACCGTACCACTTTTTGGTCACCCTTTGCAAAGGGTACCAAGAGTACCAAATGGCGGAGCAGCTGAACGCTATTGGTTTGCAGAGATACTGTAGGTCATTCGCTCGCGCAACAAGCCAAAATGACAAAGGAACCAGCATGCTTAAATACACAGCAGAGATATTACACCAAAAAATATAAACGTATAATAATGAGCCAGGGTCACTTTCTGATGAGCGCTTACGTCTATATTTGAAATAATAAACTTCTTGAGCTGATAATAATGTGCGCTTGATTTTGACGTGCTTTTGAAACCCGATCCTTTCAGAAACAGACAAACGCTGTCACGATCACCAGCGATCTCCAGTCAGAGATCGCTGGTTCACACACACACTTCTGTGAACTACAGATCGGGTAAAGAACTACAACTCCAATCAAGCAGCACACACCCTCCTGCTCCATATCACAACTGATTGCATACACACCACCGGAGGACCGTCAAAGACTGATTACACTCACTACAAAAGCAGCACATACACGCTCAGTCTTTGCTGAGTATCGTGATCTGTTCTGTGACATACAACACGTTTCCTTTGTTCCTGTTATTCTGAGTTCTCGACCCTGGCTCTGTTATTTGTTTGTCCTTGTCTGCCACCTGCCTTTTTGACTCCTTGCCTGTTCTTGACTATGATTTTGGATTTCCTGTACATACCTGTGTGCCCCTGATGACCGCTGCTATACTGCTTTTAAATTAAATCTGTATTTGGATCCTCACACGTTGTCATCGTCACTCCTGCCGTAACAAACGCGAGACTGACACGCGCAAAAACAAAGAAGAAGCCGGAAAAAAAACAGGAGCAAATTATATTTTATTTTGTCGTACACAACTTTGTCGTACACAACGCCTACCAAAAGAGTATCCTTTAGCAGTGGAAACACAAGCCTGATAAAGGTGACCCGTACCGACCCGTACCACTCAGTGGAAACAGGCTATTATACAATATCCAGGAGAATATAAATGACATACCCTGCCATGTATTCGCTGCAATGATTCCAGCATATGTTCTACGCATCGGATGCCCTTCCAGCCACAACCCAGCACTGGGAGGCACCCATACACACTCATTCACACACACCCACACACTACGGCAAATTTAGTTCATCCAATTCACCTATAGCACATGTGTTTGGACTGTGGGGGAAACCGGAGCACTTGGAGGAAACCCACACTAGCACGGGGAGAACATGCAAACTCCAAACAGACATGCCAACTGGACCAGCTGGGACTCAAACCAGTAAGCTTTTTGCTGTGAGGCAACCGTGCTAACCACTGAGCCACCGTGTCGCCTTCACATTTTATTTAAATATTTATTGCTATTTCACATATCAGAATTTTCCCTATATGTGGCCATTATACTCAATACTAGGCTACACAAAAACATTAACTCAATGATTGCTTTCATTTTATTAATTAATACCAGTTCAAGAAGACATCATGTTCAATCAGTTTACATTACATTTGACATCTCACTTAATTATATTTGTATTTAATAGAATCTCGTTAATTGATTCCATATGGTTACAACCAGCCAACAACATAATTAATCAACTGTAAAATTTATGCACTATTGAATATGAATTAAACCTTACAGAGGCTGATAAGCATGGTGGTATGAGTGTGTGTTCCAGAGCCAAAGACTACATTATTCAGTCTGAAACTATGAAGAAATGTAGCAGCAGCTCTTTAATTCATCATACAAGTCTCTTTTTTATGCCTTGTGTTCCATATATTGAGGCGACCGAATGTCCCCGTAAATATAGCAATTCTGGTTACTTTTTAAATATTACATATTTTTGGTCCCCATGAGGAAACGGTTCATTAAATCACACGGAAATACAGTGCGTATTCTGAAAATATTAAAAAAGTAAATTGTTTCCTGTGAGGGTTTGGTTTAGGTGCAGGGTTGGGACGGGGGATGGAATATATATACAGTCTATACAATATAAAAATCATTATGTCTATAGAAAGTCCTTATAGCTGTACAACTGTGCGTGCGTGTGTGTGTGTGTGTGTGTGTGTGTGTGTGTGTGTGCGTGTGTGTGCGCGTGTGTGTGCGTGTGTGTGTGTGCGTGTGTGTGTGCGTGTGTGTGTGTGCGCGCGCATGTACAGCATCAGTGTTCGAAGACAGAGCTTTAGGACTATAGCTCAGTCTCTTGTCCATAGCTAAATTTCCAACTCTTTGTATGGACAGTGGAAGGAAGCCCACTGGATCAGATGAATTTGTGCTGGAAAAACAGCACCGTCAGCAGGACCAGAGGATCCTGCAGAGACTGAAGATGCACATTAATATTTGTGAGCACCTGTGTGCATGCAACACGCATGAAAAACCCTGGTTAATCAACAGTAAAATTTAGTTTAGCTCTTGTACTGTTTCTTTCTCTAAATAACTTGTTTCACCACGAACACATACGACAGTTCAAAGCCAGAAGGTCTTGGTGTATAATATGACGTAACATGGCATATGCGTTTAACTAAATCTAACCAACCAACCAACTAACCAATTAACCAACCAACTAACTAACCATCCATCCATTAGGTCTTGGGCCATAATATGGCATATAAGTGTGTTTAGCTAAACATACAAACCAACTAACTCACTAACTTAGTTTCACCTCTAACGCATACATATTGGGCCATAGCACAGCATATGTGCTTAGCTAAATCAAACTTTTCAACCAACCAACCGACCAACTCACCTGTGGTCATGCAACACACATGAAAAACCCTGGTGTAACTAACTAACGAACAAACAACTAAGTTTCACAACAAATGCATACTACAATACAAAGCCATTAGGTCTTGAGCCATAACATGGCATAGCATTTAGCTAAATTTAACCAACCAACCAACCAACTAACTAACTAACTTAGTTTCACCACTAATGCATACAAACAGTTTAAAGTCAATAGATCTTGGGCCCTAACATGGCATATGAGTTTAACTAAATCTAACCAACTAACCAACCATTCATCCATTAGGTCTTGGGCCATAATATGGCATTTGTGTTTAGCTAAACATACTAACTCACTGATTCAATAACTTGGTTTCACCGCTAATGCATACATATTGGGCCATAACATGGCATATGTGCTTAGCTAAATCTAACTAATCAACCAACCAACCGACCAACTAACTTAGTTTCACTACTAATGCATAACATTTCAAAGCCATTATTGGGCTATAACATGGCATACGGTGTGTGTGTTTAACTAAATCTAATTAACTAACTCAACACATATCAGAAGCTCTTAACTCTTGGCCACAGTATGGCCTTTGTATACTTAAAGCCAACTTAACCTCTTTTTAACTAACACATCAATATTGATACAAGTTTTCAGCCACATTATGACATGTAATTTGAAAGCACTAGCTAAATAGCTAGCTTTATTTATGTACCATAAATATCTAACCTGTTTTATTTATTAAATTACTTGCATTCAACAAAAAACATTTTACTAAAAACCTACTTTATTTCATAACGAGCTAATTCCCTAGCTTACTAATTCACTTTTCTCTGTTTTTCTTTTTACATCCAGTGCATGTGATGATGGTTCCAGCTGTGTCTCATTGTGTTTGGTTTAGGGAGGATGAGTGACTCCAGTCCTCCTGACAAACACCGTTTAAGGTCAAAACACACATGCAAATATCTCATGGGCCTCTACAGCAAAAAGGTTACACTTCTAATGCAACTACACTGTAATAATATATTCATACAGTCACTTTTTTACTTATTTTGTGATTCACAAGTTATTTTTCCACATTTATTTATGCTTTTGAATTGCGTTACGGGAGCTTGATCATTCTTCCAACAACTTTTAACTTTGAAAAGGTGATTTTTGTGAACATCTTTTATGATTTATGAATATTTTAAAGCGATATACAGTAATTAATCTGGGGTTGCCACAGCGGAATGAACTGCCAACTTATCAAGTGAATGTTTTATGCAGCGGATGCCCTTCCAGCTGCAACCCATCACTGGGAAAAATCCATACACACTCATTCACACACATACACTATGGACAATTTAGCTTACCAAATTCACCCATACCGCATGTCTTTGGACTTGAGCGGGAAATCAGAGCAACCGGAGGAAACCCACGCCAACACGGGAGGAATATGCAAACTCCACACAGAAATGCCAAGTGACCCAGCCAGGACTCGAACCAGTGACCGTCTTCCTGTAAGGCAGGCATGTCCACACTCGGTCCTGGAGGGCCGGTGTCCTGCATATTTTAGCTCCAACTTGACTCAACACACCTGCAAGGATGTTTCTAGAAAGCCTAGTAAGAGCTTGATTAGCTAGCCCAGGTGTGTCTGATTGCGTTTGGAACTAAACTTTGCAGGACACCGGCCCTTCAGGACCAAGTTTGGACACCCCTGCTGTAAGGTGACTGTGCTAACCACTAAGCCTATGTTTTTGCCCCCTATGTTTTAATTCAACTCAATTCAACTGGGTTTTGTTGACTTAAGTATTGCCAAATCATTGCAGGTTACATAAACAATGATTAAAATACTAAAGTGATTATAACACACTAACACAAACACACTTAGTTATTTGATAAATACATGCACTAAGACTAATATAATTATTTTAAAAAGATGAATGAAAAAAAAAATATTATTATAAAAATTAAGCAATACTCAATCTGTACATGCAGATGGTCTGTAATAATGTTTCTGACTATTGTCCAATGGTTATCTCTAAGTTTTTATGACAGGCTAATATATTGCTGCTGTCTCTCTCCCAATCTCTCTCTCTGCATGTACTACCCCTTTCTCTCTCTGCCTCAGTTTTTCTCTCCCGCTCCTCATCTTTTCATTATTCTCATCCTCTCAGGACTCACATGAGGATCTCCAGCTCTTCTAGTAATCCAGAATAACACAATCTTTCACTGAAGGTAAGAGCATCAACAGACTTCTTATTTGGTTGTACACAAAAAAAAGATAACAAAATTCTAAATAGCCGCATTTATAAGATGATGTTGTCGAAGAGCTGATCATTATTAAAATGTTGTTGTACTTTACAGTACTTATCTAATGTTAACTAATGAAAGCTATTGTAAAGTGTTACCCACCTCTTTATTCAGTTTATTCCATCTATGTAGGAATGTTACAGTTTATGCACATTCTGTCTTTGGTGTTTACTTTAAAAATGCAATGGCAGAAGTAATTAATGCATCTTGTGATGAGTACATGTGCTAATAATAGGGTCAGGATGCCGCTCGGAGGAGGAAACAAGTGTGGCTGCTGTAAGAAGACGGTGTATTTCGCAGAAGAGGTCCAGTGTGAGGGACAGAGCTTCCACAAGTCCTGCTTTCTATGCAGTAAGTTCACCTGTTAAGACTAGCTTAGAATTTTAACTAACAAACTAACTAACCTTTACTTTTTTACTAAAAAAGCGTCTTTTTCTAACTAAATGACCATCCATATATTTTGTTGTTAGCTAACTGGCTAATCCCCAGAGAAAGGTTTTAACTAACTAAGCTTCTTTTCCCTAACTAAAAAATAAATATTGGCTGCTTTATTCCGTTGCTAGCTAACTGGCTAACCACCAATGTAGAAGGATGCTAACCAACCAACTAAGTAACTGACTAACTAACTACCAAAGCATATTTTTCTAACTAAATAGCCACACTTGCTATATTTTGTTGTTAGCTAACTGGCTAATCACCAGAGAAAGATTTAACTAACTAATTAAGCTTCTTTTCTCTAACTAGAAAAATAAACATAGGCTGCTTTAATCCGTTGCCAGCTAATGTAGAAGGATGTTAACTAACTAACCAAGAAACAAAGCATCTTTTTCTAACTAAATAATCATACTTGCTATATTTGGTTACTCGCTAACTGGCCAGTCACCAGTGTAGAAAGGTTTTAACTAACTAGCTAACTAACTAACTAACTTTCTTTTCTCTAACTTAAATAAAACAAGCTGCTTTAATCCGTTGCTAGATGGCTAACCACCAATGTAGAAGGGTGTTAACTAACCAACTAACTAACTAACCTATAATGTTTAGTATTGACTTCATAGTATCCGTTTCTTGACAGTAAATTAACAGATGCACCTAATTTACGGAGTAGCTAAATAAACGAATGAATAAACTATACTACTTGGCATTGACATTACAGTCTCTCAGTTTCTTGACAGCCTGTGCACTTTACTAACTAACTGACTAACTAACTTACATGATTTTTTAAATAATTATTTAAATAATTAACCTGGTTTATTTCCTAACCAACCAATCGACTAACAAGCTGAACAGTTTTCTCATTTGTTCATCACATAACAAATTCTCATCACATACAGTGTAGCATTAAGATATGCAAATAACTCATAGCTAGGGCCAAATAGAATCTTCAGGCATTTTTGCTACTCCTGCACATAATTTTATAAAAATAAAATATGCAAATTTATACGAAATGATTTTAGAAGTATTGTAAGTTGAAACTAAATATAAAAAGACCTTCTTGACATTTATTTAATGTTTACAAAGCAAATCCAATTCTGAACCACTTATTTGATAAAGCAAATCTCTCATACCACTACTAGACAATATATTACTTTACAAACTGTATTGCAAATAAGTCATATGAACATTCTCATATTAGTCAGTAATATTACTGCAATTAAATGTATTCAAAAACTGAATATATATAAATTTACACAAGTAAATAAATAGACTCGATGATGGGTTAAACTGCAGATTTTTGTGGGCGCAGATTCCATGTGGGCCTACTCATACAGTAGCTAGCTAGTACTAGTAAATTAATTAACACACTTTATTTCTTTAATCTGGATTTCAAATCACAAAACACACACACACACACTGACATTGAAAGCAGAAAGGATGTGCATGTTTACGTGAGACTCTCTGTGTGGAAATGGGTGGTGATGGTTATTCCTGTAGAGAAAGGGTGGAAACCGGAAAACGGAAAGATCATTCACGCAGATGGTCATCTATCTTACAGAAAATATAATAAATCGTTCCTAAACAAAACCATCAGATGCCAATGTTATAACCGAGACACCAGCCCAAAGGAAATTGCTTTATTATTGAAATTTTTCTAGAAAGTAGAAAGAAATGAGCACAAATGTTTCTAAAGGCTTTCATTTAAGCTCTTCAAATCAAATCAGTTCATTTAATTTCATTGTTTGCTTATTTGCACAGTTTGACAAAAGCTCTCACAGTGGAAAGCTGGCATGAGTTTGGAAACAGCAGCAAGTAAATCTTGTGTGTTGAACTGCGTGTCCATATTAGGTACTGTACAAATGAACATCTCTCTGGACTTATCTGCCTTTTATGGCTGCGCATCGTCTGACTGCAGGTCAAGGGAGCAAATGGGTGTTTATGCGTAGATGACACAAGGTGCGTCAAGCAAATCGTCACCAAATAGTAGTGAGATTGTACATGTTTAAGGCTGTGCTTCAGCTTTTCTTACTCAAGACAAATTGATGATGCTTTGCTTGTTATGTTACCAGAGGAGAGCGTAATAATTTAAACAGGAATGATGTTCCAGGATATACATATATAACATATAGAGGTTTATTCAGGATTGCATCACTTAAAGGGCACCTGTTTTGAAAAATCTACTTTTTAAGCTGTTTGGACAGACATGTGTAGGTATAGTGTATTGGGGTGATATAAACACACCCAGTCCACCTAAAAACAAACGTGTGTGTGTGTGTGTGTGTGTGTGTGTGTGTGTGTGTGTGTGTGTG